>JASVEL010001484.1:0-128962 GCA_032618575.1 Nicotiana noctiflora | reverse complement strand
ACTTCACAATAAATCGCCACTCCATTCTCCAGGCGGGCTCCCTGACTTCAACTACAACTTCAAAACTAAATCGCCACTCCATTCTCCAGGCGGGCTCCCTGACTTCTACTACAACTTCAAAATAAAATCGCCACTCCATTCTTCAGGCGGGCTCCCCGACTTCAACTATAACTCCAAAATAAATCGCCACTCCATTCTCCAGGCGGGCTCCCTGACTTCTACTACAACTTCAAAATAAATTGCCACTCCATTCTCCAGGCGGGCTCCCTGACTTCGACTACAACTCACTAATTTCATCCTATCCATGATCACCTTCTTTTGCCTTTTGTACCGTTTTCTTCTTCCTGCATTGCCTCTTGGGCCACCTTCTCTTCTGAATTATCTTGTCTTGGAATTGCCTTCCCCTTGAGCCGTGATACCTTTCCTTTGGCTGCTGGAGATATCTTCGGAACTGCCTATTTACCTGCTAGTGATGATGCTGCTGGGGAAGTTTCCTTCACCCCTCCCTCTCTCTCGGACTCGCTGGGGGTTGAAATGTCATTAACTGTGGATTACCTTGGCGGGGGAACCCTTTTCCTCTTCCTTTTTCCCAGACCTCCTCTAGGACTATGCTTTGGCCTCCTTGAAAAGCTTATGGGATATAATGCTGCTGGGGGAATCTCAGAGTTAGTGTTTCATTTTCCCAACGACTGCTGGGGATGATACCAGGCTCAAAGATCACCCCTCGTGTTGTCTGGCCTCTCTCAACACTATTCTGCTCGGAACGGGCATTTCCCGAAATCTCGTGTTGTTTTCTATCCTTATCCACCGGGTGTTTTGCTTTCAAGAAAATTTTCGCAATCGGAGAAAATTTTCTGCCCCAGTTTGATGACCTTCTACGTGGCATGCTTTTCTGCCGACGAACCCTATTTTCATGCTTTAAATCAAAGAAAATTTGTTAGTTTCAAAACGCAGTGAGTGGTCGTGCCACTCTTG
This sequence comes from Nicotiana noctiflora, assembly GCA_032618575.1. Classification (NCBI taxonomy): domain Eukaryota; kingdom Viridiplantae; phylum Streptophyta; class Magnoliopsida; order Solanales; family Solanaceae; genus Nicotiana; species Nicotiana noctiflora. The sequence continues at coordinate 127,987 of JASVEL010001484.1, read as the reverse complement.
TTTGGGGCTATTTTCCTTTTCTCTTTCAGCTGCTTGGCCTCCCTCGAACTTTTGGGAGCGCCGTTGACACTTGCTGGGGATGATGCTCTTTCCACAGATGGTTTCTCATCTCTCCCTTTTATTCCAACCTTTGGTTTGATCCGACTCTTTTTAGCTGGTGATCTGTTGTTCCAATCTTACTATCGGAACGACTTTTGCCTTATTGCCTCGTTCTATGCCTGTTCATTTTCATTATACTGCTTTGGGAGACTTGGTAGTAAGCTTTGAAAAATCAATTTTCAAAAACGAAGGAAAAAGAAAAAGAATGCTGACCGCAAATGACAAAAGAAAAGGAAAACTTTTCTGAACTCAAACATAGGAAAAAAAACTTATCTGAATGTGTGACTGATCCAATGGTTATGCCGCGCCTTTGAGGTTAATCTACCCAGTCTATTCATGTCAATCACTTTCTGATGGCCGCGTTTTGCTAGAAGCACACGAATGTCCCAACCTCGTCTCATGCAGGCACCTTGCAAACCTCTCGCCTTGTCACCTCATAGTGCCCTTTGAAGGGTTTTCACTAATGAGATTCTCTCATTTCTCTCTATCTCCCGCCGCCTTAGGGTGCCCGTAAAGGTTTTCACCATAATACTCTCTCATTTTATTTCTCTCAACTTTCTTCGCCTTAAGATGCCCGCGAGGGTTTTCACCGTTAAGGCTCTCTCGTTTTGCTTTCTTTCCAAACTGGGGTATCTCCCACGCGATTCCCTCTAAAGCATTATCCTTTTTCGGCTTGTGCATCCCGGATTCAATCGAGGATCGGAGTGTCGCTTTCGGTTTTTATTCGCATGACTTGGCACTTCTCAAATACTGATTGAGAGGTCTTTTTTGGTCATTTAATGTGGTTTTTGTGCGTGAGACTAAAGAAAAAGGGGTTTAACCTCAATGGTTAGCTCATTACAACTTTCGGAATCCACCCTATCTTTCAAACGACACAATGACTTTTGCCCCAGTTTTGTTGCTTGGGGAATCTTTGATTTTTATTTTATTATGACCGAGCCGTGTGGCGCCTACGTATCCTTCTTCAGGAATCAGGTCGAACGTAGTTCACTTTTTCTTGTGTCTTTTCTTTGTTTCTTTTTTCTATTTTGTTACACATCTTCCTTGGTGATTCCGAAAGAGGGTGTATGAAAGAATTATTAAGGCTCAAAGGGGAAAACAAAGGTGAAAGTGTTTGGGTAGTAGAAAAATTGCCTCTGTCATTTCATTCTCCGAAAAATGCCAAAATACACACAAACGGAACCAATCGTTGATAAATACATTAAAGAATTACACATAATATCTCTTGACTGCATCAGAATTGATAGCCATATCAGTGCATCTTCCCTCAATATCAGTTAAACATAGCGCACCGTTGGATAATACCCTAGTCACAACAAACGGTCCCTGCCAATTTGGAGCGAACTTGCCTTTCGCTTCGGCCTGACGTGGTAGAACTCTCTTCAACACATGTTGTCCCACTTCAAATTTCCTGGGACGTACCTTCTTGTTATACGCTCTTGCCATTCTCTTTTGATACAATTGGCCATGACATACTGCTGTCAATCTCTTTTCGTCGATCAAGCTCAATTGCTCTAATCGGGTTTTGACCCACTCATCATCGTCGATCTCAGCTTCAGCGACAATTCGGAGGGATGGAATTTCAACTTCTGCGGGTATTACTGCTTCAGTCCCGTATACCAACAAGTAAGGAGTTGCACCTACCGAAGTCCGGACGGTAGTGCGATAACCCAACAGCGCAAATGGTAACTTTTCATGCCACCGCCTAGACCCTTCTACCATCTTCCTCAATATCTTCTTTATATTCTTGTTTGTTGCCTCAACCGCACCATTTGCTTTGGGACGATATGGTGTGGAATTTCAGTGTGTAATCTTGAACTGTTGACATACCTCTTTCATCAATCCGCTGTTAAGATTTGCACCGTTATCTGTGATGATTATCTTTGGAATTCCAAACCTACAGATGATGTGGGAATGTACGAAGTCTACCACCGCCTTCTTGGTCACGGATTTGAAGGTTTTGGCCTCCACCCACTTGGTAAAGTAATCGATCGTCACCAGAATGAACCTATGACCATTGGAAGCTGCAGGTTCTATAGGTCCAATAACATCCATACCCCATGCGACAAACGGCCATGGTGCTGACATTGTATGCAATTCAGTCGGTGGAGAATGAATCAAATCTCCGTGTATCTGACACCGATGGCATCTTCGCACGAAACTTATACAATCACGCTCCATAGTGAGCCAATAATATCCTGCTCGAAGAATCTTCTTTGCCAATACGTACCCGCTCATGTGTGGTCCACAAACTCCGGAGTGTATATCTATCATCACTATTGTGGCTTGACTCGCATCTATGCATCTTAACAATCCCAAATCTGGGGTTCTTTTGTACAGTACCTCTCCACTAAGGAATAATCCGTTCGCCAACCGCCGAATAGCCCTCTTTTGATCTCCAGTTGCCTGCTCTGGGTATATTCCTAACCTGAGGTACTCTTTGACATCATGAAACCATGGCTCCCCATCCATCTCTTCTTCTATCATATTACAATAAACATGTTGATTCCGAACCTGAATATGTAACGGATCGACACGAACCTTGTCCGGGTGATGTAACATTGATGCTAAAGTAGCTAGAGCGTCGGCAACCTCATTATTGCATCCTTGGGATGTGCCTGAATTCTACTGATCGAAAGCGCTTGGTCAGATCGTGCAAACACTGACGATACGGGATAAGCTTTAAATCTTTGGTTTCCCATTCTCCCTGAATCTGATGTACCAGAAGGTCCGAGTCTCCCAAGACCAAGACGTCCTGTACATCCATGTCCACCGCTAATCACAACCCCAAGATACATGCCTCGTACTCATCCATATTATTGGTACAATGAAAACGCCGTTGAGCAGTAACAGGATAATGATGTCCTGTTTCAGAGATAAGCACAGCCCCTACTCCGACTCCCTTTGCGTTCGCCACTCCATCGAAGAAAAGCTTCCACCCTGGATCCTCAGTTAATTCCAACCCATCAATTTGCAATACTTCTTCGTCCGGAAAATACGTCCTCAAAGGTTCGTATCCATCATCGACAGGATTCTCAGCTAAGTGATCGGCTAGGGCTTGAGCTTTCATAGCCGTCCTTGTCACATATATGATGTCGAACTCTGTAAGTAATATTTGCCATTTTGCCAACCTCCCTGTAGGCATAGGTTTCTGGAAAATATACTTCAACGGATCCAAACGCGAAATGAGATAAGTGGTGTAAGAAGACAAATAATGTTTCAGCTTTTGGGCTACCCAGGTCAAGGCACAACATGTCTTTTCCAAATGAGTGTACTTGACCTCGTGGACTATGAATTTCTTACTGAGGTAGTAAATGGCCCGTTCCTTCCTGCCAGTAAGATCATGCTGCCCCAGTATGCAGCCGAACGAATTCTCCAAAATCGTCAGATAAAGAATCAGGGGTCTACCCGGTTCAGGCGGAACTAGTACGGGTGGGTTTAACAGATACCCTTTGATTTGGTCAAACGCTTCCTGACATTCCGTCGTCCATTCTATCGCAACGTCTTTCTTCAACAGACGGAATATGGGTTCACAGGTTGCTGTAAGCTGAGCAATAAACCTACTGATGTAATTTAATCTTCCCAACAAACTCATTACCTCTGTTTTGTTCCTTGGCGGGGGTAACTATCCAACTCAATGCCCCGTCGGGTCCAACTCAATGCCCCGTCGGCCGACGATGAATCCTAGCAGCTTTCCTGATGGAACTCCGAATGCGCATTTGGCCGGATTGAGCTTGATGTTGTATCTTCGAAGTCTTTGAAAGAACTTCTTGAGGTCGGCAACATGGTCTTCTTGATGTCTGGATTTTATGATCACATCATCCACATATACTTCAATATCCTTGTGTATCATGTCATGGAATACCGTAGTCATCGCCCTCATGTATGTTGCCCCTGCGTTCTTCAAACCGAATGGCATCACCCGGTAGCAATAAGTCCCCCACGGTGTGATAAAAGCCGTCTTTTCTGCGTCCTCTTCATCCATCAAGATCTGATGATATCCCGCATAGCAATCCACAAAGGATCCCGATTTCACGTCCAGCGCAATTATCAATCAGGATATGGATATTGGGAAGCGGGAAATTGTCCTTAGGACTTGCCTTGTTGAGATTTCGGTAGTCCATGCATACTCTGATCTTTCCGTCTTTCTTTGGCACCGGTACTACGTTAGCCAACCATTCAGGGTATCGAGTGACGCGAATGACTTTCGCCTGCAACTGCTTGGTTACTTCCTCTTTGATCTTTACACTCATCTCCGTCTTGAATTTCCGCAGTTTTTGCTTGACGGGAGGATACGCCGGATCAGTGGGTAATTTATGAACCACTAGATCAGTGCTGAGTCCTGGCATGTCGTCGTACGACCATGCGAAAATGTCTTTAAACTCCATGAGTGTTTTGATCAACTCTTCTCTCAGGTTGGGTTCAATATGGACACGTATTCTGGTTTCTTTGACGTCATCCGCGTTCCCCAGATTAGCGGCCTCAGTATCATTTAAATTTGGTTTGGGTTTTTCCTCGAAGTGACTTAATTCTTCACCGATTTCTTCTACGGCTTCATCATCGCCGTATTCCGACTCACTCTCGTCACTTCTTATTTCATGCGTTATTATTTCCAAACCCGATTGACTTTCTAGACTGGGTTGATTAATCTTTAAGCACGCCATATCATTAAGATCAGTTGAAAGAAGGCTGTTCAGAAAAGTAAAAAGAAGGAAAATAAACAAAATTAGACGCGAAGGGAACAAAGTTTCATTAATGGGAACAGTACAAGGAAAAACAAACTTGCAAACTCAAATCAAAATGAACTAAAACAAACGAATTTTACTCCGGGGACAACCCCCAACACGAAATTTCGAAAGAAAACAATCCAAAACAGACTACTAAGACTCCTTCCGGACAGGGAGAAGAGTAGCCTTCCAATTATTCAATTTTGCTTTCGATCCCACAAACTGTATCTCGGCATGGCTGGATCCTTCACCATCCTCGAGCATGCATATATCTGCGAATAGGTCCTCGAACTTTCTTAATAACTCTTCGTCTGTCCTAACCATAGGACTAGGAACCTTTGTCGCCGGATGTCCTTTTACTCCAGACCTGACAAAAGATTGGGAAAGGCGTGGAACAGGCTTCGGGAGCACCCATGTCTTCTGCTTATTCCTCTTGGCTCGCTGGATGTCCTCTGATGTTGGCTTGAATCCCAAACCGAAGGTTCCCACGTTTTCGACCACAGATACCGGTTGTATGATTCCTTGCAGAGATGCACCTAGACCTTTGCCGGGTATGAAACCGTGTCTCAACATTTCATGAGCCACCATGACGTCTGCAGTAATTATTCTGTCATTGGGAATGCATTCCCCTTCTGGAACTCGGTTGGCGGATACCACATCGCAGATCTGGTATACCCATGGCCCAACATCTTCTTCTGTCTCAACAAAGGGGACGATGGTGCCTGGTTGTAGATTATTCTCTCCATGGACGACGATCTCCCTATCGGTCCCACTCAAACTTGACGAGTTGGTGTAGTCTGGATGGAACCGCTCTTGCGGCATGGATCCACGGTCGCCCTATCGGAAGGTTATATGACACTACCATGTCCAGCACCTGGAATTCCATGGTGAACTCCACCGGTCCAATTGTCAAGATTAACACTATGTCCCCGACCGATGCCTTGCCTCCTCCATCAAACCCTCGAACACATATGCTGTTCTTGCGTATCCTGCCGGTGTCCACTTTCAACTTGTTCAGTGTAGAGAGAGGACAGATATTGGCACTGGACCCATTATCGACGAGGACTTTGGTAACCACCGACTCCTCACACTTTACCGTAAGATATAAAGCCTTGTTGTGCTCGGTGCCTTCCTCGGGCAACTCATCATCGGTGAAGGTGATCCGATTCGCTTCGAAGATCCTATTGGTGATCTTCTCCAAATGACTCACTGAGATTTTATCAGGTACGTGGGCCTCATTCAGAACTTTCATCAAAGTTTGCCGATGTTCTTCAGAATGTATCAGCAAGGATAGCAATGAGATTTGCGCAGGCGTTTTCTTCAGCTGCTCTAAGACAGAATAGTCATGCAGCTTCATCTTTTTCAGGAATTCCTCCGCCTCTTCGTCAGTTACCGGCTTTTTCAATGTTGCCGGAGTGATCTTCCTCAATTCCGCAGGGGCAAAACATCTCCCCGAGCGGGTCAAACCTTGCGCTTCGCAAACTTCCTCCTTCACTTCCTTTCCTTTGTAGGTTGTTGTAATCCGAGCATAATTCCATGGAATAGCTCGGCTATCAGTTATTGGCAACTGTATTGCTGGCTTGATGATGAAAGGATCCATTCGAACGCCTACTACCGTCAAGACGGGCTTGGTTGCTACCCCTGGTACAACTATTTTTGCTTCCCCCGGCCTTACCGGTACTTTGTTCACACTTCCCTTTTCTGCTTCCGACCCTCCTGGTATGTCCTTCTTGCAAATGGATGGCTTATCAAGGCTCGGCCCCTTTCTCATTCCTACCCCGCTGGACTTGATCATCATTACAGTCTGAGAGGTTTTATCCTTTCCTTCTTCTACCCGTACCAACTCGATCATGTTGGTCTCATGATAAGTTGGAAGTGGATTTTGGTTAATGTTGGGCTCTGTTGGGGTCTGGACCTCAATCCTGCGAGTGTCGATGAGCTCCTGGATGGCTGTTTTCAACCTCCAACACTTTTCCGTATCGTGTCCCGGACATCCTGAGCAGTATGCACAATTTACTGAATGATCCAGGTTCTTTGGAAGAGGGTTTGGTAGCTTAGCTTCAACCGGATTTAGCAACCCTACTTGCTTCAACCGGTGGAACAGACTGGTGTAAGACTCCCCCAAGGGAGTGAAAGTCTTTGGCCTTGGCGCCCTGTCGCCCTTGAATGCCTGGTTCGGACGAAAACTCGCGCCCGAGGGGTTTTTGTAAGCTCTTAGGGGTGGATAATTGTTCTGCGGGTTTGGTGCATGCCACGGTGCATGGACGGGAGGTGCAGAATAGGACTGTGCGTGATGGACAGTAAAATGGGAATCAAGTGCGGGATAGTAATGTTGCGGGTGGTTATATGTATTGTGGAAGTAATTTTGGTGGTGAGGCTGGGGCGGGCTATATTAGGGTGCGGGGCCTCTATTTCTGAACCATGTCTCGGACTCGACTGCCGCGACTTCCTCTTTCCTCTTTTTCCCAAGTACTCCTCCAGTACCATTTTGAATAGCTTGGGTGGTGGCTTTCAATGTTGAGTAGCTCATGATCTTGTTGGCTTTCAAGCCCTCCTCGATCATAGCCCCCATTTTTATCACCTTAGTGAATGACTTGCCCACGGACGTCACCAGATGTCCGAAATAGGTTGGCTCTAGTGTCTGCAAGAAGTAATCCACCATCTCGCTTTCTCTCATAGGCGGATCTACCCTTGCTGCCTGTTCCCTCCAGCGGAAACCAAATTCTCTGAAACTTTCAGCGGGTTTCTTCTCTAATTTTAGCAATGATAAGCGGTCGGGGATTATTTCAAGGTTGTACTGGAACTGGCCGATAAAAGCTTGAGCCAAATCATCCCACGTAAACCATCTACTGGGGTCCTGTCTAGTGTACCACTCCAGCGCAGATCCTCCCAGACTCTGACCGAAGTAAGCTATCAGAATCTCGTCCCGTCCTCCGGCTCCTCGCATTTTACTACAAAACCCTCGGAGGTGGGCTACAGGATTACCATGCTCCTCGTATAGGTCAAACTTGGGCATTTTGAACCCAGTCGGCAACTCGACATCTGGGAATGGACACAGATCCTTGTAAGCGACACTGACCTGGTTGCCCAAACCGTGCATATTCCTGAAGGACTGCTCCATGCTTTTAACTTTTCTAATAACTTCCTCATGTTCCGAACTTTGGAAGTGCTTTTCCGGTTCTGCCGGATTATCCCAGTGAGGGTTGTGTGATTGCGGTTCAGGAGCCCTAAAAGTAGGCTCCGGAGGATAGTAAGAGTTGTCATGGATCTGAACATGCGGCTCGCCGGACGGCCTTTGTAGAGTAGCAGGTGGAGGTGCCACAAAAACAGGGGTGACCGGAGGAGGATTCGGTTTGGCTGGTGGAGTATGGGTGGCATACGGGTTTTCCCCCTGAAAGTATGGATAGATCGGGGCGCTTGTCGAAGGATCGATGGGTGGATGTTCTGGAGCTGAGGCGAGAGTAGGGAGGTTTGGTGAGGATTGTCCCCTAGCCCAGGCTAGGTGCATCTCTGTTATCTGATGTCTCAACCGTTCTACCTCCTCTTTCATGATTTGCATCTTCGATTTCTCTTCCTCGAGACTTTTACCAGAACTGGACATACTTGCTGTAATTGGCCCTTTAGATCTAGTACGGTAATGATGGCTGGCCAGTATATTCTGTCAAACCAACTGCTAAACTTTTCTGGAAATGGACAAACTTGTTAGTTTACCGAGTTTAACAGATATGTTATAGCACGTTGGATGCAATGCACCTAACCGAATAACCCTTTCTACATGTATTCATAACATGCGTCATTCCAGCTTTTCTCTTTTTCTCTTTTTCTGTTTTCTTCTTTTTCTTTTCTCTTTTTCAACTATCCTTGAAAGCCTTATTGTTATTAACCTTCGTATTCTTTTCCTTTCTTTTTAGTGGTGGTCGAATCTTATGTGGATTGCCTACGTATCACGTCCCCGCGCGAATCAGACCGAGCGTAGTTCTGGTAACAAGATTGTGGCAAAATTCAGTAACTTTTATATCAAATAAAACCTTAAAGTTACAAAACATGTCTTACAATAATCGACAAAATAGAGGAATGCTTGACTCGAAAAAAGAAAAATAAAATGCCAACCAACTTGACTCAATATTTCAAAATACATTTTTAAATCAGAAGTCTAATGCTCTAAAATTCCTGGGGGCCCGCGAGGCATCATTCGGCCTTGCCGCGGGCCTTGGTGTGAGGTCCTTGTGCAGTCCCCTTAAATCTCTCATGATCTGATGAACATAGCCCATAACCGAAGCAAAAAGGGCAGGGCGGGGCATCTGTTCGCAAGCTAAACACTTCATGGTGACATAGTGCCCTATTTCTCCAATTCTGTCCTTGATCATGTCCCTTTCTCTGAGCAGCTGTTCTATCTGCTGGTTTTTCGCCACCAATCTTCGAGCATTGTTGGTGACTTGGTCTAGGAGCCTATCCACTTGTTCTTGTAGTCGGGCCATCAAATCGTGGCAACGGTCGAGGTCTGTTCTGGCATCTCGGGCTTGCTTGAAAACCCGCTTCCCGAGGATAACATTTGCTTCCCTTAGACTAGTGATGATCTCAGTGTAATCTTCTTCTATCCGTTGTAGGTGAAGTGCATGTTGATGTGCCTCCTTTCTCCAGCTAGCACGGACCCTCATTGTTTGGGCCTTCGACTCTTCCAATTCTCTTTGGACATCGGCAACCTGGCTTCTCAAACCCTTTATCAATTTTTCGTCTGCTCGATTCCTCAATTGTCTGTCAGCATCCCTTTTCATTTGCTGGATTTGAGCCCTTAAAAAGTCATTTTCCTGTGCCAACTTCTTTTTATCTCCTTCGTCGACGGCGGCTTGCATATCCTTTTCAAATTGGAGATCTTGGACCCGCTGCTCTATCTTGCCGATCCTTGTTCTGTAAACCTCTTCCTTAGCCAACCAGTCCCATTGTTCTTGGGACGCTTCAGCAAATTCCCTGAGGTAAGGTCTTTTGGCTGGTCTTTCACCCGATGTTTCTCCTTTGTACCAAGTAAGATATCTGGGTACAACTTCTCCTCTAGCTCGATCCCGCACACAAGTGTTTGCCTCCAGATATTGGCATTTGCTCCAGATCTGGCGGACCCTTGCTTCCGGGAATTGACCATCGGGACCAATTTCAATGACCTGGGTACTCAGGTCTTCTTCTTTGGGTACTATCTGGCACCTCCCGAGCTGTCTCAACACCCGATGGGGCGCATAAGGTTGAACGCTTTTAAGTCCCATTAAGAGAAAGGGGGACCTAGCCGCTGGCATGTACACGATTCTGTCTATCTGTAACCAACCCAATGTCCATTGTATTTGACTTGCGCTGAGAGCCTGAAAGTATGCCCTCCATGCCAATGTTCCTTCAGGCAAGACGGTCTTATCAATCCTTGTATAGAATTCGCTTATGCAAGTTTTCTCAACCAACCCATATCTCAAGAAGTGGGTGCGACGACACAGGTGCTCGATCATCCACATCTGTAGCAGTAAATTACAACCTTCGAAAAAATCTCCTCCGGCTTTGCAGGTTGTGAGAGCTCGATATATGTCTGATAGTATCATGGGAGCAAGAGTACTTTCGCTTTGGTCAAGCAAAGTACTGACGACTCCGGCTACCTTTATATCAATGTTCCCGTCTTTCCTCGGGAATACCACGAGTCCTAAGAAGGCTATCATGAAGGCAACTCGTCTGTGCTCCTCCCATTTCTGGCGATTACCCTTGCTGCATAATTTGTTCTCTGGCTTGTCAAAACCTCCCACATGACCGTACCTTTGATAGATGAAGTTTAAAGTACAAAACCCTTGTGCTAGATCTGGGTTACGTACCGTTCTGGCTGTCTTCAGGGAGTCTAAAAACCGGTGTATGGCGACAACCCTGGGGGCGATTAGATATGGATGCCCCAATGGTATATCAGTGTTTCCAATGTATCCGGTCATCTCCTCCACAGTTGGGGTGAGCTCGAAGTCAGAGAAGTGAAAAACATTGTGCGCGGAATCCCAATATGTGACTAATGCTCTTATGATGTCCCCTCGGGGTTTTATTTCAAGCAGACCTGTGAGACCTTTCAAATACTTTTTAACCTCATCCTGCCCTTCTTTGCCTAGATCATCCCACCATAATCGTATTTGTACCGGGATTTTAGTCATGAGTGAAAAGGGTTCATTTTGAATCGTGCTCATCCTGCACATTTATTTAAAGAGGACGATCATTTTGGTTGGCAATGATTTTTTTTTTTTTTTCAAGATTTTGGTATATTTTTTTTTTTGAAAAATGGCAAGTTGGACCCGACGGGGGTTGCCTACGTATCTCACATCCGGTGAGAATCAAACCCGCGTAGTTCGGTCCGTCAAGACAAACTATTTTCTTTTATTGACCGACAAAGAAAACACATTTTGTTAAGAAACACATTTTCTTTTATTGACCGACAAAGAAAACATATTTTGTTAAGAAACCCATTGTCGGCAAAGTCAACCTTCCGTCGTCTTTTATTAGCAAACTGAACTATTGATTTGTTGGTAAAACACATTTTTGTATTTTCTGAAAATATCTATTTACCCATACTGTTTCCTTTTGTTTTTCGTTTCTCCTCAGTATTTAAAAGCCGGTCAGCATGCAAGTTCGAATAAATGCTTGAAACAAACATGGTATAGCAGGATGGTCTTTTCATTTCAGGTTGCCTGTCCTAGACGGACCCAACCCCTGTGTTGAGTCCCTTAAGTCAAATGCAACGTGATGCAAATAAGCGTTTCCTACTAGGGATCCGGTATGCAGTTATGTTATTCTAAGTTCAAAACCTTGGTACATGATCTAGACTGTGTACCCAAGCGGACAACTCGGGCTGAGGAAGGAGCTCCTTTCCCGGAACCAAAAGGCCAACCGGCTTAGAAACTTTCCGAGCCTCTTCATTATTTTGGGGTATGACACTAACAGAATAAGGAGTCTCAACCGGTGAGCACATCCCCGGGGGTGAGAAGTGAAGGGTTTGCGGCACAATTTTATATACAGTTCACGCAATATCAAAGCGGTAAACATATAACAGTTTGTATATACAGTGCAACTAGTATCAAAGCGGTAGACATGTAGCACATTAATTAAACATGTAGTAAAATCAGATATAGACAAAACAACAATTTAAATGAGCTCGAATTCTTAGACCCTGAACCGAAGTTCAGAGGTCCCCAGCAGAGTCGCCAGAGCTGTCACACCTCCTTTTTCCGCACCCGCGAGGGCGCAAGGGAGTTTTTCCAATTAAAGGACAATCGAGACGGGATCCATTTATTAAATTCAGAGTCGCCACTTGGAAAAATAATGGTGTCCCAAGTCACCGGTCTGATCCCGAACCGAGGAAATTTATGACTTTGTAATATGGTCCGCGAAACTAGAAAACCGGATAAGGAACTCTGTTAACCCGGGAGAAGGTGTTAGGCACTCCCGGATTCCGTGGTTTTAGCACGGTCGCTCAACTGTACTTTTTGCTTTTATCCGATTTCTTTATATATTTTAACTATGTATTTTTAATGCTCCGCTTTTATTTTTAGAAGAGTTGCGACGTCACGAAAAACACATTTCGAATCACAGCGCAACCGGTACGCCTGTGACTTTAATGCGTTTCAGTTTCGCCGGGAGTAAGATTTGGGTCACATAAATGCGCACCCGTATTTAGGAAAGTAATTTCATTTTCAAGTCGTGCCTAAAGAGTCTATCGTCTATTTAACTTTGGGAAAGGACCGTGAAATTTACTAAACGGTCTTTCCAAATATAAGTTCTCATGACAATTATTCGAGGGTCCCGTGTGTTTTTGTTCTCTCACGAGTTCCATCTCATTGTTTATTTGAAGGTCGACCCATAGATATTACCTTTTCATCTCTAATTATAAATCGTGAGTGAAACCTAGTGACTAATTTTTATTTAAGCATTATTCGGTTAAATCTTATATTTGAACTTCTCATTTCTAGCTACTTTGATTTCTGTCAATGACTTGGGCGAATCGATTAAACTAAGAAAATTTTATAACGTCAAATGTACGAATACTTATACTAATGTGTCAACTGGATTTTAGAGTGACTGGTGTCAATTATCCCTTTAAACTAATTTATCCTAATTTAATCAACGAGGTGAAATTCGAGTTTCAAGTTCAAGCCTAATTCCAAACAAAAGGGGGTAAACCTCTTAATCCTCATCACTACCTAACTCGGAAGCCCAAACTTATGCTATGTCAAAATATATATACCAAAATCCTTCAATTATACCCAATTGCCGACAAGTGGACCTAATGTTTTGTTTTAACGACTATTGAGCTTCACATTAATCCCCAACATTTAAATCACTAACATTCGAGAACTACCAACTTTATCTCAATCGACTTCAACCAACGATATTATGACTGGGAATTTTGAAATAACACACTGAAATGGAAGGTGATTATTATCCCTACTGAAGTACTAAACTATACTACATTTAAACTAATGATGCAAACTTAAACTAAGAACCTACAACTAGCAGATTGTTCATGCTGCTGGGAATGAATTGAAATGGATCAACACTCCACAAAGATATACATACATGTCTATTATCCGTATGGCATGAGATTTAAGAACTAATATTCATTACATTTACTTAACTACAATCTGTCCATTTGGATAACAAAAGAAAACCTATCAACAAATATGAGCATTTCATTTCTCAGCTTCTCTTCCCAGTTACATCAAAATGAGCTCATGAATGTGTACCTGGAAATGGACAAAAGTGAAGGACTAAAGGATCAGCTATGGCAATGAAGCAACAACAGCAATGAATCAGCAGCAACAACACAGAACAGCAATACCAACAACAGCAACAGGAGAAAAAAACAGTAGCCAAAACACAGCAACAAATAACACCCAGACACAGCACCAGCAGTGGTAACCAAACTCAGCACCAGCAGTGGCCCAAACACCACAACACTCAGCAACAAACACAACACTCCAAACCAGTAATAGTCAAACACAATACCACACAGCAAATCAGGGACCAAATGGCAATAAACCAATACAAAAACCCAATCCGAGCCTAATAAAACAGTGAACCAGTGAAGAAGCACAATGTTTTCTTCCTTACTTTTCTCCCAAACTATCTCCCTCAAAGCTGTGTATATATGTTTGTATCTGAAATCAGTGTATGTTTTTTCAATTGCCTCTCTTCAAAATCCAGTCTCACTATTTTTCCTCTCAGGTCTCTCTGGATATCCAAAAAAAATGTCCCCCCTATCTCTTTTTGAATCCTATACTTATAGTTTTTTGAATTTCCCCTTGAATGAATGCTCCTCACTAAACTAATACCCCTACCCATTCCTATCTCTGCCCAGACCGTGCTCTGCCAGCCCACTATCCCCTATGTTTTCCCACTTAAACTTGTCCAAACATGGGGTTTTATGTTTAAAATTCCCTAAGTGCAGGGCCTGGTGGGATGCCCTGCTGTAATAGCAGGTTCCACTAGTTTAACTCATGGGCAAGGTAGTTTTAAAACTTAAGGAATGTTAATTCTGTTAATCTTTACTTTAAATTAGCAAACTCCAGGTTCTAATCAAACTGCAGTCCTAATGTGCTTTAATACTCCATTGGTCACACCCTTTGACCTTAACTAATAGCTACTATACCCAATTCAGTCTTAATTACACAAACAGTTCAAAAGAAAGGACCTCTTGATTCACCAGTGATTTGTAATGTCCAATTCTGCCCTAAAAATGCTAATAAACCAGGCCTACGAGACTAATCGACCACATTGATTAGTCGATGACAAAATACATAATTGATAACAAATGAGCGACCTACAGTTTGATTCCATATGCTTTAAGCAGAGACACAGAACCAATCAAAATATGAATTGAATGCTTAACGATCTTAATCGAAACAAATGACTATTCTATAACAAGCACACTCGAACAAATAACAGAATACAAATCGACCAAATAAAAGGTCTTTGGAGATGAAGAACAAAACAGAAAACTAAAGAAGAAGCAAAGGATAACAAATTCACCTCATTAACACACTAAAATATGAAGAAAGAAATAAGAAATACCATGCGAGGAGCAAATCCGCACTTGAACGGACCTCGTACCCATCTTGGATTCAACTCGGACTTGGACTTTCGTTTTTGAGGCCAATGGACCTTAATTGAGATGTTTTCAACAAGGAAAACATCCCAATTAAGGTCTATTAGACCTCAATTAGGAAGAGATCGGCATCTAGGGTTCATGGCCGAGATTTGGGGCTTTTACAATCCTGGTAAGATTCGAGCTAAACCAAGGCCGGTGGGGGTATGAGGGAGGTCATGGGAGGGTTTAGGGTGAGTTTGGGGTGGTTTGGCGTGGGTTCGAGTTTGCCTCGAATCTTCAAATAAAGATTCGAGGATTTCCGGAGTGATTCGAGGTAAATGAAGGATGGATTCGTAATGGGGAAGTCGAGGTGGTCCTACGATGTTAATTTGGTTGGGATTGGCCTACCGGAACCGCCGTGAGGCGATTTCCGGCGGGCGGAGCACGGTGGTGGACGGCGAGGTTTAATTCGTCTCTAAGAGAGACCAGGAAGGTAAGGGGGGGGGGGTCCAGCTTGGGGGCTGGGTGAGCTTTTGGATTTATATACCAATGTGGGAAATAAATCCTGGCCGTTTGATCTGATGAGATCAACGGCCTGGATCGTTTCATTTATCCAAACGATACCGTTTGGTCGTTTATTGGAGCCGGGTTGTCTGTGGGTTGATTGGGTCGGGTTGCATAACGGGTTGGGGGATGAAGCATTGGCCGTTGGATCCACTGAATCGAACGGCCCAGATCGGTGCTTCTTGAACGGGTAGACAGGGGAGATCGTGGCCCTGGGATCAATTCGAAATGAACGGCCACGATCGAGGACGGGTTGGACTGGACCAGAGGTGATTCGCTTGGGCCTGGTTTTTGGACTAAGTTTTGGCCCAAATCTGATCTCCTTATTTCCTAAAACTACACTCCATGTTGCATTATATATACATATATCTATATATACATATATACATATATATATATATATATATATATATATATATATATATATATATATATATATATATAATCAAATCAACTTGTAGCACCTATAATTAATTTTTAGTAACAATTAACACAATTAACTACCAAATTGTACATTAAATGACAAGAACTACGAAAAAACAATACCCCCTTTTTTATGACTTTTCATTTTCGCAAAAATAAAACTTAACTATTTCTATGTACGGAATTAACCCTGCAAATATAAATGCGACATATTTGGTATATGTATTTTGATTGTTAACTTAAGCAAACAGACACGGACCCACAAATGCAAGCGATAAGAAAAAGAACATGTGATCCCCAAACATTGCAAACAAACAAAAACTCTTTTATTTTTGATATTTTGGGAGTAATTCGTGTGAGGCAAAAATCACGTGCTCACAGTAACAGGATAATGATGTCCTGTTTCAGAGATGAGCACAGCCCCTATTCCGCCTCCTTTTGCGTTCGCCGCTCCGTCGAAGAAAAGCTTCCACCCTGGATCCTCGGTTAATTCCAACCCATCAATTTGTAGTACTTCTTCGTCCGGAAAATACGTCCTCAGAGGTTCGTATCCGTCATCAACAGGATTCTCACCTAGGTGATCGACTAGGGCTTGAGCTTTCATAGCCGTCCTTGTCACGTATATGATGTCGAACTCTGTAAGTAATATCTGCCATTTTGCTAACCTCCCTGTAGGCATAGGTTTCTGGAAAATGTACTTCAACGGATCCAAGCGCGAAATGAGGTAAGTGGTGTAAGAAGACAAATAATGTTTTAGCTTTTGGGCTACCCAAGTCAAAGCGCAACATGTCTTTTCCGGATGAGTGTACTTGACCTCGTGGACCGTGAATTTCTTACTGAGGTAGTAAATGGCCCGTTCCTTTCTGCCAGTAAGATCGTGCTGCCCCAGTACGCAGCCGAACGAATTCTCCAAAACCGTTAGATAAAGAATCAGGGGTCTACCCGGTTCAGGCGGAACTAGTACGGGTGGGTTTGACGGATACCCTTTGATTTGGTCAAACGCTTCCTGACATTCTGTCGTCCATTCTATCGCAGCGTATTTCTTCAACAGACGGAATATGTGTTCACAAGTTGCTGTAAGCTGAGCAATAAACCTACCGATGTAATTTAGCCTTCCCAACAAACTCATTACCTCTGTTTTATTCTTTGGCGGGGGTAACTCCTGAATGGACTTGATTTTGGATGGGTCCAACTCAATGCCCCGTCGGCTGACGATGAATCCTAGCAACTTTCCCGATGGAACTCCGAATGCGCATTTGGCCGGATTGAGCTTGATATCATATCTTCGAAGTCTTTGAAAGAACTTCCTAAGGTCGGCAACGTGGTCTTCTCGACGTCTAGATTTTATGATCACATCATCCACGTACACTTCAATTTGTCATGGAATACCGTAGTCATCGCCCTCATATATGTTGCCCCTGCATTCTTCAAACCGAACGGCATCACCCGGTAGCAATAAGTCCCCCACGGTGTGATAAAAGCCGTCTTTTCTGCGTCCTCTTCATCCATCAAGATCTGATGATATCCCACGTAGCAATCGACAAAGGATCCGATTTCATGTCTGGCGCAGTTATCAATCAGGATATGGATATTGGGGAGCGGGAAATTATCTTTAGGACTCTCCTTGTTGAGATTGCGGTAGTCCACGCATACTCTGATCTTTCCGTCTTTCTTTGGCACCGGTACTACGTTAGCCAACCATTCAGGGTATCGAGTGACACGAATGACTTTCGCCTGCAACTGCTTGGTTACTTCCTCCTTGATCTTTACACTCATCTCCGTCTTGAATTTCCGCAGTTTTTGCTTGACGGGAGGACATGCCGGATCAGTGGGTAATTTATGAACCACTAGATCAGTGCTGAGTCCTGGCATGTCGTCGTACGACCATGCGAAAATGTCTTTAAACTCCATGAGTGTTTTGATCAACTCTTCTCTCAGGGTTAGGTTCAATATGGACACTTATTCTGGTTTCTTTGACGTCATCTGTGTTCCCCAGATTAACAGCCTCAGTATCATTTAAATTTGGTTTGGGTTTTTCCTCGAAGTGACTTAATTCTTCACTAATTTCTTCTACGGCTTCATCATCGCCGTATTCCGATTCACTCTCGTCACTTCTTATTTCATGCGTTATTATTTCCAAACCCGATTGACTTTCTAGACCGGGTTGATTAATCTTTAAGCACGCCATATCATTAAGATCAGTTGAAAGAAAGCTTGTTCAGAAAAGTAAGAAAGAAGGAAAATAAACAAAATTAGACACGAAGGGAACACAATTTCATTAATGGGAACAGTACAAGGAAAAACAAAACTTGTAAACTCAAATCAAAATGAACTAAAACAAACGGATTTTACTCCGGGACAACCCCAACACAAAATTTCGAAAGAAAACGATCCAAAACAAACTACCAAGACTCCTTCCGGACAGGGAGAGGAGTAGCCTTCCAATTATTCAATTTTGCTCTCGATCCCACAAACTGTATCTCGGCATGGCTGGATCCTTCACCATCCTCGAGCATGCATACATCTGCGAATAGATCCTCGAACTTTCTTAAGAACTCTTCGTCTGGCCTAACCATAGGATCGGGAATCTTTGTCGTCGGATGTCCTCTTACTCCAGACCTGACAAAAGATTGGGAAAGGCGTGGAACAAGCTTCGGGAGCACCCATATCTTCTGCTTATTCCTCTTGGCTCGCTGGATGTCCTCTGATGTTGGCTTGAATCCCAAGCCGAAGGTTCCCACGTTTTCGACCACAGATACCGGTTGTATGATTCCTTGCAGAGATGCACCTAGACCTTTGTCGGGTATGAAACCGTGTCTCAACATTTCATGAGCCACCATGACGTCTGCAGTAATTATTCTGTCATTGGGAATGCATTCCCCTTCTGGAACTCGGTTGGCGGATACCACATCGCAGATCTGGTATACCCACGGCCCAACATCTTCTTCCGTCTCAACAAAGGGGACGATGGTGCCTGGTTGTAGATCATTCTCTCCATGGACGACGATCTCCTGGTTGGTCCCACTCAAACTTGACTAGTTGGTGTAGGCTGGATGGAACTGCTCTTGCGGCATGGATCCATGGTCGCCCTATCAGAAGGTTATATGACACTACCATGTCCAGCACCTGGAATTCCATGGTGAACTCCACCGACCCAATTGTCAAGATTAACACTATGTCCCCGACCGACGCCTTGCCTCCTCCATCAAACCCTCGAACACATATGTTGTTCTTGTGTATCCTGCCGATGTCCACTTTCAACTTGTCCAGTGTAGAGAGAGGACAGATGTTAGCACTGGACCTATTATCAACGAGGACTTTGGTAACCACCGACTCCTCGCACTTTACCGTAAGATATAAAGCCTTGTTGTGCTCGGTGCCTTCCTCGGGCAATTCATCATCGGTGAAGGTGATCCGATTCGCTTCGAAGATCCTATTGGTGATCTTCTCCAAATGACTCACTGAGATTTTATCAGGTACGTGGGCCTCATTCAAAACTTTCATCAAAGCTTGCCGATATTCTTCAGAATGTATCAACAAGGATAGCAATGAGATTTGCGCAGGCGTTTTCTTCAGCTGCTCTAAGACAGAATAGTCATGCAGCTTCATCTTTTTCAGGAATTCTTCTGCCTCTTCGTCAATTACCGGCTTTTTCAATGTTGCCGGAGTGATCTTCCTCAATTCCGCAGGGGCAAAACATCTCCCCGAGCGGGTCAAACCTTGCGCTTCGCAAACTTCCTCTTTCACTTCCTTTCCTTTGTAGGTTGTCGTAATCCGAGCATAATTCCATGGAATAGCTCTGCTATCAGTTATTGGCAACTGTATTGCTGGCTTGATGATGAAAGGATCCATTCGAACGCCTGCTACCGTCAAGACGGGTTTGGTTGCTACCCCTGGTACAACTATTTTTGCTTCCCCCGGCCTCACCGGTACTTCGTTCACACTTCCCTTTTCTGCTTCCAACCCCCTTTGTACGTCCTTCTTGTAAATGGGTGACTCATCAAGGCTCGGCCCCTTTCTCATTCCTACCCCACTAGACTTGATCATCATTACAGTCTGAGAGGTTTTCTCCTTTCCTTCTTCTACCCGTACCAACTCGATCATGTTGGTCTCATGATGAGTTGGAAGTGGATTTTGGTTGATGTTGGGCTCTGTTGGAGTCTGGACCTCAATCCTGCGAGTGTCGATGAGCTCCTGGATGGCTGTTTTCAACCTCCAACACTTTTCCGTGTCGTGTCCCGGACATCCTGAGCAGTATGCACAATTTACTGAATGGTCCAGATTCTTTGGAAGAGGGTTTGGTAGCTTAGCTTCAACCGGATTTAGCAACCCTACTTGCTTCAAACGGTGGAACAGACTGGTGTAGGACTCCCCCAAGGGAGTGAAAATCTTTGGCCTTGGCGCCCTGTCGCCCTGAATGCTTGGTTTGGGCGAAAGCCCGCACCCGTAGGATTTCTATAGGCTCTTGGGGGTGGGTAATTGTTCTGTGGATTTGGTGCACGCCATGGTGCCTGGACGGGAGGTGCGGAATATGACTGAGCGTGATGGACAGTAAAGTGGGGATCAGGTGCTGGATAGTAGTGTTGCGGGTAGTTATATGGATTGTGGAGGTAGCTTTGGTGGTGAGGTTGTGGCGGGTTATACTGGGGTGCGGGGCCTCTGTTTCTGAACCATGTTCCGGACTCAACTGCCGTGACTTCTTCTTTCCTCTTTTTCCCAAGCACTCCTCCGGTACCACTTTGAATAGCTTGGGTGGTGGCTTTCAACGCTGAATAACTCATAATCTTGTTGGCTTTCAAGCCTTCCTCGATCATAGCCCCCATCTTTATCACCTCGGTGAATGACTTTCCCACGGACGTCACCAGATGTCCGAAATAGGTTGGCTCCAGTGTCTGCAAGAAGTAATCCACCATCTCGTTCTCTCTCATAGGCGGATCTACCCTTGTTGCCTTGTTCCCTCCAGCGGAAACCAAATTCCCTGAAACTTTCGGCGGGTTTCTTTTCTATCTTTAACAATGATAAGTGGTCTGGGACTATTTCAAGATTGTACTGGAACTGGCCAATGAATGCTTGAGCCAAGTCATCCCAAGTAAACCATCTGCTGGGATCCTGCCTAGTGTACCACTCCAGGGCAGATCCTCCCAAACTCTGACCGAAGTAAGCTATCAGAATCTCGTCTCGTCCTCCGGCTCCTCGCATTTTACTACAAAACCCTCGAAGATGGGCCACTGGATCACCATGCCCCTCGTATAAGTCAAACTTGGGCATTTTGAACCCGGCTGGCAACTGGACATCTGGGAATGGACACAGATCCTTGTAAGCGACACTGACCTGGTTGCCCAAACCGTGTATATTCCTGAAGGACTGCTCCAGGCTTTTAACTTTTCTAATAACTTCCTCATGTTCTGAACTTTGGAAGTGCTTTTCCGGTTCTGCCGGGTTATCCCTGTGAGGGGTGTGTGTATGCGGTTCAGGAGCCCTAAAAGTAGGCTCGGGGGGATAGTAAGAATTGTCATGGATTTGAACATGCGGCTCGCCGGATGACTTTTGTAGAGTGGCAGGTGGGGGTACCACAAAAACAGGGGTGATCGGAGGAGGATTTTGTTTGGCTGGTGGGATTTGGGTGACATAAGGGTTTTCCCCTTGATAGTATGGATAGAGTGGGGCGCTTGTCGAAGGGTCGAGAGGTGGATGTTCTGGAGCTGATGCGAGAGTAGGGAAGTTTGGTGAAGACTGTCCCCTAGCCCAGGCTAGGTGCATCTCTGTGATCTGCTGTTTCAACTGATCTACCTCTTCTTTCATGATCTGTATCTCTGATTTCTCTTCCTTAAGACTTTTACCGGAACTAGACATGCTTGCTGTAATTGGCCCCTTAGATCTAGTACGGTAATGGTGGCTGGCCAGTATATTCTGTCAAACCAACTGCTAAACTTTTCTGGAAATGCAACAAACTTGTTAGTTTACCGAGTTTAACAGATATGTTATAGCACGTTGGATGCAATGCACCTAACCAAATAACCCTTTCTACATGTACTCATAACATGCGTCATTCCAGCCTTTCTTTTCTTTTCTTTTTCTCTTTTTTTTTCCTTTTTCAATTATCCTCGAAAGCCTTATTTGTTATTAATCTTTCGTGTTCTTTTCCTTTCTTTGTTTAGTGGTGGTCGAATCTTGTGTGGATTGCGTACGTATCACGTCCCTGCGTGAATCAGATCGAGCGTAGTTCAAATAACAAGATTGTGGCAAAAATTCAGTAACTTTTATATCAAATAAAACCTTAAAGTTACAAAACATGTCTTACAATAATCAGCAAAATAAAAGAAATGCTTGACTCGAAAAAATTAAAATAAAATGCCAACTAGCGTGACCCAATATTTCAAAAATACATTTTTAATCAAAAATCTAATGTTCTAAAATTCCTGGGGGCCCGCGAGGCATCATTCGGCCTTGCCGCGGGCCTTGGTGTGAGGTCCTTGTGTAGTCCCCTTAATTCTCTCATGATCTGATGAACATAGCCCATAACTGAAGCAAAAAGGTCGGTGCGGGGCATTTGTTCACAAGCTAAGCACTTCATGGTGACATAATGCCCGATTTCTCCAATTTTGTCCTTGATCATGTTCCTTTCTCTGAGTAGCTGTTCTATCTGCTGGTTTTTCGCCCCCAATCTTTGAGCATTGTTGGTGACTTGGTCTAGGAGCCTATCCACTTGTTCTTGCA
This sequence comes from Nicotiana noctiflora, assembly GCA_032618575.1. NCBI lineage: Eukaryota > Viridiplantae > Streptophyta > Magnoliopsida > Solanales > Solanaceae > Nicotiana > Nicotiana noctiflora. The sequence goes on along the minus strand of JASVEL010001484.1, from coordinate 105,370 downwards.
GTCGGGCCATCAAATTGTGGCAACGGTCGAGGTCTGCTCTAGCATCTCGGGCTTGCTTGAAAACCCGCTCCCTGAGGATAACATTTGCCTCCCTTAGACTAGTGATGGTCTCAGTGTAATCTTCTTCCACCCGTTGTAGGTGAAGTGCATGTTGATGTGCCTCCTTTCTCCAGCTAGCACGGATCCTCATTGTTTGGGCTTTCGACTCTTCCAATTCTCTTTGGACATCGACAACTTGGCTTCTCAAACCCTTTATCAATTTTTCGTCTGCTCGACTCCTCAACTGTCTGTCAGCATCCCTTTTCATTTGCTGGATTTGAGCTCTCAAAAAGTCATTTTCTTGCGCCAACTTCTTTTTATCTCCTTCGTTGGCGGCGGCTTGCACATCCATTTCGAATTGGAGCTCTCGGGTCCGTTGCTCTATCTTGCTGATCTTCGTTCTATAAGCTTCTTCTCTGGCCAACCAGTCCCATTGTTCTTGTGACGCTCCAACAAACTCCCTGAGGTGGGGCCTTTTGTGGGCCTTTGATGCTCCAGATCTCTGCTATACCATGCAGGGTATTCCGACGATACTTCACCCCGGGCTCGATCTCGCACCCGAGTGTCTATCTTCAATGTTTGACATTCACTCCAAATCTTTCGGACCAACGCTTCGGGGAACTGTCCTCCCGGTCCAATTTCAACCACATGTGGGCTGAGGTCTTCTTCTTTTGGGATTATTTGGCATCGTCCCAACTGTCTCAATACTCGACCTGGCGCGTAGGGCTGGATGCTGTTGAGGCCCATTAGTAATAAATATGATTCCGTGGCCGATGCATATATGACTTCTTCCCCGGGTAGCCAGCCAAATGTCCATTCTATCTTACTGGCCGGAATCAAACGCAAAAGTCGTATCCATCCGCTAATCCCCTCCGGCAAATCATGTCCCTCGACCCTCGTAGGGAATTCTTCTATACAGGTTTTCTCCGATAAACTATACCTCATAAACTGCGGGCGACGACATAAGTGATCGATCATCCACATTTGGAGCAGTACATTGCAAGCTTCAAAGAAGACCCTCCAGCTTTGCAGATCGTGAGTGCACGAGAGATATCTGATATTATCATGGGAGCCAAAGTACTATTGTTTTGTTTCATCAAAGTGCTGACGACCCCTGCCACTTGTATGTTGATATTCCCGTCTTTTCTGGGAAATATTAATGAACCCAGGAAAGCTATCATGAAGGCGATGCGTCTATGCTCTTCCCATTTTAACTGGTTTTCTCCACTACAGATTTTGCTTTTGTGTTTGTTGAAGCCCCCATAATGACCATATTTGTCATATAGAAATGATAAAGTGCAGAACCCTTCTGATAAGTCTGGGTTGTGTACAGTTCTGCGGATTTTCACAGTATCCAAAAACCTATGTACCGTCACTACCCTTGGCGCAATGAGATATTGTTCCCTCATAGGGACTTTTGGTCTTCCGATATATCCGGCCAATTCTTCTAATGTTGGTGTGAGTTCAAAGTCTGAAAAGTGGAACACATTGTGTGCAGGATCCCAGAACGAGATCAAGGCTCGTATGATGTCTCCTCTCGGGGGAATATTTAGTAGCCCCACTAGATCTCCCAAGTACAGCTTAACTGCGTCTTGTCCTTGCTCGCCCAAGTCGCTCCACCACCTATGCAAACTTAAGGGGACCTTGTTTATGATAGCTTCGGTTGTATTCTGGCTCGTGCTCATTCTGCACATTTATTAAGGTAATTTTTAGATGAAAGAGAAATCTTTATTTGACCCAAACAAAACTATCTTTTCTTAAAAATGAAACGGGCCACAGGAATTGACTGGTCAAAATATTAAGACTGATGAAAAGGTGGTCGTTGAGGCAAAGTTTAAACATCCTGGCCTTCCGTCATTATTTCTTCTCTTTTTTTTTTTTTTTGAAAACTTATTTTGAGATAAAGGGAAGTTGGACCTGTTAAAGGCTGCCTACGTATCTCACACCCGGTGAGAATCAAACCCGCGTAGTTCGGTCCGTCAAAACAACTATTTTAAAGAAAACACATTTTGTCAAGAAAACCATTTGTTGGCAAAGTCAACCTTCTGCCGTTTTTTATCGGCAAACTAAATTTATTGACTTGTTGGTAAAACACATTTTTTCTTTGTATTTTCTGAAAAATATTTATTCCCCATACTATTTCCTTTTGTTTTTCATTTTTCTTCAGTATTTAAAAGCCGGTCAGCATGCCAGTCTAAATAAATGCTTACAACAAATATGATATAGCAAGATGGTCTTTTCATTTCGGGTTGCTTGTCCTAGACGGACCCAACCCCTGTGTTGAGTCCCCTAAGTCAGATATGATGCAAATAAACGTCCTAAATCTAGGCTCAATATCCTGATGTTTTCAATGGTACTAGACCGTGTACCCGAGCAGACAACTCGAATTTGAGGAGGGAGCTACGTACCGAGGACCCGCGGGATCGTCCGGCTTTGTAACTTATCCTGCCTCTTTTCTTATTTTTGGTATTGACACTAACAGAAAAGGGGAGTCTCAACCAGTAAGCACATCCCCGGGGGTAAGAAGAGACGGGTTTTCGGCACAGTTTTATATGCAGTTCACGCAATATCAAAGCGGTAAACATATAGCAGTTTGTATATACAAGTGCAACTAGTATCAAAGCGGTAGACATGTAGCACATTAATTAAACATGTAATAAAATCAGATATAGGCAAAAACAACAATTTAACCGAGCTCGAATTCTTAAACCCTGAACCGAAGTTCTAGGTTACATCTTCCCCAGCAGAGTCGCCAGAGCTGTCACACCTCCTTTTTCCGCACCCGCGAGGGCGCGAAGGAGTTTTTCCAATTAAAGGACAATCGAGACGGGATTAATTTATTTAATTCAGAGTCGCCACTTGGGAAAATAATGGTGTCCCAAGTCACCGGTTTAATCCCGAACCGAGGAAATTTATGACTCTGTATACAGTCTGCGAAACTAGAAACCTGGATAAGGAATTCTCTTAACCCGGGAGAAGGTGTTAGGCACTCCCGGATTCCGTGGTTTTAGCACGGTCGCTCAACTGCAATTTTTGTTTCTATCTGATTTCTTTATATATTTTTATTTGTGTGCTCTTAGATTCCGCTTTAATTCTTAGAAGAATTACGACGTCACGAAAACACATTTCGAGCCGCACCGTAACCAGTACGCCTGCGACTTTAATGTATTTCAGTTTCGCCGGGAGTAGGATTTGGGCCACATAAATGCGCACCCGTATTTAGGAATGTAATTTTATTAATCGCGCCTACAATGTCTACGTCTTTATTAATTTTTGAAAAAAAAACCGTGAAAATCGCTAAACGGTCCTTCCGAGTCTAGGATTTTATGTTGAGATTTATTTTGGGGGCCCCGTGTGTTTTTCATTTTTTGTAAGGAGGCTCGTCCCTTATTTTTTAAAGGTCCAATCCTATTCATACACTATATTTTCTATTTTTTGTTTTTCCTTCCTAATACATATCTGTTTTTGTGTTAGTTTTTCAAACTATAATATTAGAATCCAGGCCATTATTCATTATTGGGCCTGGACTTCAGACTGCTTAACAGTCTAATATCGAATACAATTGGGCCTTTGGAGCCCAATATATAATACTGTATCTACTCGAGGGCACAAGTGCCACATTAACCAGATCTGGGCCGATATACATGACTAGGCCCAGACTATATAGGCGAAACTAAGCTAACATTTCAATAACAATACTTAAGCAAATATTATTCAGCATTACTAATTAATCATTTCAAACGATGCCAAGTCACACTTTCAGACCACTACTAATTTTAATATTTAACAACTAATTAAGAATTCTAGCGAAGTAGTTTGTATCAGTGTTGTTATTCTATATGGCAGGTTCAGATATTTAAGTAATTATCGTGATACTAGTTGCAGAACTTATTTTGTCACTTTATTCTTTAACTGAAAGAAACAGTGTTTTAATTTTTAAACTAAATATGCCTGGACTACTGTTATTAACAATCACAAAATTTAAAAATCAATTTGTAGATAAATCATTTTTTCAAAGTAGAGGTAAACAATAATACAATTTGAATTTCTAAACTACTTATCCTTTTTGGATTAAATCAATCCTGATTTAGGGTTTAACTAGTAAAAAAATAACTAAGTGCCAATTTATACGCCCAGTTGTGAGCACGTGATTTTTGCCCTGCATGAGAATTACTCCCAAAAATGCAAAAAATAAAATAGCTTCGTGTTGTGTGTGATTTAGTGGATTTCCTTTTGTTGTTGTTATTTTACTTATTGTTTATATTTCTCTGTGCATGTATTTGTTTAAAATTAATAAAAAATACAAAAATATGTGTCGCGCGCGCATTTCGGAGTTCAATTGCGCATTTAGGAATTAACTGAACCGTGTTTAATTTCTTAAAGAAAGAAAAATTATAAAATCGTATTTATTGCCTTTGTGTCGTTTAATATACAATTGTGTGATTTGGTGTTTAATTATGTAGGTTAATTGTAGTAAAAATTAATTGTGTTACAAGTTAACATATATATATATATATATATTAATTGTGTTACAAGTTAACATATATATATATATATATATATATACACACACATGTTGTATTATGTAAGACATGGAAATTAGATTGGGCCAAAACCCAATTCAATATAACAGGCCCAAACCACTGAACCGGTCCACCCCCCCACTAAACCAAACGACCCCGTTCTATCACCCCTAATCGATCTGAGCCGTTCAGATCATCTGATCCAACGGCTCCGATTGATCCGTTCATTTCAGTATGCCAAACACCCCCCCAGACCCATTTTTCATTTTCATTTTTACTCTCGTCTCTCAACCTTAGAGACCAGCCCCATCGCCGCCGTGAGCCACCGTCTCCCGCCTGCCGGAAATCGCCTCACGGCGGTTCCGATAGGCCAACGACCACCAAATTAACACCAACCCTTTTCCTCACCTCCTTCTCTTCGAATCCGGCCTCCGTTAGTCTCGAATCTGTTTCGAGCGTGTCGAATATTGAATCAAAGGTCACCGGAATTTGAAAACTATGCCAAACCTCACCAAAATCACACCATAGCTTCCCCTCACCTCCCTCATACCCCTGCCGCCCCTGGTTTGGCTCGAATCTTGCCAGAACCGGTCGAGCCCCAAATCTCGGCCATGAACCCTAGATTTCAAATTAGAGTCTTCGTTTGGATTCGAGAGAAGTTGAAGCCTAATAGAGTTTAATTGGGATGTTTTCGCTTGAAAACATCTAAATTAAAGTCCTTTAGACTTCAAATCCAAGGCCAAGCTCAAAACAATCCGGTTTTTTGCTTTGATTTCGATTTCGTTCAAGGTAATCTCCCTTTTCCTATCTATTTTAATTAGGTATGTGTTGTTTATGTGTTTGTTTAGTTCAATTTGTTTAATTTTCTTCTCGTTGGCCGTCCCTATCTGTTCTCCCCTCAAAGACCTTTTATTTGGTCAAATTGTTTTCTGTTATTTGTTCGAATGTGTTTGTCATAGGATAGTTATTCGTTTTGATTAGCGTCATCGAATACCTAAGTTTCACTTTGGCCGAGATTTCAGAATCACTGTTTGGCTGATTAATTGGTTATCCATGATTATGTGTTGTAGTTAATCGAATGTCGTCGATTTACTTTCGTAGGTCTGTTTGTTAGAAACAACAGAGCAGTAATTCCTTTGTTACTGACTGATGTCTTATTTGAATCACTGTGGACTAATTTCTTATTTGAATCACTGTGGAATGGGAGTTTGAATTGCCTGTGTTTGAGGTAGTAATAAGATTGGTTATAACTGAATTAAGCTCAGTCTCATTAGCAACTAGTGGACTGCCACCATGTGAGCACATGTTAGCCCATAATAATATGCCCTTTGAGTAGTGGAACCTGCTGTACAGCAGGCCACTGACTGTCCTGTTGAAACCAGAAATTATTCATTAGTAAAGCCCATACATGGACAAGGGATAATGGGAGTTCAGGGACAATGGGCTGGGCAGAGAGAGGGATGGGCAAGGGGGTTTAATTTAAGGTCTTTGTACCATTAGGGGGGAATGTTTTTAGCTATAAGTATAGGAGCAATCGGAAACAGTAGGATAGTTTTTTGGATATCCAGAAATAGACCTGGAGAGCAAAAACAGTAATAGAGAGCATTTTGGAGAAATACTATAGGCAAAAAAGAACAGGGATAGAAAAGCATATGAGGGCTTAGACATTCATACATATAGACCTGGGAGATAGAAATCTTAGACAGTGATAGAGAGATTGAAAAATAACTACTGTTTCATTGGATTCCTATTTGAAGTTCACAGAGATCCCTTGCATAGATTTTGGGGTCGTTTGTTCTGTTTGCTGAAGTTGATTGTCACTGGTTTGCTGAAGTTGATTGTGTTCTGTTTGCTGAGTTGATTGTGTCGAGCCACTGCTAGTGCTGTATTTGGCCACTGGTAGTATTGTGTTTTGGGCTACTGCTGTGGGTTTGTTTTGGCTGTTGTTTTGTTGCTGAGTTTTGGACTGCTTTTCTCTTCTGCTACTGGTGTGCTGTTGGTCTGCTGTTACTTCGCTTCATTGCCTTAGCTGATCTCTAGTCTCCTACTTTGTTAATTTCTAGGTACACTACTATTTTCTGAAGATGTCATTAAAAACTTGATGAAGGAATGAGACATTGGGCTATTTTTTCCTGAAGCTATCACCATTTTTTTATAGTTTGTAGTTGTAACTCATAGACCCTTTGTAATTAATTATGAATGATTGTAATAAGGAATAGACTATGTGAATTCGACTAGAGCAAAGTAGTGGTAGATAATAATATAGTTAAACGTAGTTAACAGTTTACCATCCAATTCAAAAACTAAAACAAGCTAACACACATCTAATGCACTTAGATACATAAGTATGATCCTGAAACTGGGCGTATAAATTGGCACTTAGTTATTTTTACTAGTTAAACCCCAAGTCAGGATCGAGTTAATCCAAAAGGATAAGTAGTTTAGAAGTTCAGATTGTATTTTGTTCACCTCTACTTTGAAAGAAAAATGATTTATTTACAAATAGACCTTTAAACTTTGTGATGGTTAATAACAGTGGTTCAAGCATGTTTTAGTTTAAAATTAAAACACTGTTTCCTTCAGTTAAAGAATAAAGTGACCAAATAAGTTCCGCAACTAGTATCACGATAATTACTTAAATATCCGAACCTACCATATAGAATAACCATACTAATGCAAATTACTTTGCTATAATTCTTGATTAATTGTTAAATATTAAAATTAGTAGTGGTATGAAAGTGTAACTTGGTACCATTGGAAATGATTAATTAGTAATGCTGAATAACATTTGCCCAAGTATGGTTATTGAAATGTTAGCTTATTTTTGCTCAATCGTATTCGATATTGGATTATTAAGCAGTTTGAAGTCCAGACCCAATAATGAATAATGGCCTGGATTCTAATATTACAGTTTAAAAAAAAAAAAAAAAGAAACTAACACATAAACAAATATGTATTAGGAAGGAAAAACAAAGCAATAGAAAATTTAGTTATGCTAGGTACGACCTTAAATAATAACGAGACGAGCCTCGCCAAACGCAAATACACAATTGCGGGGCCCTCAAATTAGTCGTTATAAAAAATAAAATAAAAATAATAAAAAAAAAAACTTAGACTTGGAAGGACCGTTTAGTGAATTTCACGGTCCTTTCTCAAAGTTAATAAAGACGATAGACTCTTTAGGCGCGATTTATAAGTAAATTACTTTCCTAAATGCGGGTGCGCATTTATGTGACCCAAATCTTACTCTCGGCGGAACTGAAAATACACTAAAGTCGCAGGCGTACTGGTTGCGGTGCGGCTCGAAATGTGTTTTCGTGACGTCGCAATTCTTCTAAGAAATAAAAGCGGAGCATTAAAAATGCATAGTTAAAATATATAAAGAAATCAGATAAAAGCAAAAGTACAGTTGAGCGACCGTGTTAAAACCACGGAATCCGGGAGTGCCTAACACCTTCTCCCGGGTTAACAGAGTTCCTTATCCAGTTTTCTAGTTTCGCGGACTATATTACAAAGTCATAAATTTCCTCGGTTCGGGATCAAACCGGTGACTTGGGACACCATTATCTTCCCAAGTGGCGACTCTGAATTTAATAAATTGATCCCGTCTCGATTGTCCTTTAATTGGAAAAACTCCCTTGCGCCCTCGCGGGTGCGGTAAAAAGGAGGTGTGACAGCTCTGGCGACTCTGCTGGGGACTACGCCTAGAACTTCGGTTCAGGGTTTAAGAATTCGAGCTCAGTTAAATTGTTGCTTTGCCTATATCTGATTTTACTATATGTTTAATTAATGTGCTATACGTCTACCGCTTTGATATTAGTTGCACTGTATATACAAACTGTTATATGTTTACCGCTTTGATATTGCGTGAACTGTATATAAAACTGCGCCGAAAACCCTTGTCTTCTTACCCCCGGGGATGTGCTTACTGGTTGAGACTCCCTTTTCTGTTAGTGTCAACACCAAAATAAGAAAAGAGGCAGGATAAGTTACAAAGCCGGACGATCCCGCGGGTCCCCGGTACGTAGCTCCCTCCTCAAATCCGAGTTGTCTGCTCGGGTACACGGTCTAGTACCATTGAAAAGCATCAAGATATTGAGCCTAGATTTAGGACGTTTATTTGTATTATAACTGACTTAGGGGACTCAACACAGGGGTTGGGTCCGTCTAGGACAGGCAACCCGAAATGAAAAAACCATCTTGCTATATCATATTTGTTGTGAGCATTTATTTAGATTGGCATGCTGACCGACTTTTAAATACGGAAGAAAAACAAAAGGAAATAGTATGGGGAAATAAATATTTTTCAGAAAAATACAAAAAATGTGTTTACCAACAAGTCAATAAATCCAGTTGACCGATAAAAAACGACGGAAGGTTGACTTTGCCAACAAAATGGTTTTCTCGATAAAATGTGTTTTCTTTAAAATAGTTGTTTTGACGGACCGAACTACGCGGGTTTGATTCTCACCAGGTGTGAGATACGTAGGCAGCCTTAACGGGTCCAACTTCTCTTCATCTCAAAATAAGTTTTCAACGACCACCTTTTTCATCAGTCTTAATATTTCGACCAGTCAATTCCTGTGACCCGTTTCGTTTTTTTTAAGAAAAAGATAGTTTTGTTTGGGTCAAATAAAGATTTCTCTAAAAAATTCACCTTAATAAATGTGCAGAATGAGCACGAGTCAGAATACAACCGAAGCTATCATAAACAAGGTCCCCTTAAGTTTGCATAAGTGGTGGAGCGACTTGGGCGAGCAAGGACAAGACACAGTTAAGCTGTACCTGGGAGATCTAGTGGGGCTACTAAATATTCCCCCGAGAGGAGACATCATACGAGCCTTGATCTCGTTCTGGGATCCAGCACACAATGTGTTCCACTTTTCAAACTTTGAACTCACACCAATATTAGAAGAATTGGCCGGGTATATCGGAAGACCAAAGGTCCCTATGAGGGAACAATATCTCATTGCACCGAGGGTAGTGACACTACATAGGTTTTTGGATACTGTGAAAATCCGCAGAACTGTACACAACCCAGACTTATCCGAAGGGTTCTGCACTTTAGCATTTCTATATGACAAATATGGTCATTATGGGGGCTTCAACAAACACAAAAGCAAAATCTGCAGCGGAGACAACCAGTTAAAATGGGAGGAGCATAGACGCATCGCCTTCATGATAGCTTTCCTAGGTTCATTAATATTTCCTAGAAAAGACGGGAATATCAACATACAAGTGGCAGGGGTCGTCAGCACTCTAATGAAACAAAACAACAGTACTTTGGCTCCCATGATAATATCAGATATCTCTCGTGCACTCACTATCTGCAAAGCCGGAGGGGTCTTCTTTGAAGCTTGCAACGTACTGCTCCAAATATGGATGATCGATCACTTATGTCGTCGCCCGCAGTTTATGAGGTATAGTTTATCGGAGAAAACCTGTGTAGAAGAATTCCCTACGAGGGTCGAGGGACATGATTTGCCAGAAGGGATTAGTGGATGGATACGACTTTTGCGTTTGATTCCAGCCAGCAAGATAGAATGGACATTTGGCTGGCTACCCATGGAAGAAGTCATATATGCATCGGCCACGGAATCATATTTGTTGCTAATGGGCCTCAACAGCATCCAGCCCTACGCACCAGGTCGAGTATTGAGATAGTTGGGACGATGCCAAATAATCCCAAAAGAAGAAGACCTCAGCCCACATGCGGTTGAAATTAGACCGGGAGGACAGTTCCCTGAAGCGTTGGTCCGAAAGATTTGGAGTGAATGTCAAACATTGAAGATAGACACTCGAGTGCGAGATAGAGCCCGGGGTGAAGTATCATCGGAATACCCTGCATGGTATAGCAGAGAATTGGAGCATCAAAGGCCCACAAAAAGGCCCCACCTCAGGGAGTTTGCTGGAGCGTCACAAGAACAATGGGACTGGTTAGCCAGAGAAGAGGCTTATAGAACAAAAATTAGCAGGATAGAGCAACGGACCCAGGAGCTCCAATTTGAAATGGATATGCAAGCCGCAGCCAACGAAGGAGATAAAAAGAAGTTGGCACAAGAAAATGACTTTTTGAGAGCTCAAATCCAGCAAATGAAAAGGGATGCTGACAGACAATTGAGGAGTCGAGCAGACGAAAAATTGATAAAGGGTCTGAGAAGCCAAGTTGCCGATGTCCAAAGGGAATTGGAAGAGTCGAAAGCCCAAACAATGAGGATCCGTGCCAGCTGGAGAAAGGAGGCACATCAACATGCACTTCACCTACAACGGGTGGAGGAAGATTACACTGAGACCATCACTAGTCTGAGGGAAGCAAATGTTGTCCTCAGGGAGCGGGTTTTCAAGCAAGCCCAAGATGCCAGAACGGACCTCGACCGTTGCCACAATTTGATGGCCCGACTGCAAGAACAAGTGGATAGGCTCCTAGACCAAGTCACCAACAACGCTCAAAGATTGGGGGCGAAAAACCAGCAGATAGAACGGCTACTCAGAGAAAGGGACATGATCAAAGACAGAATTGGGGAAATCGGGCATTATGTCACCATGAAGTGCTTAGCTTGTGAACAAATGCCTCGCACCGACCTTTTTGCTTCAGTTATGGGTTATGTTCATCAGATCATGCGAGAGTTAAGGGGACTGCACAAGGACCTCACACCAAGACCCGCGGCAAGGCCGAACGATGCCTCGCGGGCCCCCAGGAATTTTAGAGCATTAGATTTTTGATTAAAAATGTATTTTTGAAATATTGGGTCAAGCTAGTTGGCATTTTTATCTTTACTTTCCCGAGTCAAGCATTTCTTTTATTTTGCTGATTGTTGTAAGACGTGTTTTGTAACTTTAAGGTTTTATTTGATATAAAAGTTACTGAATTTTGCCACAATCTTGTTACCAGAACTACGCTCGGTCTGATTCACGCGGGGACGTGATACGTAGGCAATCCACATAAGATTCGACCACCAAAAAAAAAAAAAAGAAAAAAAAAGGATACGAAGGTTAATAACAATAAGGCTTTCAAGGATAGTTGAAAAAGAGAAAAGAAAAAGAAGAAAAAGAAAAAGAGAAAAAGAGAAAAGCTGGAATGACGCATGTTACGAGTACATGTAGAAAGGATTATTTGGTTAGGTGCATTACATCCAACGTGCTATAACATATCTGTAAAACTCGGTAAACTAACAAGTTTGTTGCATTTCCAGAAAATTTTAGCAGTTGATTTGACAGAATATACTGGCCAGCCACCATTACCGTACTAGATCTAAAGGGCCAATTACAGCAAGTATGTCTAGTTCCGGTAAAAGTCTCGAGGAAGAGAAATCGGAGATGCAAATCATGAAAGAGGAGGTAGAACGGTTGAGACATCAGATAACAGAGATGCACCTAGCCTGGGCTAGGGGACAGTCCTCACCAAACCTCCCTACTCTCGCCTCAGCTCCGGAACATCCACCCATCGATCCTTCGACAAGTGCCTCGATCTATCCATACTTTCAGGGGGAAAACCCATATGCCACCCACACTCCACCAGCCAAACCAAATCCTCCTCCAGTCACCCCTGTTTTTGTGGCACCCCCACCTGCTACTCTACAAAGGCCGTCCGGCGAGCCGCATGTTCAGATCCATGACAACTCTTACTATCCTCCAGAGCCTACTTTTAGGGCTCCTGAACCGCAATCACACACCCCTCACTGGGATAATCCGGCAGAACCGGAAAAGCACTTCCAAAGTTCAGAACATGAGGAAGTTATTAGAAAAGTTAAAAGCCTGGAGCAGTCCTTCAGGAACATGCACGGTTTGGGTAACCAGGTCAGTGTCGCTTACAAGGATCTGTGTCCGTTCCCCGACGTCCAATTGCCGGCCGGGTTCAAAATGCCCAAGTTTGACCTATACGAGGGGCACGGTGATCCTGTAGCCCACCTCCGAGGGTTTTGTAGTAAAATGCGAGGAGCCGGAGGACGGGATGAGATTCTGATAGCTTACTTCGGTCAGAGTCTGGGAGGATCTACGCTGGAGTGGTACACTAGACAGGACCCCGGCAGATGGTTTACGTGGGATGACTTGGCTCAAGCTTTTATCGGGCAGTTCCAGTACAATCTTGAAATAATCCCCGACCGCCTATCATTGCTAAAATTAGAGAAGAAGCCCGCTGAAAGCTTCAGGGAATTTGGTTTCCGCTGGAGGGAACAGGCAGCCAGGGTAGATCCGCCGATGAGAGAGAGCGAGATGGTGGATTACTTCTTGCAGAAATTAGAGCCAACCTATTTCGGACATCTGGTAACGTCCGTAGGCAAATCATTCACTGAGGTGATAAAAATGGGGGCTATGATCGAGGAAGGCTTGAAAGCCAACAAGATCATGAGCTACTCAACATTGAAAGCCACCACTCAGGCTATCCAAAGTGGCACTGGAGGAGTACTTGGGAAAAAGAGGAAAGAGGAAGTCGCGGCAGTCGAGTCCGGGACATGGTTCAGAAATAGAGGCCCTGCACCCCAATATAGCCCGCCCCAGCCTCACCACCAAAATTACTTCCACAATCCATATAACCACCAGCAACATTACTATCCCGCACCTGATCCCCATTTTACTGTTCACCACGCACAGTCCTATTCTGCACCTCCCGTCCATGCACCGTGGCGTGCACCAAACCCGCATAACAATTATCCACCCCCAAGAACTTACAGAAACCCCTCGGGCGCGAGTTTCCGTCCGAACCAGGCATTCAGGGGCGACAGGGCGCCAAGGCCAAAGACTTTCACTCCCTTGGGAGAGTCTTACACCAGTCTGTTCCACCGGTTGAAGCAAGTAGGGTTGCTAAATCCGGTTGAAGCTAAGTTACCAAACCCTCTTCCAAAGAACCTGGACCATTCAGTAAATTGTGCATACTGCTCAGGATGCCCAGGACACGACACGGAAAAATGTTGGAGGTTGAAAACGGCCATCCAGGAGCTCATCGACACTCGCAGGATTGAGGTCCAGACTCCAACAGAGCCCAACATCAACCAAAACCCACTTCCAACTCATCATGAGACCAACATGATCGAGTTGGTACGGGTGGAAGAAGGAAAGGAGAAAGCCTCTCAGACGGTAATGATGATCAAATCTAGCGGGGTAGGAATGAGAAAGGGGCCGAGCTTTGATGAGCCATCCATTTGCAAGAAGGACGTACCAGGAGGGTCAGAAGCAGAAAAGGGAAGTGTGAACGAAGTACCGGTGAGGCCGGGGGAAGCAAAAATAGTTGTACCAGGGATAGCAACCAAGCCCGTCTTGACGATAGCAGGCGTTCGAATGGATCCCTTCATCATCAAGCCAGCAATACAGTTGCCCATAACTGATAGCCGAGCTATTCCATGGAATTATGCTCATGTTACAACAACCTACAAAGGAAAGGAAGTGAAAGAGGAAGTTTGCGAAGCGCAAGGTTTGACCCGCTCGGGGAGATGTTTTGCCCCTGCGGAATTGAGGAAGATCACTCCAGCAACATTGAAAAAGCCGATAACTGACGAAGAGGCAGAAGAATTCCTGAAAAAGATGAAGCTACATGATTATTCTGTCCTGGAACAGCTGAAGAAGACTCCGACACAAATCTCATTGCTGTCCTTGCTGATACATTCTGAAGAACATCGGCAAGCTTTGATGAAAGTTTTGAATGAGGCCCACGTACCTGATAAAATCTCGGTGAGTCATTTGGAGAAGATCACCAATAGGATCTTCGAAGCAAACCGGATCACTTTCACCGATGATGAATTACCTGAGGAAGGTACCGAGCACAACAAGGCTTTATATCTTACGGTAAAGTATGAGGAGTCGGTGGTTACCAAAGTCCTTGTCGATAATGGGTCCAGTGCTAACATTTGTCCTCTCTCTACGCTGGACAAGTTGAAAGTGGACATCGGCAGGATACGCAAGAACATCATATGTGTTCGAGGGTTTAATGGAGGAGGCAAGGCGTCGGTTGGGGACATAGTGTTAATCTTGACAATTGGGCCAGTGGAGTTCACCATGGAATTCCAGGTGCTGGACATGGTGGTGTCATATAACCTTCTGATAGGGCGACCGTGGATCCATGCCGCAAGAGCAGTTCCATCCAGCCTACACCAACTCGTCAAGTTTGAGTGGGACCAACAGGAGATCGTCGTCTATGGAGAGAATGATCTACAACCGGGCACCATCGTCCCCTTCGTCGAGACGGAAGAAGATGTTGGGCCGTGGGTATACCAGATCTGCGATGTGGTATCCGCAAACCGAGTTCCAGAAGGGGAATGCATTCCCAATGACAGAATAATTACTGCAGACGTCATGGTGGCTCATGAAATGTTGAGACATGGTTTCATACCCGACAAAGGTCTAGGTGCATCTCTGCAAGGAATCATACAACCGGTATCCGTGGTCGAAAACGTGGGAACCTTCGGTTTGGGATTCAAGCCAACATCAGAGGACATCCAGCAAGCCAAGAAGAATAAGCAGAAGACATGGGTGCTCCCGAAGCCTGTTCCACGCCTTTCCCAATCTTTCGTCAGGTCTGGAGTGAGAGGACATCCGACGACAAAGATTCTCGGTCCTATGATTAGGCCAGACGAAGAGTTCTTAAGGAAGTTCGAGGACCTATTCACAGATGTATGTATGCTCGAGGATGGTGAAGGATCCAGCCATGCCGAGACACAGTTTGTGGGACCAAAAGCAAAACTGAATAATTGGAAGGCTACTCCTCTCCCTGTCCGGAAGGAGTCTTGGTAGTTTGTTTTGGATTGTTTCCTTTCGAAATTTTGTGTTGGGGGTTGTCCCCGGAGTAAAATCCAGTTGTTTTAGTTCATTTTGATTTGAGTTTGCAAGTTTGTTTTCCTTGTACTGTTCCCATTAATGAAATTTGGTTCCCTTCGTGTCTAATTTTGTTTATTTTTCTTCTTTTTAACTTTTTTGAACAGCCTTCTTTCAACTGATCTTAATGATATGGCGTGCTTAAAGATTAATCAACCCAGTCTAGAAAGTCAATCGGGTTTGGAAATAATAACGCATGAAATAAGAAGTGACGAGAGTGAGTCGGAATACGGCGATGATGAAGCCGTAGAAGAAATCGGTGAAGAATTAAGTCACTTCGAGGAAAAACCCAAACCAAATTTAAATGATACCGAGGCCGTTAATCTGGGGAACACGGATGACGTCAAAGAAACCAGGATAAGTGTCCATATTGAACCAAACCTGAGAGAAGAGTTGATCAAAACACTCATGGAGTTTAAAGACATTTTCGCATGGTCATACGACGACATGCCAGGAGTACCGATTTAGTGGTTCATAAATTACCCACCGATCCGGCCTATCCTCCCGTCAAGCAAAAACTACGGAAATTCAAGACGGAGATGAGTGTAAAGATCAAAGAGGAAGTAACCAAGCAGTTGCAGGCGAAAGACATTCGTGTCACCCGATATCCTGATTGGTTGGCTAACGTAGTACCGGTGCCAAAGAAAGACGGAAAGATCAGGGTATGCGTGGACTATCGCAATCTCAACAAGGCAAGTCCTAAGGATAATTTCCCGCTTCCCAATATCCATATCCTGATTGATAATTGCGCTGGACGTGAAATCGGGTCCTTTGTGGATTGTTATGCGGGATATCATCAGATCTTGATGGATGAAGAGGACGCAGAAAAGACGGCTTTTATCACACCGTGGGGGACTTATTGCTACCGGGTGATGCCGTTTGGTTTGAAGAATGCAGGGGCAACATATATGAGGGCGATGACTACGGTATTCCATGACATGACACACAAGGAAATTGAAGTGTACGTGGATGATGTGATCATAAAATCTAGACATCGAGAAGACCACGTTGCCGACCTCAGGAAGTTCTTCCAAAGACTTCGAAGATATGATATCAAGCTTAATCCAGCCAAATGTGCATTCGGAGTTCCATCAGGA
The DNA here is from genome assembly GCA_032618575.1 of Nicotiana noctiflora. Lineage (NCBI taxonomy): Eukaryota > Viridiplantae > Streptophyta > Magnoliopsida > Solanales > Solanaceae > Nicotiana > Nicotiana noctiflora. The sequence continues at coordinate 88,905 of JASVEL010001484.1, read as the reverse complement.
AAGTTGCTAGGATTCATCGTCAGCCGACAGGGGATTGAGTTGGACCCATCCAAAATTAAGTCCATTCAAGAGCTACCCCCGCCGAAGAATAAAACAGAGGTAATGAGTCCGTTGGGAAGGTTGAATTACATCAGCAGGTTTATCGCTCAGCTTACGACAACCTGTGAGCCTATCTTCAAGCTGTTGAAGAAGGATGTTGCGGTCAAGTGGACAAACGAATGTCAAGAAGTATTTGATAGGATAAAGTGGTATCTGTCAAACCCATCGGTGTTGGTCCTACAAGAGCTGGGGAGGCCTTTGATTCTGTATTTGACGATTTTGGACAATTTGTTTGGATGTGTATTAGGGGCAGCATGATCTTACTGGCAGGAAGGAACGGGCCATTTACTACCTCAGTAAGAAATTCATAGTCCACGAGGTCAAGTACACTCATCTAGAAAAGACATGTTGCGCTTTGACTTGGGTAGCCCAAAAGTTGAAACATTATTTGTCTTCTTACACCACTTACCTCATTTCGCGTTTGGATCCGTTGAAGTATATTTTCCAGAAACCTATGCCTACAGGGAGGTTGGCAAAATGGCAAATATTACTTACAGAGTTCGACATCATATACGTGACAAGGACGGCTATGAAAGCTCAAGCCCTAGCCGATCACTTAGCCGAGAATCCTGTTGATGACGAATACGAACCTTTGAGGACATATTTTCCAGACGAAGAAGTATTGCAAATTGATGGGTTGGAACTAATCGAGGAGCCGGGTTGGAAGCTCTTTTTCGACGGAGCGGCGAACGCAAAAGGAATCGGAGTAGGGGCTGTGCTCATATCTGAAACAGGACATCATTATCCTGTTACTGCTCAACTGCGTTTTCATTATACCAATAATATGGCCGAGTACGAGGCATGTATCTTGGGGTTGCGGTTAGCGGTGGACATGGATGTACAGGACGTCTTGGTCTTGGGGGACTCGGACCTTCTGGTACATCAGATTCAGGGAGAATGGGAAACCAGAGATTTAAAGCTTATCCCGTATCGTCGGTGTTTGCATGATCTGACCAAACGCTTTCGATCAGTAGAATTCAGGCACATCCCAAGGATGCATAATGAGGTTGCCGACGCTCTAGCTACTTTAGCGTCGATGCTACATCACCCGGACAAGGTTCGTGTCGATCCGTTACATATTCAGGTCCGGAATCAACATGCTTATTGTAATGTGATAGAGGAAGAGGTGGATGGTGAGCCATGGTTTCATGATGTCAAGGAATACCTCGGGTTAGGAGTATACCCAGAGCAAGCAACTGGAGATCAAAAGCGAGCTATTCGGCGGTTGGCGAACGGATTTTTCCTTAGTGGAGGGGTGCTGTACAAAAGGACCCCAGACTTGGGATTGTTAAGATGCATAGATGCAAGTCAAGCCACAACAGTGATGACGGATATACACTCGGGAGTTTGTGGACCACACATGAGCGGGTATGTATTGGCAAAGAAGATTCTTCGAGCAGTATATTACTGGCTCTCTATGGAGCGTGATTGTATAAGTTTCGTGCGAAGATGCCATAAGTGTCAGATACACGGAGATTTGATTCATTCTCCACCGACTGAATTGCATGCAATGTCAGCACCATGGCCGTTTGTCGCATGGGGTATGGATGTTATTGGACCTATAGAACTTGCAGCTTCCAATGGTCATAGGTTCATTCTGGTAATGATCGACTACTTTACCAAGTGGGTGGAGGCCAAAACCTTCAAATCAGTAACCAAGAAGGCGGTAGTAGACTTTGTACATTCCCACATCATCTGCAGGTTTGGAATTCCAAAGATAATCATCACGGATAACGGTGCCAATCTTAACAGCGGATTGATGAAGGAGGTATGTCAACAGTTCAAGATTACACACCGAAATTCCACACCATATCGTCCCAAAGCAAATGGTGCGGTTGAGGCAGCAAACAAGAATATAAAGAAGATATTGAGGAAGATGGTAGACGGGTCTAGGCAATGGCATGAAAAATTACCATTCGCACTGTTGGGCTATCGCACTACCGTCCGAACTTCGGTAGGTGCAAATCCTTACTTGTTGGTGTACGGGACTGAAGCAGTAATACCTGCAGAAGTTGAAATTCCATCCCTCCGAATTGTCGCTGAAGCTGAGATTGATGACGACGAGTGGGTCAAAACACGATTAGAGCAATTGAGCTTGATCGACGAAAAGAGATTGACAGCAGTATGTCACGGCCAATTGTATCAAAAGAGAATGGCGAGAGCATATAACAAGAAGGTACGTCCCGAGAAATTTGAACTGGGACAGCATGTGCTGAAGAGAGTTCTACCACATCAGGCCGAAGCGAAAGGCAAGTTCGCTCCAAATTGGCAGGGACCATTTGTGGTGACTAGAGTATTATCCAACGGCGCTCTATGTCTAACCGATGTTGAGGGAAGATGCACCGATATGGCTATCAATTCTGATGCAGTCAAGAGATATTACGTGTAATTCTTTAATGCATTTGCCAACGTTTGGTTTCGTTTGTGTGTATTTGGCATTTTTCGGAGAATGAAATGACAGAGGCAATTTTTCTACTACCCAGACACTTTAACCCTTGTTTTCCCCTTTGAGCCTTAATTATTCTTTCATATACCCTCTTTCGGAATCATCAAGGAAGATGTGTAACAAAATAGAAAAAGAAACAAAGAAAAGACACAAGAAAAAGTGAACTACGTTCGACCTGATTCCTCAAGAAGGATACGTAGGCGCCACACGGCTCGGTCATAATAAAATAAAAGTCAAAGATCCCCCAAGCAACAAAACTGGGGCAGAAGCCATTGTTTCGTTTGAAAGATAATGTGGATTCCGAAAGTTGTAATGAGCTAACCGTTGAGGTTAAACCCCTTTTCTTTAGCCTCACGCGCAGAAACCACATTAAGAACCGAAAAGACCTCTCGATCAGTATTTGAGAAATGCCAAGTCATGCGAGTGAAACTACGAGTGACACTTCAATCCTCGACTGAATTTAGGACTTACAAGCTAAAAAGGGATGGCCCCTTTAGAGGAAGTTCTATGGATAATACCCCAGCCCACCGCAAGGAAAGAAAGCGAAAATGAGAGAGTCTTAACGGTGAAAACCCTCGCGGGCACCTTAAGGCGAAGGAAGTTAAGAGGAGTAAAATGAGAGAGTCTTACGGTGAAAACCTTTACGGGCACCTTTAAGGCGACGAGAGATAGAGAGAAATGAGAGAATCTCATTAGTGAAAACCCTTTGAAGGGCACTGTGAGGTGACGAGGCAAGATGATTACAAGATGTCTGCATGAGATAAGGTTTGGACATTCGTTTATTCCTAGCAAAATGCGGCCATCAGAAAGCGATTGACATGAATAGACTGGGTAGATTAATCTCAAAGGCGCGGCATAACCGTTGAATCAGTCACACATTCAGATAAGTTTTCCTATTTTTGAGTTCAGAAAAGTTTTCCTTTTCTTTTGGCATTTGCGGTCAACATTCTTTTTCTTTTCCTTTATTTTCGAAAATTTATTTTTCAAAGCTTACTACCAAGTCTTCCAAAGCAGTATAATGAAAATGAATAGGCGTGGAACGAGGCAATAAGGCAGAAGTCGTTCCGATAGTAAGATTGGAACGACAGGTTGATTGGAAGGTTCGCAGGAATTATGGAGTATGATGGACACATGTGGCACGTCCGGAAGATGATTTCATGCAACAGATCACTGGCTAAAAAGAGTCGGATCAAACCAAAGATTGGAATAAAAGGGAGAGATGAGAAACCGTCCGTGGAAAAAGCATCGTCCCCAGCAAGCGCCAACGTCGTCCTCAAAGTTCGAGGGAGGCCAAGCAGCCGAAAGAGAAAAGAAAATGGCCCCAACAAGAGTGGCACGACCACTCACTGCGTTTGGAAACTAACAATTTTTCTTTGATTTGAAGCAGGAAAGGAGGGTTCGTCGGCGGAAAAACATACCACCTAGAAGTGCATCAAACTGGGGCAGAACATTTTCTCCTGTTGCGAAAATTTTCTTGAAAGCAGATACCCAGTAGATAAGGATAGAAAGCAACACAAGATTTTGGAAACTACCCGTTCCGAGCAGAATAGTTTTGACAGAGGCCCGACAAGGCAAGGAAGTGATCTTTGAGCCGGTATCATCCCCAGCAATTGTTGGGAAAATGAAACACCGACTTCGAGATTCCCGCGGCAGCATTATATCCCATAAGTTTTCAAAGAAGCAGAGGTGTGAGTCCCAGAGGAGGTCTGGGAAGAAGGAAGAGGAAAAGGGTTCCCCCGCCAGGGTAATCCACAGTTAATGACATTTCAACCACCGGCGAGTCCGAGAGAGAATGAGGGGAGAAGGAAATAAATAATACTTCCCCAGCAGCATCATCACTAGCAGGTAAATAGGCAGTTCCGAAGATATCTCCAACAGCCAAAGGAAAAGTAGCACGGCTCGAGGGGAAGGCAATTCCAAGACAAGATAATTCAGAAGAGAAGGTGGCCCAGTAGGCGATGCAGGGAGAAGAAAATGGTACAGAAAACAAAGGAAGGCGATAAGGATGGGATGAAATTAGAAGTTGTAGTTGAAGTCAGGGAGCCCGCCTGGAGAATGGAGTGGCGATTTTATTTTGAAGTAGTAGTTGAAGTCGGGGAGCCCGCCTGAAGAATGGAGTGGCGATTTTATTTTGAAGTAGTAGTTGAAGTCAGGGAGCCCGCCTGGAGAATGGAGTGGCGATTATATTTTGAAGTAGTAGTTGAAGTCAGGGAGCCCGTCTGGAGAATGGAATGGCGATTTATTTTGAAGTAGTAGTTGAAGTCAGGGAGCCCGCCTGGAGAATGGAGTGGCGATTTTATTTTGAAGTAACAGTTGAAGTCAGGGAGCCCGCCTGAAGAATGGAGTGGCGATTTTATTTTGAAGTAGTAGTTGAAGTCAGGGAGCCCGCCTGAAGAATGGAGTGGCGATTTATTTTAAAGTGGTAGTTGAAGTCAGGGAACCCGCCCGAAGAATGGAGTGGCGATTTATTTTGAAGTAGTAGTTGAAGTCAGGGAGCCCGCCGAAGAATGGAGTGGCGATTTTATTTTGAAGTAGCAGTTGAAGTCGGGAGCCCGCCTAAAGAATGGAGTGGCGATTTTATTTTGAAGTAGCGGTTGAAGTCAGGAGCCCGCTCGGAGAATGGAGTGGCGATTTTATTTTTGAAGTTGCGAGTTGAAGTCAGGGAGCCCGCCGGAGAATGGAGTGGCGATTTTATTTTGAAGTAGCAGTTGAAGTCAGAGAGCCCGCCTGGAGAATGGGGTGGCGATTCTTATTTTGAAGTAGCAGTTGAAGTCAGGGAGCCCGCCTGGAGAATGGAGTGGCGATTTTATTTTGAAGTTGTAGTTGAAGTCAGGGAGCCCACCTGAAGAATGGAGTGGCGATTTATTTTAATTTGGTCGAGGAAAGCGGTTGAATGTAATAGAAATCCCCGGCATGAATCCAAGTTCGTAAGCAGAAGGAAGGCAACAAGGATCAGAAAAGATAGATTCAGATTTCGAAGGAGAATAGTTCGAAGACCACAAAGAAGGAACCAATGGTCGGAGGTCGGCAATCAAGATAGGCCGAGACAACAATTGTCAGAGGAGAAGAAGCACGTGAGGAAACATCAGAGCCGGCCGAGATGGCAAGGAGCATGACAAGATCAAGTTAAAAAGGATAAGAATTTGTAGTACTATAACTTAGTCTAAGTTCTTATTTTGTTTAGCACGGCGTAATAAGGGGATCATGTTAAGCAGTGGCAACAGCAGTAATAGCAGTAACAACAGTAATAGCAAGATCACAACAGTCATGGTAGTCCCAGCTACCAAAACTTCCCGAACTACATTGACCTGATTCCTGTTTAGCCCAGGATATGTAGGAGGCCTCCTGAAGTAAAGGCTCGGTCAAGATCTTTTTAGAAATGCTTCACATGGAGTGCTCGAACGGGCAAAAAATCGCTCGTATTCGCTCACTATCTTTGCACGAAAACTCTTCATGTTTCCGCGCAAAGAGGGGCAGATGTGAGCACGTGATTTTTGCCCTGCATGAGAATTACTCCCAAAAATGCAAAAAATAAAATAGCTTCGTGTTGTGTGTGATTTAGTGGATTTCCTTTTGTTGTTGTTATTTTACTTATTGTTTATATTTCTCTGTGCATGTATTTGTTTAAAATTAATAAAAAATACAAAAATATGTGTCGCGCGCGTATTTCGGAGTTCAATTGCGCGTTTAGGAATTAACTGAACCGTGTTTAATTTCTTAAAGAAAGAAAAATTATAAAATCGTATTTATTGCCTTTGTGTCGTTTAATATACAATTGTGTGATTTGGTGTTTAATTATGTAGGTTAATTGTAGTAAAAATTAATTGTGTTACAAGTTAACATATATATATATATATATATTAATTGTGTTACAAGTTAACATATATATATATATATATATATATATACACACACATGTTGTATTATGTAAGACATGGAAATTAGATTGGGCCAAAACCCAATTCAATATAACAGGCCCAAACCACTGAACCGGTCCACCCCCCCACTAAACCAAACGACCCCGTTCTATCACCCCTAATCGATCTGAGCCGTTCAGATCATCTGATCCAACGGCTCCGATTGATCCGTTCATTTCAGTATGCCAAACACCCCCCAGACCCATTTTTCATTTTCATTTTTACTCTCGTCTCTCAACCTTAGAGACCAGCCCCATCGCCGCCGTGCGCCACCGTCTCCCGCCTGCCGGAAATCGCCTCACGGCGGTTCCGGTAGGCCAACGGCCACCAAATTAACACCAACCCTTCTCCTCACCTCCCTCTCTCCGAATCCGGCCTCCGTTAGTCTCGAATCTGTTTCGAGCGTGTCGAATATTGAATCAAAGGTCACCGGAATTTGAAAACCATGCCAAACCTCACCAAAATCACACCATAGCTTCCCCTCACCTCCCTCATACCCCTGCCGCCCCTGGTTTGGCTCGAATCTTGCCAGAACCGGTCGAGCCCCAAATCTCGGCCATGAACCCTAGATTTCAAATTAGAGTCTTCGTTTGGATTCGGGAGAAGTTGAAGCCTAATAGAGTTTAATTGGGATGTTTTCGCTTGAAAACATCTCAATTAAAGTCCTTTAGACTTCAAATCCAAGGCCAAGCTCAAAACAATCCGGTTTTTTGCTTTGATTTCGATTTCGTTCAAGGTAATCTCCCTTTTCCTATCTATTTTAATTAGGTATGTGTTGTTTATGTGTTTGTTTAGTTCAATTTGTTTAATTTTCTTCTCGTTGGCCGTCCCTATCCATTCTCCCCTCAAAGACCTTTTATTTGGTCAAATTGTTTTCTGTTATTTGTTCGAATGTGTTTGTCATAGGATAGTTATTCGTTTTGATTAGCGTCGTCGAATACCTAAGTTTCACTTTGGCCGAGATTTCAGAATCATTGTTTGGCTGATTAATTGGTTATCCATGATTATGTGTTGTAGTTAATCGAATGTCGTCGATTTACTTTCGTAGGTCTGTTTGTTAGAAACAACAGAGCAGTAATTCCTTTGTTACTGACTGATGTCTTATTTGAATCACTGTGGACTAATTTCTTATTTGAATCACTGTGGAATGGGAGTTTGAATTGCCTGTGTTTGAGGTAGTAATAAGATTGGTTATAGCTGAATTAAGCTCAGTCTCATTAGCAACTAGTGGACTGCCACCATGTGAGTACATGTTAGCCCATAATAATATGCCCTTTGAGTAGTGGAACCTGCTGTACAGCAGGCCACTGACTGTCCTGTTGAAACCAGAAATTATTCATTAGTAAAGCCCATACATGGACAAGGGATAGTGGGAGTTTAGGGACAATGGGCTGGGCAGAGAGAGGGATGGGCAAGGGGGTTTAATTTAAGGTCTTTGTACCATTAGGGGGGAATGTTTTTAGCTATAAGTATAGGAGCAATCGGAAACAGTAGGATAGTTTTTTGGATATCCAGAAATAGACCAGGAGAGCAAAAACAGTAATAGAGAGCATTTTGGAGAAATACTATAGGCAAAAAAGAACAGGGATAGAAAAGCATATGAGGGCTTAGACATTCATACATATAGACATGGGAGATAGAAATCTTAGACAGTGATAGAGAGATTGAAAAATAACTACTGTTTCATTGGATTCCTATTTGAAGTTCACAGAGATCCCTTGCATAGATTTTGGGGTCGTTTGTTCTGTTTTCTGAAGTTGATTGTCACTGGTTTGCTGAAGTTGATTGTGTTCTGTTTGCTGAGTTGATTGTGTCGAGCCACTGCTAGTGCTGTATTTGGCCACTGGTAGTATTGTGTTTTGGGCTACTGCTGTCGGTTTGTTTTGGATGTTGTTTTGTTGCTGAGTTTTGGACTGCTTTTCTCTTCTGCTACTGGTGTGCTGTTGGTCTGCTGCTACTTCGCTTCATTGCCTTAGCTGATCTCTAGTCTCCTACTTTGTTAATTTCCAGGTACACTACTATTTTCTGAAGATGTCATTAAAAACTTGATGAAGGAATGAGACATTGGGCTATTTTTTCCTGAAGCTATCACCATTTTTTTATTGTTTGTAGTTGTAACTCATAGACCCTTTGTAATTAATTATGAATGATTGTAATAAGGAATAGACTATGTGAATTCGACTAGAGCAAAGTAGTGGTAGATAATAATATAGTTAAACGTAGTTAACAGTTTACCATCCAATTCAAAAACTAAAACAAGCTAACACACATCTAATACATTTAGATACATAAGTATGATCCTGAAACTGGGCGTATAAATTGGCACTTAGTTATTTTTACTAGTTAAACCCCAAGTCAGGATCGAGTTAATCCAAAAGGATAAGTAGTTTGGAAGTTCAGATTGTATTTTGTTCACCTCTACTTTGAAAGAAAAATGATTTATTTACAAATAGACCTTTAAACTTTGTGATGGTTAATAACAGTGGTTCAAGCATGTTTTAGTTTAAAATTAAAACACTGTTTCCTTCAGTTAAAGAATAAAGTGACCAAATAAGTTCCGCAACTAGTATCACGATAATTACTTAAATATCCGAACCTACCATATAGAATAACCATACTAATGCAAATTACTTTGCTATAATTCTTGATTAATTGTTAAATATTAAAATTAGTAGTGGTCTGAAAGTGTAACTTGGTACCATTGGAAATGATTAATTAGTAATGCTGAATAACATTTGCCCAAGTATGGTTATTGAAATGTTAGCTTATTTTTGCTCAATCGTATTCGATATTGGATTATTAAGCAGTTTGAAGTCCAGACCCAATAATGAATAATGGCCTGGATTCTAATATTACAGTTTTAAAAAAAAAAAAAGAAACTAACACATAAACAAATATGTATTAGGAAGGAAAAACAAAGCAATAGAAAATTTAGTTATGCTAGGTACGACCTTAAATAATAACGAGACGAGCCTCGCCAAACGCAAATACACAATTGCGGGGCCCTCAAATTAGTCGTTATAAAAAAAAAAAAAAAAAAAAAAACTTAGACTTGGAAGGACCGTTTAGTGAATTTCACGGTCCTTTCCCAAAGTTAATAAAGACGATAGACTCTTTAGGCGCGATTTATAAGTAAATTACTTTCCTAAATGCGGGTGCGCATTTATGTGACCCAAATCTTACTCTCGGCGGAACTGAAATACACTAAAGTCGCAGGCGTACTGGTTGCGGTGCGGCTCGAAATGTGTTTTCGTGACGTCGCAATTCTTCTAAGAAATAAAAGCGGAGCATTAAAAATGCATAGTTAAAATATATAAAGAAATCAGATAAAAGCAAAAGTACAGTTGAGCGACCGTGCTAAAACCACGGAATCGGGAGTGCCTAACACCTTCTCCCGGGTTAACAGAGTTCCTTATCCGGTTTTCTAGTTTCGCAAACTATATTACAAAGTCATAAATTTCCTCGGTTCGGGATCAAACCGGTGACTTGGGACACCATTACTTTCCCAAGTGGCGACTCTGAATTTAATAAAATGGATCCCGTCTCGATTGTCCTTTAATTGGAAAAATTCCCTTGCGCCCTCGCGGGTACGGTAAAAAGGAGGTGTGACACCAGTTTCAGGATCATACTTATGTATCTAAGTGTATTAGATGTGTATTAGCTTGTTTTAGTTTTTGAATTAGGTGGTAAACTATTAACTACGTTTAACTATATTATTATCTACCACTACTTTGCTCTAATCGAATTCACATAGTCTATTATTTATTACAACCATTCGTAATTAATTACAAAGGATCTATGAGTTACGACTACAAACAATAAGAAAACAAAGATAGCTTCAGCGAAAGGCAGTCCAATATTTCATTCCTTCATCAAGTTTTCAATTACATCGTATGAGTAAAAGTCAGATTTCAACTCATTTTAGTTCTAACTTCTTTTGCATTCGAAGTTCCACTACACTAGTGGAGACTATAACCACAATTTAAACAAGCTAACTAGGCAATTTCTAGTATTATTAGCCTACTAATTCTGGTGTTCACAAGTAATATAACAACCCAAGTCCATCTAAAAAAAAATCCTAATTATACAGGCCATGATTCGTACACGTGCAAATAAGAATAAAGCTACATTAATCTATCACACTTAGCATTTATTCGATTATTAATACACAACAATCCAAACGGGCAGTGTTCGAGGAGCCAAGGAATGAGCATTTTATTTCCATTTCCACTTCATGTGCACCAATATAACATGAGAGAAGAAAATACCTGGAAATTGACAAAGTAGAAGACTAGGGATCAGCTATGCAGTGAAGCAACAGTAGTAGTAAACCAGCAACAACAACACACAACAGCAAACAGCAACAGAAGAGAAAGCAGTCCAAAACTCAACAACAAATAGCAGCCAAAAACAACCCACATCAGTAGCCAAGACACAGCACTAGCAGTGGCCAAAACACAACACTAACAGTGGCCAAACACAGCACTAGCAGTGGCCAAACACAATCACTCAACAAACCAAACACAATCACTCAGCAAACTAGTGACACCACCTCGACCAACAAAAACAAACGACCCCAAAATCTATGCAAGGGATCTGTGTGAACTTCAAATAGGAATCCAATGAAACAGTAGTTATTTTCAATCTCTCTATCACTGTCTAAGATTTCTATCTCTCAGGTCTATATGTATGAATGTCTAAGCCCTTATATGCTTTTCTATCACTGTTTTCTCTAAAAATCTTGTAGGTATGAAGGTATGTCCGTTATATGCTTTTTCAATCCTATACTTATAGTTTTTGAATTCCATCCTGAATGAATGCCCCTCACTAAACTAATACCCCTGCCCATTCCTATCTCTGCCCAGATCCTATTGCTTCCTGAACTCCCCACTATCCATTGTCCATGTATGGGTCTTATTAATTAAACAATGGCCTCTATCCAGACATGGCGACATGGCTAAGTGCCCTGCTGTAACAGCAGGCTCCACTGCTCATCTTCATGTGCAGAGCATTAAAAATACTTTAAAATGCTAACATCTAATTTCCTAGTCAGCTAATTCAAATCCTAACAACTATATCCAATTAACTCCTAATCTGGAATCAAGCAATAACAGGCCCTAGACTTGTGAATTGCATACGGGCAGACAATTAAATGAACAATCATACAAATGAGTTAACTCGTTGACGACGTCAAATAAACTATGCATACAAAGCAATTAGCATCGAATTAACATAGATAGAGATGGGAATCGACCGGATAAAAGGTCTACTGGAGATGAAGAGAAACATAAAACTAAAAGAAGAAACAAAGGATAAAAAATTCACGTCATTAACATACTAAAATATGAAGAAAGAAAAAAAGAAATACCATGTAAGGAGAAAATCCACACTTGAACGGACCTCGGACCCATCTTGGATTCAACTCGGACTCGGACTTTTTGTTTTTGAGGCTAATGGACCTTAATTGAGATGTTTTCAACAAGGAAAACATCCCAACTAAGGTCTATTAGACCTCAATTAGGAAGAAATCGGCATCTAGGGTTCATGGCCGAGATTTGGGGCTTTTACAATCCTGGTAAGATTTGAGTTAAACCAAGGCTGGTGGGGGTATGAGGGAGGTCATGGGAGGGTTTGGGGTGAGTTTGGGGTGGTTTGGCGTTAGTTCGAGTTTGACTCGAATCTTCAAATGAAGATTCGAGGAGTTCCAGAGTGATTCGAGGTAAATGAAGGATGGATTCGTATAGAGGGGGACTAGGAGGTTTTACGGTGTTAATTTGGTTAGGATTGGCCACTGTCCACCGCCGTGGGCATATTCAGGCCGGCGGAGGACGGCAGCGTAAGGCGGCGGCATTTTATCGTCTCTGAGAGAGACGAGAAGGGGTCTGGGAGAGAATGAATGGGTATGGGGGTATTGGGGGGTTCTTTGGCATGTTTAAAATTAATGTTTTAATCTCGGCCATTGGATGATGAGAATCCAATGGCCAGGATCAAATAATAGGGCGATTAATGTGATCCGCCAGATCAACGCTGATCGACGGCTTGGATCTCTTTACTTAAAACAGAACGACGTCGTTTGGTCTTAGTAAGAGTGGGTCGAACCGGGTGAGATGGTATTGATTGGGTTGGGCTGGTTGTTTTTGTTTGGGCTCCGGATTTAGGGGCCCAAGTCCTCTTCTTTTCCTTCTTTATAATCAACACAAACTTCTAATTAATTTGTAACCATTAAAAATAAAACTATAGGAATATTAATGCTGAACATCAATCAATACACAATTAACAAATAAACATAAAATCCTATAATGACAACAAAATCGAATGAAAATATGTATATTATTATATATTTTGATTTTTCCATTTCGTAAAAATAGGTAATTTACCAATCCATTTAGAAATTTTTGTGATTAAGTTTTAAATGCTATTACATATATTTTTTTATTAATTTAATCACATAAGCATGCACACACAAATACAAATAACAAGAAAATTAATATCAAAGCCCGCAAATATTGCAAACAATCACAAGACTCTTTTATTTTTGACGTTTTGGGAGTAATTCTCGTATAGGGCAAAAATCACGTGCTCACACCCACAATGTGGAATAATATCTAACCGCCCCTAACTAATAAACTTAAGTTCATTTACACTTCCTGTTGCAACCCTTTATTCTCACTGAGTTTTTATTTAGATCCTGACATTTGAAAGATGACAACGAGCTATGATAATGATTATGTACCCAACTATCTATCTTTAAATTCTAGCTAGAATCATTATATTATACCTCACATGATGAACAAGTTCAACCACGAGAGGCTATGAGTATAAATAAAGGGTAAAAGAAAAATCTAATCTTTAACTTATATGTCTATCCTCTAACAAAATCTGGATCACCTTTGTTACAGTCTATACTTTAAATTCTAGTCGATTTATACAACATGATATTCAAGCTGAATGAGACTATTAACAGTCCTACTTTTACAATTCACAATTCACTAACTTAATCACAATGTATGACTAATCTCATCCTATTAAACTACTTAAACATGGCAACAGTACAGGACAAAACTTCCATTTTCTCATTCGCTTTTAACTTCAAAGGCAAGCATTACAATGAGTCAAGCTTGAAAAGTGTACCTGGTATATGAAATCAAAGAAGAGGAAGATCAGTGCAACAGTGGTACCAACAATCAAATAGCAGGTTCAACAGCCAATTCTCACAGCACCCAAAACAGTTCAATCAATAGAACAAGTTTGGAAGGAAGAACCAAAATGGAATCACTGGCATAAATTTCAGCAACAACCAGTACAACAACAATGCTCCAAAACTAACTCAACCAAAACCAATTTGCAACACGAGAATAACAAATGCAAACCCCAAATAGAAACAGAAAGAACCAATCAGTCACACAACAATGGTTCTGTTTTTCCAAACACTCCAAGGAAAGAAAGGACCTCAAGCTTTCTGTTTTCCAGATCCCTATTGCTCACTGTTTTTAAACTCACAGACTCTTCAATCTCTAAAAATATCCTCCTTTTCCCTGCTCTCTGTTTTTCTCTGTGTGTTTTCAGTATGTTTTTTTTCAGTGTGTATATCCTGTTTTCCAGATGCCCCCAGTGTCTCCTATTCTGTTTTTTCCTTTCTCTCCAGTCAGTCTCAATGTCCCTGTTGTTCTGCCCCTGTTCTCAATTTATAGCCTAGAGATCCAAAGTAACAGCCCTACTTTTTTTTAGTTTTAGATCTGTCCAGCCTATGTTGTTTCAACTTTTCTTCACTTTTCAGTTGTATAAGTATGGCTTTTTAATTAAAAACTCTGAAAGGCAGAAATTAATGGCATAACCTGCTGTCTAGGAGGTTCCACTAGTCATTCCATGTGCATTGCATTCTTTGAAACTTGGTTGTTAGTTTCATTTCTGAAACTTATCAGAATTACAACTAATTTCTCCTTAAAATCCTATTAGAATTACAGCTATATCCAAACCAGACTTCCTAATTTAACAACAGAATCAAACGACTAAACAGAACATTTCAATTCAAGCAAAAACAAGCACTGCCCGAGGTTTCACACCACAAATTCTACGAGATTAGACAAATATTCAATTAAACACAACATGTATCATTGATAACAAATTAAACTGATAAAACAGTGATTCTAAAAGTCTCGGCCGAAAAAATGGAACTAAGTATTCGACGATGCTAATCGAAGCGAATACGCATTCGACAACATACGCAATCAAATAAACAATACAGAATAATAATTGACCAAATAAACAGGTCTTTGAGAAGAAATGACAAACAAGGGCGGCCAAAAAAGAATGAGAAGAATTCAAACGAATTAAACTAAACAAATACACAAAACAAACAAATACCTAATTGAAATAAACAGGAAAAAGGAAATTACCTCAAAAGAAAATCGAAATCAAAGCAGAAACCGAGCCGTTTTGAGCTTGGACTTGAATTTGGAGTCTAACGGACTTTAATTGAGATGTTTTCAAACGAAAACATCCCAATTAAATTCTATTAGACTTCAATTTCTCTTGAATTCAAACGTAATTTTGAATTTTAGGGTTTATATGGCCGCTTTGGGATTTTTGGGTTTCCGGTTGGATTCGAACAAAGACAAAGGTGGTTTGGGTGTGAGCGAGGCTAGGGGAATGTTTGGGATGAGTTTGGGAGTAAATGGGAGCGGCGAAGTTTGACGGCCGTTCTTTGATTCAATATTCGAAACGTTGAGGTGTGATTCGAAGGAAACTAAGCTTAAAACTGGAATGAGGAGGTTATGGGGGTGTTGTGGTGAAAAAATGGGAGTGTTTGGCCTACCGGAACCGCCGTGAGGCGATTTCCGGCAGGCGGAGGGCGGCTGTGGGACGGCGGCGTCGGCGGGTCTTTGAGAGAGATGAAAGGGGTCTAGGGTTTGAAGGGTTTGGGAATGAAACGGGTTTGGGGTATTGGGGGGGGGGGGTTTGGTATATTAAAATTGGGTGAATTAATGTAGGCCGTTGGATTAGAAGAATCCGACGGCTCAGATTAAAAAGAGGATGGGTATTGGGTCGAGGGGGCGGGTCAGGTGACATGGGTATTGGGTAGGGCATTTTGGACTGTTGGATTCGTTATTATTGACGGCTGAGATTGAAGGGAAAAGGGGGCTGGGCAGACGGTTTATTGGGTTTGGACTGGGTCAATGGGTATTTTGGGCGTGGGTATGGGCTAGGAGACTTGGGCTCGATTCTTTTGGCCCAGTTCTAGATTTCCTCTTCTTTTATTCTTTTCTTCTCTTTCTATTTTTTTATTTTTCTCCTAAATTAATTTCAACAAGATTTTAAAATCCTAAGTTACATTATAGGACAAAATTAACTTATCCATATTAATTAACCTCTAATATCAATTAAACACACACACTTAAATACCAAAAATAAGATAAAATCACACAATTGCAAAAAATACATATTTTTTGTTATTTTTCATTTTCGTAAAACGAACTTAATTACTATAAATTACAAACATGAATTTATATGCAAAAATGCAAATATTTTTGTATTTTATATTAATTTGAATATAAATGCGCACACAAAGATACAAATAATAAGAAAAATAACACAAAAAATCACGAAAATCACGCTCAGCACAAATATATTTTATTTTGAATTTTTGGGAGTAATTCTCATGTAGGGCAAAAATCACGTGCTCACAGCTGCCCCTCATTGCGTGGAAACATGAAGAGTTTTCGTGCAAAGATAAGTGAGTGGATACGAGCGATTTTTGCCCGTTTGAGTACTCTGTTTGAAGCATTTTTTGGAAAAGTTTGACCGAACCTTTGCTTCAGAAGGTCTCCTACATATCCCTGGCTAAAAGGGAATCAGGTCAATGTAGTTCGGGGAGTTGTGGTAGCTGGGACTACCATGACTGCTGGGATCTTGCTGTTATTGATGTTGCTGCTGATGCCACTTCTTAACTGATCTCCTTATTACACCGTGCTAAACGAAAAATAAGAAGTTAGACTAAGTTACAGTATTGCAAATTCTTATCTATCTTTTCAACTTGATCTTGTCATGTTCCTTGCCATCCTGCTGGCTCTGATGTTTCTTCACATGCTTCTTCTCTTTTGACAATTGTTATTTCGGCTTATCTTGATTGCCGAACTCCGACCATTGGTCCCTTCCTTGTGATCTTCGAACTATTCTCCTTCGAAGTCTGAATCTATCTTTCTGATCCTTGTTGCCTTCCTTCCGATTACGAACTTGGATTCATGTTGGGGATTTCCTTTACACTCTGTCACTTTCCGATGGTTCACTTTCCTTATCAAATATTTAGAAAATGAGACGTCGTTCTGCTTTTCCGCTGGGCTTTTGACTTTATCGACACACTCTAATCATAAATCGCCACTCCATTCTTCAGGCGGGCTCCCTGACTTCAACTCATAACTTCGAAACTAAATCGCCACTCCATTCTTCAGGCGGGCTCCCTGACTTCAACTACAACTTCAAAACTAAATCGCCACTCCATTCTTCAGGCGGGCTCCCTGACTTCAATTACAACTTCAAAATAAATCGCCACTCCATTCTTCAGGCGGGCTCCCTGACTTCAACTACAACTTCAAAATAAAATCGCCACTCCATTCTTCAGGCGGGCTCCCTGACTTCAATTACAACTTCAAAACTAGATCGCCACTCCATTCTTCAGGCAGGCTCCCTGACTTCAACTACAACTTCGAAATTAAATCGCCACTCCATTCTTATGGCGGGCTCCCTGTCACACCTCATTTTTCCGTACACCCGCGGGCGCGAGGGATTTTTTTCCAATTAAAGGACAATCGAAACGGGATTTATTTATTTGATTCAGAGTCGCCACTTAGGAAGATAATGGTGTCCCAAGTCACCGGTTTTAATCCCGAACCGAGGAAATTTATGACTCTGTATTACAGTCTGCGAAACTAGAAACCTGAATAAGGAATTCTGTTAACCCGGGAGAAGGTGTTAGGCACTCCCGGATTCCGTGGTTCTAGCACGGTTGCTCAACTGCTATTTTTGTTTTTATCTGATTATATATTTAATTAGGTGTTTTTAATATTCCACTTTTTAATTTTTAGAAGAATTGCGACGTCACGAAAATACACTTCGAGTCACACCGCAGGCAGTACACCTGTGACTTTAATGTGTTTCAGTTTCGCCGAGAGTGGGAGTTGGGTCACATAAATGCGCACCCGTATTTTAGGAAAGTATTTTTTATTAAAGTCGTGCCTAAAGAGTCTATCGTGTTGTTATCTTTTGGAAAGACCGTGAAATTCGCTAAACGATACATCCAAATCTACATGTTTTATACACATTATTTGAGGGCCCCGCAATTGTGTGTTTAATGCGGCGAGGCTCATCTCATTTATTTTAAGGCCGTATCTATAGTTTTATATTTTCTTTGTCTTTTGTCCCTAAATCATTTTTTACTTAATCGATTCTTTTCTGTTTGAGTAATATTAGATGTACTGTTAATTCAATTGTCGTTTTAATGAACATAATGCATTAGCATGAATAGACTAAAAATTTATCGATTAACTTCTTAATGATCCCTAATTTGTAGTCATTCTAAACACCTTAATCCTATACGTGAAACAAATAAATGAATTTTCGACTTTTAAACTAATGAGAGCTAGATTACTTAAGCTTCCACTTCCCAAATGTTCGGATAAGTTGATTTATGTATGAAGGATGATTAAATTTAACAAACCTGACTAAACTCTAGGTTGATACTAGATACAGTAGATTCTACTAAATAGCATCAGACTTTATTTAATGCCTACCAATGATTGAAATCGGTCTTAACTCAAGCGAATACACTACATTATACTAAAGCACACCCCCATGAGCAATTCGCTAGCGTTTCCAAATTAGCAGTCTATTACAACCCAATTCTAGAATTCAACTTATAAGTAATCAAAAAAAGCTAACAGAATCAATTACAAACGAAATGAAACAACAAAGTTGAGAGGCAGAATGACAACAAAAAATAAACAAACTTTTAGGAAGCCAAAGGAACATGTATATTATTCTAAATTCCTTCTAACAGCCTCATCATCAAAAGGGGTCGAAGAATACCTGAGATTTAAATCAGAAGAAGAGTATGAGATCAGCAACAAGACAGTAAGCATCAGTCAATTGCAGCAACACAAACAGCTACAACAGTAGAAGTACAATAGCAATTTAACACAGCCAACACAGCATTCCAAAGATCAAGTTCAAACCAGGAGTGTTTTAATAACCCAAAAAACAAACAAACTTGGAAATGTACCTAGAAATACTTAATGCTTTCAGCAGGGCTGAAGTTCAATCAGAAAGTAGTTCGACTGGTCCCAAAATGACACCACCAGCTTAAAACCAACCAAGTAATTGACAGTCCCGGCACACAAACAATCAATCTACTTAAATCCAAACAAATACGATTTAAAGGACCTCCAAAGCTATTGACCTTCAATTAACTGAACACTTAAGAGCAAATCTATACTGTTTCAGATGCAAATAAGCTAGGACCCAGAGTTGCCCAAGAAATCCCTTTCTTCTCTATTTCAGAATGCCTCCCAAATGTCTATCTCTTAATTCCAGACCTCTCTCTCTCAGTGTATATGTATATCCTTACTGTGTGTGTTTCTCTCTGTATTTCTCTTAAACTCCCACTGTTTTTCCAGAATTCTATTCTATGTGTTTTTTCCCCTTCTTCTTAAACTCCACCGGCTCTTCAGTGTATCTCTATGTCCCTCTGATTTTTAGTGTATTCCAGTGTTTTTCTCCCTGTTTTTATCTCTATCCAAGGTGTCTATCAGTCTGCCCATTCCAGAATCCCTCCAGATCTCTTTT
Organism: Nicotiana noctiflora; assembly: GCA_032618575.1. Lineage (NCBI taxonomy): Eukaryota > Viridiplantae > Streptophyta > Magnoliopsida > Solanales > Solanaceae > Nicotiana > Nicotiana noctiflora. The sequence goes on along the minus strand of JASVEL010001484.1, from coordinate 69,606 downwards.
ATAGACAAAACTAAACCATTTTAACTTTCAAATTATTCCTCCCCCCATGTGTCTTCTGATCATCCAGCTCTTAAGAGCACTTAACAACATAAAAATTTGATTTCTCCCATAACATTCTCTGTTTTCCAACTCTTAAAGACAGAGTGTCAGTTCCACTACCCCCATTTTTTATTCCTCCATTAGACTACACTTATATCTTTTTAGGTTTTAAATGTTCCCCATGTTACCCTGCTTTTCAACTATACTGAACACACAGTGATAATCAAGTATATTAACAGTCCCCCAGATAACCAAACATGTTGGCCGTATTCATTCGAATTAACTCCAAACCATCTAGTCCCAATTCAGCTATAACCAATTCGAATTCCTAATTCAAAACATGTATAATTCAAGCTTCAATTCCAGTAGTTCAAAAAATGGAGTTGATTAGTATTAACACTACTGTCCTACTGTTCTAAACAAGACTTTATAACTATTCGACGATGTTCGACTAATCGAATTCAACATGTACAATCAATAACAACTAATCGTCGAATCAGTGATTCAAAATTCTTGGACAAGATAGGTAAAAATGCAGAATCAACCATTCGACGACATTAATCGAAGTGAATTCATATCCTATGACGACACATTTATAACAGCAAACAGAAATAATCATCGACCAAAAAAAGGTCTCGAGGAGAAGAAACAAAGAAGATTAAACGACAAATGAAAAAGATGAAACATGACCAACAACTAAACTTTTTTTACAAATAATCATGCCAAAAAAAATAGATAAGAAAAATACCTCAAACGATGAACAAAAATCAGAATTAATCGGACTTGGACTTGACACTTTTTTGAGGTCCAACGGGTTTTAATCGAGGGTTCTCAAGTGAGAACAACTCGACTAAAACCCTATTGAAAGCTCAAAAGTCTTCGAATATGCCCATGATTCTTCTAGGGCTCCCGAGGCTCGGATTTGGGGTTTGAATGGTTAGGTCTCGATTCGAGTCAAACTAACGGGTGTTTGGTGATTGGGGAGGTCAGGGGAGTGTTTGGGGTGATTTTGGAGCGGTTTGGCATATTTTGAGTCTTTGCCCGAATCTTCAATCGAAGATTCAAGAAGATAGAGGTTGATTTGAGGTGAGGGGTTTGTGAATTTGGGTTAAGGGTGTGATGGGGGTTCCGTGGTGTTAATTTGGTGACCGGCGGCGTTGTTGCCGCCGGGTTTCAGGCAACAGGAGAAAGGGGCGGCGGCTAGGGTTTACCCTTGTCTTTGAAGGAGACGATAATGAGAGAGACGAGGGGTTGTTTGGGGGGAATGACCAGGTAGGCGGGTTTAGGGGTCTTTGATTAGGTTAAATGTGAAAATTAATTTCGACCGTTGGATCACAAGAATCCAACGGCCGAGATTAATCGTTCAATAGAAATGGGGTCGTTTTGGGTATAACGGGCTGGGTCAGACCGGGTCAAGGCTGGGGGTGTGGGTCATGGTATTGGGCATTTGTTTTGGGCTTGGCTTTCTCCTAATTAAACTGGGCCCAATTCCGATTTCATCTTCTTTTGTTTGATTTTGTTTTTCTTTATCTCTTTAATTTCAAATTTAGTAAAACAAAATTTCTAATTACACTACAAAATCAATTAGATTATAAGAAATACTAATTAAGTTATACTAACAATTAACATACTCAATTTAAACATCAATTAAATATAAATCACACAATTGAGACATTAAATACAAACAATACATATTTTTGTGATTTTCCATTTCTGTCAAATAATTTTGATTACTTTCAATTGTAAATTAACTCCTAAGAATGCAAACACAACATATTTTTGTATTTTTCTTAATTTAAACAAACAAACACGCTTAGACAAATACAAACAATTATCAAAAAATGTCACGAAAAATCTAAAAAGAGCACACAACGAAAAGATTATTTTATTTTGAATTTTTGGGAGTAATTCTCATGTAGGGCAAAAATCACGTGCTCACAGCTGCCCCTCTTTGTGCGGAAACATGAAGAGTTTTCGTGCAAAGATAAGTGAGCGGATACGAACGATTTTTGCCTGTTTGAGTACTCCGTGTGAAGATTTTTTGAAAGATTTGACCGAACCTTTGCTTAAAATAGGTCTCCTACATATCCTTGGCCAAAAGGGAATCGAGTCAATGTAGTTCGGGAAGTTTTGGTAGCTGGGACTACCATGAAGCTGTGATCTTGCTGTTACTGCTGTTGCTACTGCTTAACTGACCTCCTTGTTACACCGTGCTAAATGGAAAAAAAATAAGAAGCTAGACTAAATTACAGCATTGCGAAATCTTATCTATCTCTTCATCTTGACTTTCCCCTGCTCCTTGCTGTCTTGTGGGCCTTGATGTTTCTTCACATGCTTCTTCTCTTCTGACGATTGTTATTGCGGCCTATCTTGATTGCCGAATTCTGACCGTTGGTCTCTTCCTTGTGATCTTCGAACTATTTTCTTTCGAAGTCTGAATCTATCTTTTCTGATCCTTGTTGCCTTCCTTCTGCTTATGAACTTGGATTTATGCTGGGGATTTGTGTTACACTCTGTAACTTTCCGATTCTTCACTATCCTTATAAAATCTTGGAAATTGAGATGCCGTTCTGCTTTTCTGGCGGGCTTCTGACTTTATCGACAAACTCTAATAAAAAAAAATCGCCATTCCATTCTTCAGGCGGGCACCTGATTTCAACAACAACTTCAAAAATAATAACTCGCCATTCCGTTCTTCAAGCGGGCTCCCTGACTTCAATCATACCTTCAAAACTAAATCGCCACTCCATTCTTCAGGCGGGCTCCCTGACTTCAACTATAACTTCAAGATTAAATCGCCATTCCATTCTTCAAGCGGGCTCCCTGACTTCAACTACAACATCAAAACTAAATTGCCACTCCATTCTTCAGGCAGGCTCCCTGACTTCCACTACAACTTCAAAATAAATCGCCACTCCATTCTTCAGGCGGGCTCCCTGACTTCAACTATAATTTCAAGATTAAATTGCCATTCCATTCTTTAGGCGGGCTCCCTGACTTCGACTACAACTTCAAAACTAAATCGCCACTCCATTCTTTTTGTACCATTTTATTCTTGCTGCATCGACTCTTGAACCATCACTTCTCCTAAATTACCTCATTTCGGAACTACTTTCCTCCTGGGTCGTGTTGTTTTCCCTCCTGACTGCTGGGGATATCTTTAGAACTGTTTACTTGCCTGCTGAGGATAATGATGCTGGGAAAATTTTCCTTCATTACCTCCTTTCCTTTGACTCATGCGCTTGAATTTGCATTGGGATCTCTTGTTGTAACCCTCTGCTTTATGGTGGTTACTGGTTTCAAGACCTGCAATGTAAAGACTGAAGACTTGCCTTTTGTTATACAGGTAGGCGCCTGCTTTTAGTAGCAACTTTTGAATTAAAAATGCATTCTGGCAATAATTTATGAAATATGCAAAGGACGATGTAAAATAAAACAAACGTAAAATATCCTATTCGAGGGCGAATACTCCCATTATATCCTATTCGAGGGCGAATACTCCCATTGTATCCTATTCGAGGGCGAATACTCCCATTGTATCCTATTCGAAGGCGAATACTCCCGTTGTATCCTATTCGAGGGCAAATACTCCCATTGTATCCTATTCGAGGGCGAATACTCCCATTGTATCCTATTTGAGGGCGAATACTCCCATTGTATCCTATTTGAGGGCGAATACTCCCATTGTATCCTATTCGAGGGCGAATACTCCCATTGTATCCTATTCAAGGGCGAACACTCCCATCGTATCCTATTTGAGGGCGAATACTCCCATTGTACCCTATTCGAGGGCGAATACTCCTATTATATCCTATTCGACGGCGAATACTCCCATTGTATCCTATTCGAGGGTGAATACTCCCATTGTATCCTATTCGAAGGCGAATACTCCCATTGTATCCTATTCGAGGGCGAATACTCCCATCGTATCCTATTCGAGGGCGAATACTCCCATCGTATCCTATTCGAGGGCGAATACTCCCATTGTATCCTATTCGAGGGCGAATACTCCCATTGTATCCTATTCGAGGGCGAATACTCCCATTGTATCCTATTCGAGGGCGAATACTCCCATTGTATCCTATTCGAGGGCGAATACTCCCATCGTATCCTATTCGAGGGCGAATACTCCCATTGTATCCTATTCGAGGACGAATACTCCCATTGTATCCTATTCGAGGGCGAATACTCCCATCGTATCCTATTCGAGGGCAAATACTCCGATTGTATCCTATTCGAGGGCGAATACTCCCATTGTATCCTATTCGAGGGCGAATACTCCCATTGTATCCTATTCGAGGGCGAATACTCCCATGATATCAATGTATGAAAGTGAACAAACCTGAGACGTCCTGTTCGAAGGTGGACAAACCTGAAACATCCTATTTGAAGGTGGACAAACCTGACACGTCATCTTGAATTGCCTTTCTCGTTTCTCCGAGAAAATTTTCAACAACGGCAGAAAATTTTCTGCCCCAGTATTGGTGTTCTTCCTTGTGGCATGACTTTCTGCTATCAATAGCACTTTTTTTCCCTGTTTCAAATCAAAGAAAATTTGTTAGTTCAAAACATTGTGAGCGGTTGTGCCGCTCCTGTGTGGTGGTTTTTTTTTTCCCTCGCTCGGGGTTCCCAAAACATTGTTGGGGAATGATTTCATTTGCTGGAGATGATATTCCCGCTGGGGATGGGTTTTTCCATTTATCCCTTCCCCGTTCTGTGTTTCTCAACTTGCTGGGGGTTATTTTGTTGAAGATGAGATTTCCTTTCTTCCTTTACCACTCTGTGTTGTCCGACCACCTCGGAACTTGCTGAAGATAACACTGTTGGTGGATTTTCATTTCCTCAAAATTGGTGTTTCACTCTTCTGAAGTCTGTTGGAGATGACATTGGTTTAAATATTGCTTCCCTTAAGGCCTTCTTTCTTCTCTTTTTCCCCAAGTGGGATTTGACTTCCAGAAAATTTTCAAAATGAAAAGAAAATTTTCTGTCCCAGTTTAATAATCTTCTTTGCACCATACTTCTCTGCCGTCAATAGCATTTCCTTGCCTTGCATAATAATTGGAAAGTTGGTGGCAAGTTTTGAAGCCATTTCTCACTTGTTCTGACTAGACAGACTTTGATGGGGAATTTTTGATAAAATGAGAAAGATAAAAAGAAACAAAATAGAAGACCAAGGAAAAAATGACTCTCTAACAAGAAATAAGTATAAAAACTTATCAAATGCGAATACCAACTCTACTGGTCATGACATGCACATATGGCCTATCCTCCGTCGTTAATTGCCTTTCACGATTTCTGTCTCGTGATTTCCATCTGATTATCACCTTTATTCGACTTGTAGTGCCCGAAGGGTTTTCGCTTTCAAGCCTCTCTCATTTTGATTTTCTCTCAGCTTTCGTCGCCTTATGGTGCCCGTGAAGGTTTTCACCGGTAAGACTCTCTCATTTACTTTTAGCTGGGGATTGGGGCATCACTCCTAAGACTCTCTCGTATTTCCTTTCTGCTGGGAATCAGAGTCTTTTCTGCTGGGAATCAAAGTGTCATATTCTGATGAGACTCTCGTGTTTGTTTGACTTGGCCTATTTTGAAGACTGATCGGAAGGTCTTTCTTTGGACCGTAATGTGGTATTCGGATAGGGCTAGAAAGAAAAAGGTATTAAAGGCTCAAAACAAATTAATTCTGGGTTCAAGAATTTACAACCTTCGGACCTAAATTTATTTATAATAAACACAATTTTTCTTTGCCCCAGTTTCTTACTTGGGGATTTTTATTTCTTTATTTACACTATGACCGAGCTGTGAAGCGCCTACGTATCCTCTTTAAGGAATCAGGTCAAACGTAGTTCCCAATTCCCTTTTTTTCAAGTTTCTCTTTTTTTATTTTTCTTTTTCTTTTCTTTTCTTTATCTCTTTTTGCTGTTTTTCTTTCTTTTATTTTTTCTTTATCCCTTTCTTCTCTTGTCTTTCAACTTGTGTTTCTAGTCTTTGCAACTAATTCCGAAGGAGGGGTATAAAAGAATTTAAATTAAGGCTCAAAGGGTTGACGATGGATAAAGTGTTTGGATAGCAGAACAAAATGCCTTCGTCATTCCAATCTTCAAAACATGCCAAGTTCAAACAATATATTCAAGACATCTTCTGTTTGCGCCATGATTGATAACCATCGTCCATTCGCCTTTTCATCTATCATTTTAAAGTATTGCTAGATGACACTTTCATTTCAGTATCACGAGTGAACCCCGTCTTAGCATGGCCGATTTTCCTTTAAAGGTTTCTTCGTGTTTTACCTGCCCCAGTCTCACATGATTCGGGCTCCAAATAATCTCGAATCATTTTTATTTCTTTTTAAAATGACCTGATTATCTTCCAATTGCTTCATGATTAACCCTTAATATTGCGCCAAAATTATGTACGATGCCATGTCAATAGAGTCGGCGTTCGAACAAATGACAAACTTAAAGATAGAAAAACTAAACAAAAAGACGAACTGGGTAATAAAAGACCAAAAGTTTCACTAAACGGAGAATTGGTTTAAATACAAACAAGCAAACCAAAAATACAAACCTGAAACGAGACTTGATAAGACCAGGCAAACTGAAATGACCAAAATGGAAAGATAAGAGGGTTTTACTACAAGACAAAATCAAGGTCACAACCCTGGAAACAACTCGGACAAAAGAAATGACAACAAAAACAAACCACCGAAAACTCCTCCTGATTATCAAGCATGACTTCTCATATACCAACTTCTGCCGATTGGTTTTGCTTTGGAATACAGATCGAGCTTCTTAATTCTCCCTTCCCTTGTGTATCAATTTGATCATATGGGTCTAAGGGTGAGCTGGCAATGGATTTTGATTAATGTTGGGTGCCTCTGGTGTCTGCACCTCGATCTTATTGGTGTCAATAAGATTTTGTACTGCATGTTTCAGGTTCCAACATTTCTCGGTATCATGTCCGAGAGCTCCTGAACAATACTCACAGCTTACTGAGCGATCCACATTTGGGGGTAGGGGATTTGGCAATCTTATCTCAACAGGACTTAACAAACCTATCTGCTTCAATTTGTGGAACAGAGCAGTATAAGTTTCTCCCAACTCAGTGAAGGTTCTTTGTGTCTTTTCCTTTCTGAAGGCATGATTCCCTCGGAAACCTGGTCCTGGAGGGTTATTGTAAGCCCTTGGTGGTGGATATGTGTTTCGGGGAGGGTGATTAGGGTGATTCGGGTAGTAGGGTCTGGCTTGGTAATGAGGTGAAGGACCTTTCGATCTGGACCAAGTACCCTCCTCTACCGTTGCAACTTCTTCTCTTCTCTTCTTCCCGAATGCAACCCCTGTGCCATTCTGAATAGCTTGAGTTGTTGCTTTTAACGCGGAATAGCTCAAGATCTTATTGGACTTAAGTCCCTCTTCTATCATTCCGCCCATTTTGACCACCTTATTGAAAGATTTACCAACCGATGTCACCAGGTGACTAAAGTAAGTTGGCTCCAGTGTCTGCAAGAAGTAATCTACCATCTCGTTTTCTCTCATCGGTGGATCTACCCTTGCTGCCTGTTCCCTCCAGCGGAACCCAAATTCTCTAAAGCTTTCGGCGGGTTTCTTCTCTAACTTTAGCAATGATAAGCGATCAGGGATTATTTCAAGATTATATTGAAACTGGCTGATGAATGCTTGGGCCAGGTCATCCCATGTAAGCCATCTGCTGGGATCCTGCCTGGTGTACCACTCTAGTGCAGACCCTCCCAAGCTCTGACCGAAGTAAGCTATCAGAATTTCATCTCGCCCTCCGGCTCCTCGCATTTTGCTACAAAACCCTCGAAGATGAGCTACTGGGTCACCATGCCCTTCGTATAGGTCAAACTTGGGCATTTTGAACCCGACTGGCAACTGGACATCTGGGAATGGACACAGATCTTTGTAAGCGACACTGACTTGGTTGCCCAAACCATGCATATTCCTGAAGGATTGCTCCAGGCTCTTAACTTTCCGAATAACCTCCTCCCGTTCCAAACATTTGGGGTGTCTTTCCGATTCTGCCGGGTTATCCCATTGAGGGGTGTGTGAATGCGGTTCAGGAGCCCTAATGGTAGGCTTGGGAGAATAACAATGATTGTCATGGATTTGAAAAACCAGCTCACTGGACGACTTCTGTAAAGTAGCAGGTGGAGGTGCCACAAAGACAGGGGTAACCGGGGGAGGAGGATTTTGTCTGGCTGGTGAAACCTGAGATGTATAGGGGTTTTCCCCTTGATAATATGGATAGATCGGTGCACTTGTCGAGGGGTCAATGGGTGGATGTTCTGGTGCTGGTGTAAGAGTAGGAAGGTTTAGTGATGACTGTCCCCTAGCCCAAGCTAGGTGCATCTCTGTCATTTGCTGTCTCAACCGATCCACCTCCTCTTTCATGATTTGTATCTCTGTTTTCTCCCCATCAACACTTTTGCCGGAACTAGACATGCTTGCTGGAATTGGACCTTTTGATCTCGTATGGTAATGATGATCGGCCAATATACTATGTCAAGTCAACTGCTAAACTTTTCTGGAAATGCAACAAACTTGTAAGCTCACAGAGTTTAACAGATATGTTATCGCACGTAGGTTGTCACGACCCCAAATCCGGTCGTGATGGCGCCCAGCACATTGCTAAGCCAGCCTGACCAATCAATAACAATAACGGAGCTAGAAGCTCTCTTTAGCCCATTTAAGCATATTAAATCACGAAGCAATAGCGATACAAATAACGAAAATGGGAAACCAAGTCCCATAATACATCAACTCCCATAGACCAAGGGTCAAGAGTCATGAGCCTCTACTGAACGTAAGTGTATAAAGGTTTACAAAAATACCAAGTGCGGAAAGAAATGTCAATACAAAATCAAAAGACGGTAGGAAGGAATATCGGGTCCTGCGGACTCTGCAGCTACCTCGTATATCCCACGGATGTCGCCTCGCACCGCTACTGGATCACTACTGAGAGGTACCTGGATCTGCACACAAGGTGCAGGGAGTAAAATGAGTACTGCCAGACTCAGTGGTAATAAACAAGGGTAAGACAGCGCAGATAAGAAATCCGCAATAAAGCACTATGTAAAGCTATAATCAGCTACCCTGTGACAGAATCAATATTCATTGTACCTGTACCAACAATTACCAATTAATAGCATAACAGCTAGCAGATGTAGCGAAATGCAATGCAAATGCATGATATGACCGCTACGGCGCGTAGCCGACTCCAATTTTGGGTACCCGTGCTCACTGTGGGGGTTCAGACTCCGGAGGGGCTCCTACAGCCCAAGCACATCTCATAGAGATATTCTCGCGGCGTGCAGTCCGATCCAACATATATCCTGCTGCGGCGTGCAGCCCGATCCACTACTAGTCAGCTAATATGCAGATACAGCCTCGCAGGCTCAAAAGTAGTTTTTGAAAACTCTTTTATCATTTTTTAGTTGGAAAACAGAAATATCAAGTTCCAGAGATTGGAATTAGCATAATAACAGAAATAGCTGCGGACTAGTAGTAAACTAGCATGTCTATTTGATAAGACAATGATAACGATCCTCGCGGGATCCAATAATTGGCTCACGGCCCACAATATACTCAACCGTCCAAGAAGGAGGTTCAACGGCTCGAGAATAGCCAATAATACAGTATCAACAGGTCGGACTAATCTATAGTCTCCAGTTCATGATCGACCCCGCACTCTCAGGAGTGTGCGTGTCTCGCCGCTATACATCGTCACAAAGTGGTATACCGGGGTTTCGAACCCGCTGGTCATCACCCACATCTATTACTCACCTCAATACGGCGCGACGACTACTCCGCAATGCCCTTGCCACGAGAATCAAGCTCTGCACGCGTAGAATCTGATCAAATACAGTAGAAATACAACAAATTAGGCCAATGGGACGACACCCAATCAAAACAACTCAATTAACATCAAAATTCCCAAAGTTGTCAAAACCCGACTTTCGGTACACTTGTCGAAAAATTACAAAAGTCACATATTCGGAACCCTCATCTCGATACGAGTCTAGGCATATAAAATTTACCAAAATCGGACTCCATTTGCCCACTCAAATCAGTGTTTTTCTTTAATTTAGGCCTATGGCTCAAACCCACCTTTAATCTTCCATTTACAGAAATTTAACCCATGATTTCATGTTAAAATGATGTAATTAAGCCACAAAACTTACCTCCAACGAAACCCCGATGATTTCCCAGCAATCTCCCGTCAATTTCTTCTCTTGGAACTCAAAAATGGAGGTTTTGGGTATTAAACCCGCGACCGGTTCTGTTCTGAACTTAAACTCACTGCCAGTCAAATCTCTTCATCGCGTTCGCGACGCCTCTCACGCGAACGCGATGCCTTATTCCAGTCCTTCATCGCGAACGCGACACACCGTCACGCATCCGCGAAGACCATTCTCCCCAGCCCGGACTTTTCCTCTACGCGAACGCGACATGCCTCACGCGTTCGCGATGCCTTGCGAATTCCTTATACACGAACGCGGCCCAGACCATCGCGAATGCTATGCTTCCCAGCTTCCTCTTACGCGAACGTGACGTCAACCCTCGCGAACGCGATAGTCACCTGATCCCAGCCTACGCGAACGCGGCATAGCCCTCGCGAACGCGAAGGCCAAAAGTTTGCCCAGTGATCTGCAGATTACAGTAGGTCTTTTCTTGCTTCCAAATGCCGGATGATGGTCCGGATTCACCCCGAGGCCCCCGGGACCCCAACGAAAACCACCAACATACCCCAAAACACGATACGAACTTGTTCCAATGATAAAAACACCATCCTAAACATCAAAATCACCAATTACACACGGATTCAAGCCTAAATTTCTTAAAACTTTCCGAATTACACATTCGATCAAAAACCCGACCAAACTACGTCCGAATGACCTGAAATTTTGCGAACATATCCAAAATCACATAATGAAGCTACAGGAATTGTCGGAATTCCATTCCGACCCCCGGATCAAAATCTCACCTACCATTCGGATTTCGCCAAAATTCAACCATAGCCAATTCAAGCCTATTTCTACACCGGGCCTCCAAATTCAATTCCGATCGCTCCCCTAAGTCAAAAATCAGCTCCCGGAACTAACCGAATCATCAGAATCCGATTCCGAGCCCTCTAACCAAATATTCAACTCCGGGTTGACTTTCCTTATTCAAGTTTCCTTCACAAAGGCTATATGCCTCATTTTCAATCCAATTCACTCCTAACTCACCCGATAGACTCTAACACTGATATAAAATCGTAAAACATGTTTTCACAACATAACGGGGTGGTAATTCCCGTGACGACGGGCCGGGTCGTCACAGATGCAATACACCTAGCTAGTTAACCATATACGTATTCACCGCATGCGTCATTCCTAGTTTTTCCTTTTCAATTATCCTTGAAAATCTTGCTGGTTCTTTTTTTTTTCCTTTTTTTTATATATATATATACATATACGGTTGTGGTCGAATCTTATGGAGATTGCCTACGTATCATGACCCCGCATGAATCAGACCGAGCGTAGTTCTTGCAAATTAATGCAAGAAATAAAGAGATATTTATTTGATTTTTTTTTCTTTTTGAAGCAAAATTATAAAAGCCGAGTCCAACTACACACCCTGATAAAAAACTTTCACACCTTGTGCCAGAGATTTCTACAAGAATAAGAATATTTTTAGCGCCAATTATGACTATTTCTACAAAATTAGCCATGTAATGGCTTATTTTGCAAAATGGCTATTTTTGCAAAATTTATTTAAGAAAGATAAACTTTGAAAAAAATTTCATCCTGTGGCTCATGGGGGCATCGTTCGGCATCGCCATAAACCAACACAAGACTGAGAAGTTTCTAATATCAATTGACTATTTTTTACAAAATTGGCCATGTAATGGCTTATTTGACAAAGCGGATATTTTTGAAAAATTTTATTTAAGAGACTACAAATTCAAAATTTTTCATCTTGGGGCCCATGGGGCATCGTTCAGCACCGACACAGGCCAACACAAGAATGAGAAAGTTTAAATGCCAAATGTGGCTATTTCAGCAAAACCGGCCATGTAATGGCTTATTTGATAAAGTGGTTATTTTTGTAAAGTTGAGTGATGACTCAAACTTGATTTTGCGGATACGGCCTTTCGGCATTCCCGCGAGGAAATATTTCAGGGTGCCCAAAATTATTTACAAAGACTCAAAGTGTCTATTCTTGCAAAAATAGCCTTCCGGCGTCCTTTTGGGGAACATTCGGCTTATTTTAAACAAGAATAGCATCACCCGATTTATTTATCACAAAATAAAAAATTTGACATTTTTTGGTTAATTTTGCAAAAGGGGTGTGAACCCGACCTTGATTTTGCGGCTATGGTATTTCAACATTTCCACATGGAATATTTCAAGGCTATTATTCAAAAAGAAAAAGGAAGGACTTCAAAGTGGCCAAAAAACAGTCTTCCCGCGTCCTTTCGGAACATTCAGCTATTTTCAAAAACAACGTTACTTTGATTTTATTGAAAACTAAAACTTTGACATTTTTTTTTAATTTTTTAAAAGGGGTGGTTGGACCCGATGAGGGTTGCCTACGTATCCCACCTAATAGGGATAATCAAACCTGCGTAGTTCGGTCAGATTATTTTATGACCAATTATTTCAAAAAAATTGTTCTACCTATTTTTCAAACTTTTCTTTTCAAATTTTCGACTGAGTTTTGTCAATATTTCAATACTTTTTTGTTCCAAATTTCTTTCATTTTGTTTTCAGGAATTTAACCAATCAGCATAATAATACATGACAAATAAATGTAACATATAATATGCTCGGTCTTTGATTACCGGGTCACCTGTCCTAGACGGACCCAACCCCTGTGTTGAGTCCCCTAAGTCAAATGCAACATGATGCAAATAAGCGTTCCTACTAGGGATCCGGCATGAAGTCACGTTATTCTAAGTTCAAAACCTGGGTATGTGTTCTAGACTGTGTACCCGAGCGGACAACTCGAGTTGAGGAAGGAGCTCCTTTCCGGGAACCAAAAGGCCAGCCGGCTTAGAAACTTTCCGAGCCTCTTTCTTATTTTTGGGTAAGACACTAACAGAATAGGGAGTCTCAACGAGTAAGCACATCCCCATAGGTGAGAAGAGAAGGGTTTCGGCACAGTTTATATATACAGTTCAAGAAATATCAAAGCGATAAAAATATCATTTTGCACATTAATATAAACATATAATAAAATCAGATAATAAATAAGCCAAATACAACAATTATTCCAAGCTCGAATTCTTAAACCCTGAACCAGTGGTTATAGGTTAATATCCCCAGCAGAGTCGCCAGAGCTATCACACCTCCTTTTTTCTGTCACGACCCGGATTTTCCCCCAACATCGGGATCGTGATGGCGCCAACTCGTGGTAGCTAGGCAAGCCACTGTATTCATACTATCCTGTTTTTAACACAATTTTTAATTAAATAAATGCGGAATACTTTATCAGATAGAGGTAACTAATTACAAAGTGAAAATCATACTGAAATCCTCTACCCAAGACGTGGAGTCACCAACTCACGAACTACTATGGAATACTACACATAAAAGTCTGAAGGAAATATAACATAATTCTGTTTGTCTCGGAACAAAGAGACTACAACTAATAACATAAATAAAGAAAGAGACGCCGGGCTTGCGGACGTCTACAAGCTACCTCGGTCTCAAATATGATTAGCTCCCACGCAATCGATTTACTCGTCACTAGTTCGCTGGGATAGGCCAGGCACTTACCAGCACATGGGGTCGGTGTCACACCTCCCTTTTTACTACCCCACATACTTAAATGCGTATAAATACACTTGTAGGGTATACCCCGACGCTCAATTACCCAAGACGGATAAAATAACGTAAGGGAAGGAGTTTTTCCAATTTAAGGACAATCGGTTCGGGATTTTATTAGAGATTAATCGGAGTCGCCACTTGGGAATGACAATGGTGTCCCAAGTCACCGGTTAATCCCGAATCCGAGGAATTTTGACTCTTAAAATGTCTGCGAAGCAGAGGTCCGGATAAGGAACTCCGTTAACCCGGGAGAAGGTGTTAGGCACTCCCGGATTCCGTGGTTTTAGCACGGTCGCTCCACTGTCGTTCTTGACTTTTGTTTGACTCGATTATAGATTTTTAACAACATAATGTACTTTTACGTTAAGATATTATTTTTAGGAATTTGCGGTATCGCGAAAACACGCCTCGAGTCATACCGCAACCAGTACGCCTATGACTTTTGGTGTATTTCAGCTTTACCTAGATTCGGATTTGAGTCGCACCAAGTGCACACTCGTTCATAGGAAAGTATATTTAAAACCGTGCCCTAAAGTAACGTCTATCGGCTTTTAAATCTTTTGGGAGAAGCTATGGAATTGGCTATTAGCTTTCCCGAGTCTATTTGTGTTATATCATTGCTAAATGGGGGCCCCGGTGTTATTCGGGTGAGGCTCATCCCAATTTTCATTAAAGGGTTCAATATTTGTATTTAACTACGTTTTCTACACTTGTTCTTTCCTTAATCGTATTACTAACACTATAATAATCCAGACCCATTGTAATCTGTTATTTAAATTCGGCTTAGTACCAGATGTGTCCAAGCAGTCTTCAGATTTGTATTTTGGGGCAGCCCAGTCGAATAAAACCATAGTTCAGGCCCACGATATGTTTGGACCCAAACCAAAGCATAATGATAAGATATAACACAGATCATGTAATAAAACAAATACTCAGACGAAATCGATCAGTTTTATTTATTATCAAAGATCAGTACACAAAGAAAACTTAAACAATGGCTATATATATCCGTAGCTAGAAATCCAGATTAATTATTTGCTAAAAGGTACATTTGGGATACTGTCTTCTTCGTCTAAGGGATTAAGTTAACAGAAGATGGTTCCATTAATTATTCAAAGTATTTAAAAGAGAACAGACGATTAGGAGCAAATGCTAAATATATTGCTGATCTTATTGTGAGCTATACCCTTCATCACCAATCCATTCATCCTAATGGGATTGCTTCTCATTCAGATTCGAACTTTTGAGACTAGTTAATGGAACAAATTAGCTAGGTGAATTTATTGTTCTAAAACATGCAGGTGAGTTGATTGAATCTGATTTTTTAACGTGATTCCTATTTCACTAAATGATAAGTGATCTACAATCATGCTATCATTACACTACTGATTTCTTCATGAAGTTCATTATCAGATTATCAATATTGCAGGCATTACTAATTAACTTATGTTTTAAGTTTTCCTAATTAGACTAAGTGACAAGCTATCTACACTATATTACTACTATACTACTGCTAGTACTACATTATTACAGCATTAGTTTATGTTTTTCTTTGCTATCTACTACAGCATACTACAAATTAAAAGTGAAGCTACAAATGAATAACAAAATAATTCCAAGTCTTCATTTCAAATTCCATTACAGCTTCATTTCTGGTAGAAAAGTACCTCGATCACAGTGAAGAAGACCAATGAGTCTAGGGGATGCAAGTAAGGAATCAGCAATGGTTCACACAAGGCAATGCAACAGTGAGATGAAGATCCAAATGCATAAAACAACACAGCAACACAGCAACAAAGAAGCCCAGAGATTAACGAGCAAATGAACCCAGCAAAACCAATAGAAACCAGCGAGTTCTACTCAAAAATTCCAGAAAATCCTATTGCTCTATTGCTATTTTATCTCTCAAGCTTTTGTGTGAATTTCAGCTTAGGTGTGCTTTCAGATTCTTCTCTCCTGGAACCCCAGATATATTTCTCTATTAATCAGATTTTTGAACCCCAAATATTAGCTCAGATTGTTCTCCAGTGGAATCCCCCTTTTCAGCCCCATTCTTAGAGGTATATATAGCTAACCTAAGGCTGAAACTTGGGGAGAAAGTTATGGGATTTTATCCCACTTCTCCCCTCCTAAATTTATTAAATCTACACTTAAGTCCATATTTCAGTTACCAGAAACCCTTCCAGCATGTGTTGGAAGGTTCTAAAGATTCTCTTTTATGGCCTTTTACTAGTATGACCTTAGGGGTTTGAGATTTTTACAGATTTCCCATTTTTAGGAGACCATTATACCCCTAAATCTCTGCAAAATTGCAGAAATCAGGAGCATGAATGTCCCTATTACCCTCCTAAGTTCTTACTAGTTACTATTTTACCTTTTCAATTCCCAATTGTGCCCCTAAGGGCACTGCTGATTTACCAACTTGCCTAGGGCTGATTCTAGCTTGTTTTGAACCTATTTAACTAATAGCCAGCCCTGACATTAGTATTTAAGGGCTGGCCAGTTTTATCTTTAAGAACTATTTCAAATTTAGCCATTTTTAAATTAATTCCAATCAATTAAGACCCATTTATTCCTAATTAAAGCTAATTGCAGGCATAGCCTGTTTTATTGTTATGTTTAAACTATTTAAAAGTTAGCCAGTCTCAAGTTGAGACTTAGCTTGGGCTATTAAAGCCATGTACTGAACAGCTAGGCCCAAAACCTTTACAGGTTTGGCCACTTTGCTGTTCAGGGCTCTAAAGAGAGCCTGGGCCAGTCTGCATTTGCAGACATAGCCCCTTTGCACAACCAGCCACTGTTTAACAGTGAGCTGTGTGTTAGGGCCTTTTAGAATAGGTCAACCCTTTGCAAGGTTGACCATTCTTAGACCAATTATTTAACTTATAGTCTATTTGTTCATTTTCAGTTCTAACCTATTTAAAAACTAGCCAATTTTATGAGGCCTAGCACTAACAGCTATAACCAATTCTCCTAAGGTTAGTGAATGTTAATCATCTAATCATACCAACAAGAACTACTGAAAACTTAGTTATTCCAACATATTTTTGTACACAGAGCCACATAAACCAAACAAATGCATCAATCATCCAGAACTCAGAAAGGGAAATTTGATATGGTTGAATTCCGGTTAATCAATTAATTCCATCCAATTCATGTAACAAAGTGTCAAACTTATGTCAATCTAGCCTAAGTTACCACTAGTTCAGGTCAAATGACAATTGAAAAATTCCCAAAATCCTTAAGATTAATGATCATAGACATGCACAGAACTAAACTATCACAAACAGTCAGCAATAGATGAAGCATGTAGAACAGGAAGACATGGAGAATATAATGCAAGAAGGGCCCTGAATCTACCATGCCACAGAACAGGAGAAAGATATTTGAAATGCACGTAAAGAACAGTCCTAAAATATATCATGCTAAGTAACAGAAAAATAAGCAATTACTGAAAAATGCAAATAAAAGAACATGAAAATGTTATTAGAGCAAGAACTCTCGAGTGAATATGAGAATCAAATTGCTAAGCCTAGAATCAGAACTAAATCATGTAGAGAGGAGAAAAGCAATAAAGACATTGAGAGCTAAGAGAAGAAGCCCTAATCGAGGATCAAACAGCTAAGCTAAACATGAAGAAAAACATAATACATATCTAAGTTAAACATAGGGGATGTTGAAGGCTAACAAATAAGAAAACCCTAGAAAAGGGTGAAGAAGAAACAGGGACGAGCACTCAAGATATTGCTAAAACAGCCTAAAAGATGAAGAAAAGTGAAAGTTAATTAAACTATTGCTAAAGTCAGACATGCGAAGATCAGAAAAGGAAAACAGTCAGGTTATGGAAAGCTAACAAATCATGACTCATAATAGAAGAAGTGAAATGAACAAGTTAAAAACTTAATACTAACAAAAGATGAGGATGCACAGGGGACAAAGAAATAAACAAAACATCAAGATGACAGATACAAAACAGAAGAAAGCATGAACATACGAAAGAAGGCAAGCAAAGCAAAAACCCTAAAACTAACATGAAGAGCAGACGAAAAATAAAAAGACTAAACCTAAGGGAAAAGGGAACTTAGCTTTGCGGGGTCTGTCCCCCAAGCTTTCCTAAACCTCTTTTCTTTTCCTTTTTATTCTCTCAGACTCTCCTAGACTCTCAGGCCTTCTTGTTTTTCTTTTTTTTTCTTTATTCTTTTCCAGACTTCTTTTTTTTCGATTTTCCCTCTGGTCTTTTTTTAGGCTCAAAAGGGGGAGCCTTTTGTGGTTTTGAGTTGTAAGGGGTGTTCAGGGATGTGAAAGATGAGGCCTTTGGGTGGTTTTGATTTTGGGGTCACCGGAGTTAGGTTTCCGGTGACCTTATTTTGGATATTCGAAGAAATCCAGGAAGATTCGAGGATGGAGAGTAGTATAGTTGGGTAGATCAAAGAAAAATGGTTCGAATGGTATTGGTTTCAGGCGGTGGTTCATTGTTTGGCGGTCACCGGCGAGGATTCCGGTGACCGGAGTTTTCGGATAAGGGTTGGTTTCTTAGGGTTTCTGGGTGTTTTGAGGTGGAAAAGAAAGAAAAGAAGGCAAGGGAGTGAAGGGAATGGCCGGCGACCACCGTGAAGAGTGGTGGCCGCCATGGCAGGTTAAGGTCTGCAGATGATGAAGTAAGCGAAGAGGGAGAGAGGAGAAGGCGGCTAGGGTTAAGGATTGGAAAAATGGCCGCCCCCCTCAGACAAAAGCCTTATATAGGCGAGGGGGTTGAGGTAATCTCGACCGTTGATATGATGGAGATCAACGGCTGTTAGGCGCGTTACAAAAACGACGCCGTTTGGATGCTTATGAGACCAAGGCAACGCCCGTTAGATCACATTGAATGAACGGCTGAGATTAAATCTCAGCATTAATTAATTCTCTTATAATTCAAACATTATTCTCAGCCGTTGATTTGAGGAGACGAACGGCTGAGATCATCTCTGCTTACAGCCTTTGGACCGGGTCTGTTTGGGCTTAAGGATTGGGCCAACGGTTTGGACCACAATTGGCCCAAATTCATTTACACAGCATATATATTTTTTATATTTTCTGATTTTAATGATTTTTTATGTATTTTCTTTTATTCTTTTTTTTTCTTTTTCTTTTATGAAAAATATAAATCCTAATTTTCCTACTTACTCTAATTTTCTAGTATTTTTTGGTAATTTTCTACTATTTTTCCCTAATTTTTACTACTTAAGCTATTTTTAATTTTCTAAGAATTAAACTAACAAACTAATTTCTTAGCCTATTTTTTTTTGATTTTCTTCTAATTTCTACTTATTCAAACTCAAAAGTATAGCTAATTCCAAACAAATCAAGTAATTGCATTCAAAAACATATTTATTTTAATTTTGGAATTATTTGCCCGGTGCAAAAATCATGTGCTCACAACTATTATTTTGCTCGGGAACACGAAGAGTTTCAGTGCAAAGACAAGTGAGCGGTAATGAGAGATTTTTGCACATCGGCACATTCCGTGAAAGCATTTTTGAAAACCTTTTGACCGCACCTTGCTTTAGAGGTTGCCTACATATCCTGGGCTAAACAGGAATCAGGTCAGTGTAGTTCGGGAAGGTCTGGCAGTTTTAAAAACTACCGGACTCACTGTTGCATTGACACCGTTGAGACCTGCTGACTTACTCCTTAGGGGGGGGGGGGAAATGTAAAATTAAGAA
This sequence comes from Nicotiana noctiflora, assembly GCA_032618575.1. Lineage (NCBI taxonomy): Eukaryota > Viridiplantae > Streptophyta > Magnoliopsida > Solanales > Solanaceae > Nicotiana > Nicotiana noctiflora. Next base: position 50,031 of record JASVEL010001484.1, on the reverse strand, counting down.
GCTATTCTAAGCTATGATCCTACAATTACAATTGTCCTAATCTAGCTTTTGCTCTTCTTCCCTTTCCGGTGATGCAGAATCTTCCTTTTTTGTTGATTTTCTTGTTTTTCTTGATGACTCTCTTTTTTGTTGATTTTCTTGTTTTTTCTTGTTGACTCTCTTTTTGTTGATTTTCTTGTTTTTCTTGATCTCGAGCTGAACCTGCTCAAAACAAAACAACAAACTACCTTTTTTTTTCTTTTTCTGCCCCAGTGTGGGATTTTAAATATATAAACCATGATGATGCAGAAAATATTCCCGTATTTGAAGGTGGGTGCCTAACATAAATTTAAACGTGCAATGCGAATGCAGAAAATATTCCCGTATTTGAAGGTGGGCGCCTAACAGAAATTTAAACGTGCAATGCGAATGCAGAAAATATTCCCGTATTTGAAGGTGGGCGCCTAACAGAAATTTAAACGTGCAATGCGAATAAAGAAAATATTCCCGTATTTGAAGGTGGGCGCCTAACGAAATTTAAACGTGCAATGCGAATGCAGAGAAAATATTCCCGTATTTGAAGGTGGGCGCCTAACGAAATTTAAACGTGCAATGCGAATGCAGAAAATATTCCCGTATTTGAAGGTGGGCGCCTAACAGAAATTTAAACGTGCAATGCGATGCAGAAAAATATTCCCGTATTTGAAGGTGGGCGCCTAACAGAATTTAAACGTGCAATGTGATGCAGAAAATATTCCCGTATTTGAAGGTGGGCGCCTAACGAAATTTAAACGTGCAATGCGATGCAGAAAATATTCCCGTATTTGAAGGTGGGCGCCTAACAAAAATTAAACGTGCAATGCGAATGCAGAAAATATTCCCGTATTTGAAGGTGGGCGCCTAACAGAAATTTAAACGTGCAATGCGAATGCAGAAAATATTCCCGTATTTGAAGGTGGGCGCCTAACAGAAATTTAAACGTGCAATGCGATGCAGAAAATATTCCCGTATTTGAAGGTGGGCGCCTAACAGAAATTTAAACGTGCAATGCGATGCAGAAAATATTCCCGTATTTGAAGGTGGGCGCCTAACAGAAATTTAAACGTGCAATGCGATGCAGAAAATATTCCCGTATTTGAAGGTGGGCGCCTAACAGAAATTTAAACGTGCAATGCGATGCAGAAAATATTCCCGTATTTGAAGGTGGGCGCCTAACAGAAATTAAACGTGCAATGCGAATGCAGAAAATATTCCCGTATTTGAAGGTGGGCGCCTAACAGAAATTTAAACGTGCAATGCGAATGCAGAAAATATTCCCGTATTTGAAGGTGGGCGCCTAACAGAAATTTAAACGTGCAATGCGAATGCAGAAAATATTCCCGTATTTGAAGGTGGGCGCCTAACAGAAATTTAAACGTGCAATGCGGATGCAGAAAATATTCCCGTATTTGAAGGTGGGCGCCTAACAGAAATTTAAACGTGCAATGCGAATGCAGAAAATATTCCCTCAGCCTGAGGACCGGGGAGTGGCTTTTAAAAGATGTTACCTTCCTCTTTTTGGTATTTTCTTTCTACCAACTATTCTCTTGCCTGTGAATTTCTCCACTTATTCGACAGACTTTCTCTTTTTGGTATTTTAAATTTTCCACATTGGTCACATTCACTTTAAAGTGATTAGTGACAGTTTGCTCCTGCATGAAACAAAATTTATTAGATATAAACTGCTGGCAACTGGCATCTGCCGTCCCCACTTCTTATTGCTTCCTTTGTTTTTGCTTTCTCATGTTGCATGGCTTTTGACTTCTCGTCCCTTGCATACTCTTTTTTTTTGTATTTTTCTCATTTCTCCATTTTTGTTTTGTTTTCTTTTCCTTTGGCCATGTTTGCCAAGCTTCTTTATTTCTTTCCCCAATCTTCCATCCTTTCTGATCCAGTGTTATTTCAACTTCCGTTATCAGGAGTTGGTAGTTAGCTCTCAAAAAGGTAAACAATGAAATGCAGAAAAATGAAAGAAAGGTAAGGGTATTTTGGAGAGATGACAGAACTTATCTGGGTATTTGTTGGCTGATTCCGCTGACCATGCCATGTATTTAAACTCTGACCCAGTTCGTTCCAATCATTATTCTGACTCTGAATTTCCTTTGACCCCAAACCGATACTCTTTTTTGTTGCCTTTTCTCTTTTCTCACGATCGCCCTACGGTGCCTCGAAAGGTTTTCACCAATAAGACTCTCTCATTTATTCTCTCAATCTCACAGTCGTCTCACAGTGCCGGTTAAGGTTTTCACCGATGAGACTCTCTCATTTTATTTCTCTCAAACTCACAATCGCCTCACAGCGCCGGTTAAGGTTTTCACCGATGAGACTCTCTCATTTTTTTTTCATTTTTCATTTTTTCCCTTTTGTATTTTGTTTTCTTACCACGGGTATTGTCCGATGTTTCGCTCTTCCTTCGTTGTATTTGTTATCATTTCAAAATTGATCGGAAGGTCTTTCTTTGGACTGTAACGTGGCTTTGGATGGGTTAAGAAAGAAAGATATAAAGGCTCAAAATTTCAACGAGGGTTTAAAATATTTACAACTCTCGGAATTATTAAACATAACTTCTGCCCCAGTTTCAATATGTGGGGAATTTTTTTTTTGATTTTTTCTTTATTGTGACTGAACCTCAGAGAGGCTGCCTACGTACCCTTTCGGGATCAAGTCGGACGTAGTTCATCCAACTTCATTAGTTAGATGGATTTCTTTTTGACTTTTTCCCGATTTCTTTGTCTTTTTCTTTTTTTTTTCATTCATTTTTTTTCCATTTCATTTTTTTTTATTTCATTTTTTTTTCATCATTTTTCATTTTTCCATCATTTCATTTTTCATTCTGGCAATTTCGATCTTATTGCACTAGAGCAATTCCGAGAGAGGGATATGAAAGAATTCATTCATTAAGGCTCAAAGGGGTTAACAATGGATAAAGTGTTTGGATAGAGAATAAAACGCCTTCGTCATTTCAATTCCAAAAACACAACAAAATACAAAACACATAATTGAAAAGGAATCATACATAGTATCTTTTGACCGCATCTGAATTGATAGCAGTCTCTACGCACTTTCCTTCAACATCTGTTAAATACAATGCTCCATTAGACAACACCCGTGATACCACGAACGGTCCCTGCCAATTCGGCACAAACTTGCCTTTTGCCTCTGCCCAATGTGGTAAGATACGCCTCAATACCAGTTGTCCGACTTCAAACTTTCGAGGTCGTACCTTCTTATTATATGCTCTGGCCATCCTTCGCTGATACAACTATCCATGGCAGACTGCGGCCAATCTCTTTTCATCAATCAAATTCAACTGTTCTAACCGGGCCTTTACCCATTCATCGTCATCTATCTCAGGATTCGGCTATAATTCGCAATGACGGTATTTCTATTTCTGCGGGTATAACAGCCTCCGTTCCGTACACCAGTGTATAAGGTGTGGTTCTGATAGAAGTACGTACCGTCGTGCGGTAACCCATGAGAGCAAAGGGTAGCTTTTCATGCCACTGCCTGGATCCCTCCACCATTTTTCGGAGAATCTTCTTGATGTTCTTATTTGCCGCTTCTACTGCACCATTCGCCTTTGGCCTGTAAGGCGTGGAATTGCGGTGCATGATCTTAAACCTTTCACAAACTTCCGCCATGAGATGACTGTTTAAATTGGCTCCATTGTCTGTGATGATCACCTTGGGGATTCCAAATCGACATATAATATTTTCGTGCACAAAATCCACCACCGCTTTCTTCGTCACTGCCTTGAATGTCTTAGCCTCGACCCACTTTGTGAAATAATCAATTGCAACCAAAATGAACCTGTGACCATTAGAAGCGGCTGGATCTATTGGGCCGATGACATCCATGCCCCAAGCAACAAAAGGCCACGGTGCTGACATTGTGTGCAACTCGTATGGCGGAGAGTGAATCAGATCCCCATGTACCTGGCATTGGTGGCACTTCTTCACATACCTGATACAATCACGCTCCATAGTGAGCCAGTAGTACCCAGCTCTCAAAATCTTCTTTGCTAAAACATATCCGCTCATGTAGGGTCCGCATACTCCGGCATGTACTTCAATCATGATTTCATTGGCTTGTTGTGCATCCACACATCGCAATAAACCCAGATCTGGTGTTCTTTTGTATACCACCCCTCCACTGAGGAAAAATCCATTGGCTAGAGGCCTGATGGCTCTCTTTTGGTCTCCAGTGGCTTGCTTCGGGTATTTGCCAGCTTTCAAGTATTCTCTAATATCATGATACCACGGCTCTCCATCCGACTCTTCTTCCACGACGAAGCAATAAGCATTCTGATCTCGGACTTGGATCTGGAGTGGATCTATATATGTCTTGTCCGGATGATGCAACATAGAGGACAATGTGGCCAAAGCATCTGCGATCTCATTGTGCATTCTCGGGATGTGCTTGAATTCTATAGACTGGAATCTTTGAGACAATTCGTGCAAACAATACCGATAGGGTATCAATTTCAAATCTCGTGTCTCCCATTCCCCTTGAATTTGGTGTACCAAGAGATCCGAGTCACCCATGACCAAAATCTCTTGGATACCCATGTCAATTGCCATCCTTAATCCCAAAATGCACGCCTCATATTCGGCCATATTGTTGGTACAGAAAAATCGAAGCTGAGCTGTGACGGGATAGTGTTGACCCGTACCTGAAATGAGTACCGCTCCGATACCAACGCCCCTGCTGTTGACGGCTCCATCAAAGTACATTTTCCATCCTGGTTTCTCCTCTTGCTCTATCTCCTCGACAGTCATTGCCTCTTCATCCGGGAAGTACGTCTTCAATGGTTCATACTCGTCATCCACCGGATTCTCCGCTAAATGGTCCGCAATAGCTTGGGCCTTCATTGCCGTACGGGTCACATAAATAATGTCAAATTCTGTGAGCAGAATCTGCCATTTGGCCAATCTTCCCGTAGGCATGTGCTTCTGAAATATGTACTTAAGAGGATCCAGTCGTGATATCAAGTACGTGGTATATGCTGACAAATAATGTTTTAACTTCTGAGCTACCCAAATCAATGCACAACAAGTCCTTTCCAGTTGGGTATATTTCATCTCATAGGATGTAAACTTCTTGATGAGGTAATATATGGCTTGTTCTTTCTTGCCTGTCTCATCATGTTGACCCAGTACACAACCGAAAGAGTTATCTAGCACCGTCAAATACAAAATCAAAGGTCGCCCTGGTTCTGGAGGTACTAACACCGGAGGATTGGCCAAATATTCCTTGATCTTGTCAAAGGCTTCCTGACACTCGTCGGTCCATTTCACTGTTGCATCTTTCTTCAGCAACTTGAAGATCGGCTCGCATGTTGATGTCAATTGAGCAATGAACCGACTAATGTAATTCAACCTTCCCAGCAAACTCATGACCTCCTTCTTGTTTTTCGGCGGAGGTAGACTTTGGATAGCTTTGATCTTTGATGGATCCAGTTCGATACCTCGCCGACTCACAACAAACCCCAGTAGTTTCCCTGAAGGTACTCCAAAGGCGCATTTCGCCGGATTGAGCTTCAAATTGTACCTTCGAAGTCTTTGGAAGAACTTCCTCAGATCTCTCACATGATCAAGTTGTTTTCTGGACTTTATGATGACATCGTCCACATATACTTCAATTTCTCGATGCATCATATCATGGAACATTGTGGTCATTGCCCTCATGTAAGTTGCCCCGGCATTCTTCAATCCAAACGGCATTACTCTGTAACAATACGTTCCCCAAGGTGTAATGAAGGCAGTTTTCTCAGCATCTTCTTCGTCCATCAGGATCTGGTGATAACCTGCATAACAGTCCACAAACGAACCGATTTCATGCTTGGCGCAATTATCGATCAGTATGTGAATGTTTGGCAATGGGAAGTCCTCCTTCGGACTGGCTTTGTTGAGGTCTCTATAGTCTACACACACTCTGGTTTTGCCATCTTTCTTCGGGACCGGCACAACATTTGCCAACCAAGTGGGGTATTTGGTAACTCTTATGACCTTTGCCTCAAACTGCTTATTCACCTCTTCTTTTATCTTCACGCTAATGTCCGTTTTGAATTTCCTCAGCTTTTGTTTTACCGGCCGGCACTCAGAGTATATAGGCAACTTGTGTACTACCAAATCTGTGCTAAGCCGGGGCATGTCATCATAGGACCAAGCAAAAATGTCCTTGAATTCATGTAACAACCTTATCAATTCATCCCTGAGGGGTGCCTCCAAATGTATACTAATCTTTGTTTCTCGGACATCATCTTCACTCCCCAAATTTACAGATTCCGTATCACTCAGATTCGGTTTGGGTTTTTCCTCGTATTGTTTCATGTCCTTACTTATTTCCTCCAGGGCTTCCTCATCCTCACATTCTATTTCACTATCTTCCTCGATTTCTTGTATAGTAAGATGATTGTCAGAACTGGGTCTAGAATCCTTCACGCATGACATGGCATTGGAATCAACACATGCAAAACTGTACAAAAGGAAAAATAAAGAAAAATAAGGCAAAAGTGAAGAAAAAAGGAAAAACTGCATTTCATTGATAAAAGAAACGAACAATGTTCGGGATACATGGTGATTTTTCATGAAGGGAATGGGGAAACTATAAAATAACAACTTTCGGGGAAGCAATGATGAAATTTTGAGCTAACTACCAAGACTCCTTCCGGACAAGGAAAGGAGTAGCCTCCCAATTGTTCAATGTAACTCCAGGCCCCACAAATTGCACGTCCATGTTGCTCGTGCCTTCCCCTGCTTCAATTGTATTCGCCTCCCAAAACAATTTCTTAAAACCAAGCATTTCTTTATCAAGCTGGGTCTCAATGCACTTTGCTGCAGCAGATGGTTGATATTTTGTACCAGGCCTGATGAAGGTGTCAGATAATTTGGGTATGGGTTTGGGTAAGGTCCAGTTTTTCTTGGCTCTAGAGGCTCTTTGGATATCGGCAAAGGTGGGTTTAAACCCTAAGCCGAATGTGCCTTTGTTCTCCGGAAGTTGAACTGGTTGAATGACTCCCTGCAGTGTTTTGCCTAATCCCCTCCCCGGTGCAAATCCGTTTTTCAGCATTTCTCTGGCCACCATTATAGCAGTTGGTGCCATCATAGGGGTCGGTAACATTTCACCTTCAGCAACTCTATTCACCACAACAACGTCCGTCACTTGGTAGACCCAAGGACCTCTATCACCATTAGTATCATCAAAAGGAGCTACCACATTACAAGCATTTTCCTCCCCGTGTACAACAATCTCTTGCTGTTCCCATTCAAACTTGACCATCTGGTGTAGGGAAGATGGTACTGCCTTAGCTGCATGAATCTAGGGTCGACCTAACAGCAAGTTATACGATACGGCAATGTCGAGCACCTGGAACTCCATCGTAAAATCAACGGGACCGATGGTCACTTCCAAAATAATATCTCCCAGCGTGTTTTTACCTCCGCCGTCAAACCCTCTCACATTGATACTGTTCCTCCGGATTCTGTTCGGGCTAATGTTCAGCTTCCCTAAAGTTGACAGCGGGCAGATGTTCGCGCTCGATCCATTGTCAATCAATACCCTGGTCACGACTGACTCTTCACTCTTTACCGTGAGGTACAATGCTTTATTGTGTTCAGTTCCTTCCACTGGCAGCTCCCTATCAGAGAAGGTGATTCTATTAGACTCGAAAATTTTGCTGGTAATTTTCTCCAAATGACACACTGAAATCTTCTCCGGAACATGAGCCTCATTTAGAATCTTCATAAGAGCCTTCCGGTGCTCTTCCGAATGTATCAACAAAGATAACAAAGAAATTTGGGCCGGGGTCTTTCTTAACTGCTCAACCACCGAGTACTCTTGTGACTTCATTTTCTTAAGAAATTCTTCTGCTTCCTCCTCCGACACTGGCTTCTTCAGTTGACTTTCTTTTACCACCTTCATTTTCCTTAACTCTTCCGGGGCAAAACACCTCCCGGACCGAGTTAGACCATGCGTCTCATTAATTTCTCGAGACACTTCTTTCCCTTTGTAAATCACTGCTACCTTGTTATAGTTCCAAGGTACGGTCTTGGTATCTACCACCGACATCTATACCATTGGTCTTATAATCACTGGTTCCACACTCGCGCCTTTCACTATTAATATTGGTTTCACACCTGGCACTACCACTTTTAGACTTCCCATCACTACTGGCTTTGGTTTCTCAACAATTGCTTCCTCTTTCACAATTTCATTCTCTAACTTGTTACTCGACTTTATCATCATGACGGCCTGAGATGGTTTTTGATTGCCATCACCTTGCACCAGTTCTATCATATTCGTTTCGTGGTGATTCGGCAATGGATTCTGGGTAATGTTTGGGGCCTCGGGAGCCTGCACTTCAATTCTCCTCTCATCGATAAGATCTTGAATGGCATTCTTTAATTGCCAACACTTCTCAGTATCGTGGCCCAATGTTCCCGAACAGTATTCACATCTGACAGAAGAATCAAGACTTTTCGGGGGTGGGTTTGGATTTTTTGGTGCGATTGGTCTCAACATCCCCAATTCTTTCAACCTGTGGTAAAGATTGGTATATGATTCTCCGAGAGGAGTGAATGTCTTTTTTGCTTTGTTTCTCCAATCAGCGTCTGGCCTGGGTCTATTCTGGTTTCGGTAAGGTTTAGGGGTTGGGTATGTGTTCTGGGTATGGTACACATTGTGTGGAGCTTGAGCTCTCCACACATGAGGTGGTGGTGGTGGGTAAGCTTGGGCTTGAGGGTGGTGGTAATGTGGGATAGTTGGTGGGTATGGTGGTGGTGGTGGGTTATATGGGCTTGGTGTGTTGTAGGGGTTTGATGGGTAAGATGGTGGTGGTGGATTATATGGAGTTGATGGGCTTGGTGGGTGTTGGCGGTAGGGTCTTGGTGGGTTATAATGTGGGTTGTGACTCCATGGCCTACTTTCAACGGTTGCTACTTCTTCTTTCTTCTTCTTTCCCATCACTCCTCCGCTTCCACTCTGTATAGCTTGATTGGTGGCTTTGATAGCCGAAAAACTCATAATTTTGTTTGTCTTCAAACCCTCTTCTACAAAACTTCCCATTTTCACAACTTCGTTAAAACTCTTCCCGATTGCAGACACTAGATGGCCGTAGTATGTTGGCTCCAAAGCTTGCAGAAAACAATCCACCATTTCTCCTTCTTTCATTGGCGGATCCACTCTAGCGGCCTGTTCCCTCCATCTAAAACCGTATTCTCTAAAGCTCTCTCCTGGCTTTTTCTCTAGCTTGGTAAGGGATAACCTGTCGGGTATGATCTCCAAATTGTACTGAAAGTGGCTAGCGAAAGCTTGCGCTAAGTCATCCCAAACGAACCATCTTGTATGGTCCTGTCGGGTATACCATTCCAGAGCTGATCCACTCAAACTTTGGCTGAAGTACGCCATCAACAATTCATCTCTACCTCCCGCGCCTCTCATCTTGCTACAGTATCCTCTTAGATGAGCTACCGGATCCCCGTGTCCATCGTACATGTCGAACTTTGGCAACTTAAATCCTGCAGGAAGCTGCACCTCAGGGAACAAACACAGGTCTTTGTAGGCTACACTTACTTGCCCTCCCAGCCCTTGCATATTGCGGAAAGCATTCTCAAGACTTTTTACTTTTCGAGCCATCTCTTCCTGCCCGGCACTTGCTTCTATCATAGGAGCGTGAGACTCGTGTTGTCTGAAAGTAGGCTCCGGAGGGTAGTAGTGAGGATCCTGGATATGGAATATTGGTTCTCTAGAGGATTTGTGCATTGCAGCGGGTGGTGGTGCTACATACACAGGAGCAACTTGTGGTATATGAGGTGGTGCCTGCTTAGCTGGAGGTGGTGGCATTTGGGAGGTGGAAGCATAGTAGTGAGGGTAATCGGGGTAGGTAGAGGATGAGTTCATCGTTGGTGGCTCAGGGTTAGGATTGGCTGGAGGGACATATGCAGGGTTAGCAGGGTAGGCTGGTAGTGGTTGACCTCTAGACCAAGCCTGGTACATTTCAGCCATCTGCTGTCTTAACTTGTACATTTCTTCTTTCATCCCTGCCACATCCACGATCTCTTCTTCGTGAGCAGGGTCTACAATGGTTGCCTCGATCTCCTGGGACACGGCCTTTGTCATCTTTTTGGACCTGGTGTTGTATGGGTGGGTAGCCAGTATGCCAGTTGCCTAGAAAATCTGGACTCACAAACATCAACACTCGTCAGTTGTTAGCGCATGAATAAGATGTAACGACTTTAAAAACAAATACATTTGCTCGAGTCGTTATGCATCATCCCAGCTGCTGCTCACTTCAATCATTTTTTCCGCTCTTTTGTTTTTTTCTTTTCTTTTCTTTGCTTTTTTCTTTTTTTCTTTTCCTTGCTTTTCCCCTCTTTTTTTTTCTTTTTCTTGCTTTTTCTTTCTCTCTTCTTTTTTTTTTCATTGTTGTTTTCACGATTACGTTCCTATTTATTTGCCTAGAGAATTCAAAGAAAATGACATAAAGCAAAAGAATTGGTAACAACACTTTGTTTTCTCATTGATAATTCAAAACCTTGATTACAAAGTGATGTTTAAGAAAAGAAAAATAAAAGATGATGCATGACCTAAGAGTACATTAATGCACCTAGTGCCCGCGAGGCATCGTTCGGCCTTGCCGCGGGCCTATATGCTAATCCCCTTTGAAGCTTATCAAGGTCGGCCATGACTTGCTGTACGAAGAACTTCACTGCAGATACAAAAGTCCTTCGAGACATCTCTTCACAAAGCTGAGTCTTCTTGGTGATGTAATGGGCGATGCGAACAATCTTTTCTCTGATGACCCCTTTTTCTTGCAATAACCGGCTTATTTGTTGATTGCGAGCGTCCAAGACATGTTGGTTGTCCTTTTGCACCTGTTGTAGCTCCAATTCTAATCTAGCCATGGTCGTGTAGCAATATTCTTTTTCTTCCTCAAGATCTTTAATAATCTTGTTGCTTTTGGCCGTGGCTGAGATTATTTTCTTTCTAAGCTGAGCTACTTCAAAATCATGCTTGTCTTGCAGTTGTTGGACCAATTTGGCTCTTTGCTCAACATCTTTATCCATTTGCTTCCGAGCCATGACTAACTCTTTCTCTGTTTTATCCAAATCAAAGCTATAGTCATTTACCTTTCGCCGGAGAATCTCAATTAACTTTTCATCCCGGGCCGAGCGAATTGGGGTCTCGGATGCAATTTTCATTTGAGCCATTTGAGCTCTCAACATCTCATTTTCTTTCTTCAACTGCTTCTTCTCCACTTCATCGGATGCCGCTTGTAAACCGCTTTCGAAATGAAGATTTCTTAGTTTATCTTCCAATAGACTGATTTTGGCCTTATATTCTTTTTCCTTGGCCGCCCATTTCAGATTTTCCTCGGATTGCTCTATCAGGTCTTGCAAGTGAGGTCTCTTTGAAAGACGTTCGTGTTCAACCCCTCGTCGGTACCAGGTGGAGTATCCAGGTGATATCTCCCCTCTTGCTCTATTCGGCACACAAGTATCAATTTTCAGATTTTGGCATTCATTCCAGATTTGCCGGATTTTTGCTTCCGGGAATTGCCCGTCTGGACCAATCTCCACAGCTTGCACACTGAGATCCCCATCTCTTGGAATAATCTGACACCGACCCAACTGTCGCAAGGCTCTATAGGGTGCATAAGGTTGTATACTCTTCAAACCCATGATCAAAAATGGCGATCCCTCTGTTGGCATGTATATCACCTCGTCAAGAGGTAACCAGTCATACGTCCAATCAATTTGACCGTCGGTTAGTGATCGAAGATACCCAATCCAACCTTGGACTCCCTCTGGCAACCTTACTTCTTTTGTCCTCGCATTGAACTCTTCCAAACACGTCCGATCGGCCGAACCATAGCTCGAGAATGAAGGGTGGTGACACAGATGCTCGATTAGCCAAATTTGCAAGATCAAGTTACACCCCTCGAAGAAGCTAGCCCCTGCTTTGCACGCAGTCAGAGCACGATAGATATCCGCAACAATCATTGGGGCCAAGGTACAGTTTTCTTGCACTATCAGTGTGGTAGCTACCCCGGCGACTTTTATATTGATATGGCCATCTTTCCTCGGGAATACAACAACTCCAAGAAATGCCACCAAAAATGCGAACCTCCGGTGTTCTTCCCATTTTGCTCGGTTGGACTTACAGCACAACTTGTTGGTTGGGTCGTTGAAACCCCCAACGTGTCCAAACCTATTGTAGATGAAGCTTAAAGAACAAAATCCGTCGGCCAGATCTTCATTATGAACATTCCGGGCAATTTTTAAAGAGTCGAGGAAACGATGTACTGTCACCATCCTCGGAGATACCGGGTATTTTCCTTTCAGCGGAACCTCGGTCTTCCCAATGTAAAAGGCAATCTCCTCCAAAGTCGGGGTAAGCTCAAAATCTGGGAAATGAAATACGTTGTGTGCCGAATCCCAAAACGAGACCAACGCTCTAACCACATCACCTCGAGGAACTATTTCGAGTAACCCCGTAAGGCCTTTCAAGTACTTTTTGACCCAGTCTTGACCATCGGATCCCATGTCCTGCCACCATAATCTCAGCTCCAAAGGGATTTTATTTAGGGAAAATTGTTCATTCATCATCGTGCTCGTCCTGCACATTTATTAAGGTGATTCTATTTAGAAAAGGAAAAATCTTTTTCAATGCAAATTTTTCAATTTTTGAATGAAAAGAAAAGGAAATAACTTTCGAAGTGGCCATTTTTGCCAAAACAGCCTTCCGGCGTCCTTTCGGAACATTCGGCCATTTCCAAAAATAGCAATCACCTCGATTTTTTGAAAAGAAAATCTTTTTTGGTCTTTTTTCTAAAAGTGTGGTTGGACCCGTTTAAGGGTTGCCTACGTATCCCACCTAATGGCGAGAATCAAACCTGCGTAGTTCGGTCAGATTATTTGACCAATTATAAAAAATGTTCCACCTATTTTTTCCAAATTTTCAAATTTTCCGGATACTTATTTTCTACAAATCATAATTTTCCTCTCTTTTTTTTTTCTTTTTCAACAATTTTTCTATCCTCGGGATTTCCGCCGGTCCGCATAACGATCAAGGACAATAAAATGCAACACATAGCATGCTCGGTCTTTTCAATACCGGGTCACCTGTCCTAGACGGACCCAACCCCTGTGTTGAGTCCCCTAAGTCAAATATGATGCAAATAATCGTCCTAGACCTATGTTCAAAATCTTACGGTTTCATAGAGTGCTAGACCGTGTACCCGAGCGGACAACTCGAATCGAGGAGGGGGCTACGTACCGGTGACCCGCGGAGTCAATCGGCTTTGTAACTTATCCGGCCTCTGTTTTCTTAGTTTAGGGTGACATTTAACAGAAAGGGGAGTCTCAACCAGTAAGCACATCCCCGAGGGAGAAGAGAGGAGGGTTTTTGGCACAATTATATATACAGTCCAGATAATATCAAAGCGGTAATACACATAGCATGTTGTTCAAATCATATAATGAAGTCAAACAAAAAACGCGAACGGCAGTTCTAAGGAGCTCGAGTTCTTAAACCCTGAAATCGAAATTCAGGGTTGGATCCCCAGCAGAGTCGCCAGAGCTGTCACACCTCCCTTTTTACTTCCCCACATACTTAAATGCGTATAAATACACTTGTAGGGTATACCCCGACGCTCAATTACCCAAGACGGATAAAATAACGTAAGGGAAGGAGTTTTTCCAATTTAAGGAAAATCGGTTCGGGATTTTATTATAGATTAATCAGAGTCGCCACTTGGGAATGACAATGGTGTCCCAAGTCACCGGTTAATCCCGAATCCGAGGAATTTTGACTCTTAAAATGTCTGCGAAGCAGAGGTCCGGATAAGGAACTCCGTTAACCCGGGAGAAGGTGTTAGGCACTCCCGGATTCCGTGGTTTTAGCACGGTCGCTCCACTGTCGTTCTTGACTTTTGTTTGACTCAAGTTATAGATTTTTAACAACATGATGTGCTTTTACGTTAAATATTATTTTTAGGAATTTGCGGTATCGCGAAAACACGCCTCGAGTCATACCGCAACCAGTACGCCTATGACTTTTGGTGTATTTCAGCTTTACCTAGATTCGGATTTGAGTCGCACCAAGTGCACACTCGTTCATAGGAAAGTATATTTAAAACCGTGCCCTAAAGTAACGTCTATCGGCTTTTAAATCTTTTGGGAGAAGCTATGGAATTGGCTATTAGCTTTCCCGAGTCTATTTGTGTTATATCATTGCTAAATGGGGGCCCCGGTGTTATTCGGGTGAGGCTCGTCCCAATTTTCATTAAAGGGTTCAATATTTGTATTTAACTACGTTTTCTACACTTGTTCTTTCCTTAATCGTATTACTAACACTATAATAATCCAGACCCATTGTAATCTGTTATTTAAAAGGCCTGGTTCTTCAGCTTAGTACCAGATGTGTCCAAGCAGTCTTCAGATTTGTATTTGGGACAGCCCAGTCGAATAAAACCATAGTTCAGGCCCACGATATGTTTGGACCCAAACCAAAGCATAATGATAAGATATAACACAGATCATGTAATAAAACAAATACTCAGACGAAATCGATCAGTTTTATTTATTATCAAAGATCAGTACACAAAGAAAACTTAAACAATGGCTATATATATCCGTAGCTAGAAATCCAGATTAATTATTTGCTAAAAGGTACATTTGGGATACTGTCTTCTTCGTCTAAGGGATTAAGTTAACAGAAGATGGTTCCATTAATTATTCAAAGTATTTAAAAGAGAACAGACGATTAGGAGCAAATGCTAAATATATTGCTGATCTTATTGTGAGCTATACCCTTCATCACCAATCCATTCATCCTAATGGGATTGCTTCTCATTCAGATTCGAACTTTTGAGACTAGTTAATGGAACAAATTAGCTAGGTGAATTTATTGTTCTAAAACATGCAGGTGAGTTGATTGAATCTGATTTTTTAACGTGATTCCTATTTCACTAAATGATAAGTGATCTACAATCATGCTATCATTACACTACTGATTTCTTCATGAAGTTCATTATCAGATTATCAATATTGCAGGCATTACTAATTAACTTATGTTTTAAGTTTTCCTAATTAGACTAAGTGACAAGCTATCTACACTATATTACTACTATACTACTGCTAGTACTACATTATTACAGCATTAGTTTATGTTTTTCTTTGCTATCTACTACAGCATACTACAAATTAAAAGTCAAGCTACAAATGAATAACAAAATAATTCCAAGTCTTCATTTCAAATTCCATTACAGCTTCATTTCTGGTAGAAAAGTACCTGGATCACAGTGAAGAAGACCAATGAGTCTAGGGGATGCAAGTAAGTAATCAGCAATGGTTCACACAAGGCAATGCAACAGTGAGATGAAGATCCAAATGCGTAAAACAACACAGCAACACAGCAACAAAGAAGCCCAGAGATTAACGAGCAAATGAACCCAGCAAAACCAATAGAAACCAGCGAGTTCTACTCAAAAATTCCAGAAAATCCTATTGCTCTATTGCTATTTTATCTCTCAAGCTTTTGTGTGAATTTTAGCTTAGGTGTGCTTTCAGATTCTTCTCTCCTGGAACCCCAGATATATTTCTCTATTACTCAGATTTTTGAACCCCAAATATTAGCTCAGATTGTTCTCCAGTGGAATCCCCCTTTTCAGCCCCATTCTTAGAGGTATATATAGCTAACCTAAGGCTGAAACTTGGGGAGAAAGTTATGGGATTTTATCCCACTTCTCCCCTCCTAAATTTATTAAATCTACACTTAAGTCCATATTTCAGTTACCAGAAACCCTTCCAGCATGTGCTTGGAAGGTTCTAAAGATTCTCTTTTATGGCCTTTTACTAGTATGACCTTAGGGGTTTGAGATTTTTACAGATTTTCCATTTTTAGGAGACCATTATACCCCTAAATCTCTGCAAAATTGCAGAAATCAGGAGCATGAATGTCCCTATTACCCTCCTAAGTTCTTACTAGTTACTATTTTACCTTTTCAATTCCCAATTGTGCCCCTAAGGGCACTGCTGATTTACCAACTTGCCTAGGGCTGATTCTAGCTTGTTTTGAACCTATTTAACTAATAGCCAGCCCTGGCATTAGTATTTAAGGGCTGGCCAGTTTTATCTTTAAGAACTATTTCAAATTTAGCCATTTTTAAATTAATTCCAATCAATTAAGACCCATTTATTCCTAATTAAAGCTAATTGCAAGCATAGCCTGTTTTATTGTTATGTTTAAACTATTTAAAAGTTAGCCAGTCTCAAGTTGAGACTTAGCTTGGGCTATCAAAGCCATATACTGAACAGCTGGGCCCAAAACCTTTACAGGTTTGGCCACTTTGCTGTTCAGGGCTCAATATAGAGCCTGGGCTAGTCTGCATTTGCAGACATAGCCCCTTTGCACAACCAGCCACTGTTTAACAGTGAGCTGTGTGTTAGGGCCTTATAGAATAGGTCAACCCTTTGCAAGGTTGACCATTCTTAGACCAATTATTTAACTTATAGTCTATTTGTTCATTTTCAGTTCTAACCTATTTAAAAACTAGCCAATTTTATGAGGCCTAGCACTAACAGCTATAACCAATTCTCCTAAGGTTAGTGAATGTTAATCATCTAATCATACCAACAAGAACTACTGAAAACTTAGTTATTCCAACATATTTTTGTACACAGAGCCACATAAACCAAACAAATGCATCAATCATCCAGAACTCAGAAAAGGAAATTTGATATGGTTGAATTCTGGTTAATCAATTAATTCCATCCAATTCATGTAACAAAGTGTCAAACTTATGTCAATCTAGCCTAAGTTACCACTAGTTCAAGTCAAATGACAATTGAAAAATTCCCAAAATCCTTAAGATTAATGATCATAGACATGCACAGAACTAAACTATCACAAACAGTCAGCAATAGATGAAGCATGTAGAACAGGAAGACATGGAGAATATAATGCAAGAAGGGCCCTGAATCTACCATGCCACAGAACAGGAGAAAGATATTTGAAATGCACGTAAAGAACAGTCCTAAAATATATCATGCTAAGTAACAGAAAAATAAGCAATTACTGAAAAATGCAAATAAAAGAACATGAAAATGTTATTAGAGCAAGAACTCTCGAGTGAATATGAGAATCAAATTGCTAAGCCTAGAATCAGAACTAAATCATGTAGAGAGGAGAAAAGCAATAAAGACATTGAGAGCTAAGAGAAGAAGCCCTAATCGAGGATCAAACAGCTAAGCTAAACATGAAGAAAAACATAATACATATCTAAGTTAAACAGAGGGGATGTTGAAGGCTAACAAATAAGAAAACCCTAGAAAAGGGTGAAGAAGAAACAGGGACGAGCACTCAAGATATTGCTAAAACAGCCTAAAAGATGAAGAAAAGTGAAAGTTAATTAAACTATTGCTAAAGTCAGACATGCGAAGATCAGAAAAGGAAAACAATCAGGTTATGGAAAGCTAACAAATCATGACTCATAATAGAAGAAGTGAAATGAACAAGTTAAAAACTTAATACTAACAAAAGATGAGGATGCACAGGGGACAAAGAAATAAACAAAACATCAAGATGACAGATACAAAACAGAAGAAAGCATGAACATACGAAAGAAGGCAAGCAAAGCAAAAACCCTAAAACTAACATGAAGAGCAGACGAAAAATAAAAAGACTAAACCTAAGGGAAAAGGGAACTTAGCTTTGCGGGGTCTGTCCCCCAAGCTTTCCTAAACCTCTTTTCTTTTCCTTTTTATTCTCTCAGACTCTCCTAGACTCTCAGGCCTTCTTCTTGTTTCTTTTTTTTTCTTTATTCTTTTCCAGACTTCTTTTTTTTCGATTTTCCCTCTGGTCTTTTTTTAGGCTCAAAAGGGGGAGCCTTTTGTGGTTTTGAGTTGTAAGGGGTGTTCAGGGATGTGAAAGATGAGGCCTTTGGGTGGTTTTGATTTTGGGGTCACCGGAGTTAGGTTTCCGGTGACCTTATTTTGGATATTCGAAGAAATCCAGGAAGATTCGAGGATGGAGAGTAGTATAGTTGGGTAGATCAAAGAAAAAGGGTTCGAATGGTATTGGTTTCAGGCGGTGGTTCATTGTTTGGCGGTCACCGGCGAGGATTCCGGTGACCGGAGTTTTCGGATAAGGGTTGGTTTCTTAGGGTTTCTGGGTGTTTTGAGGTGGAAAAGAAAGAAAAGAAGGCAAGGGAGTGAAGGGAATGGCCGGCGACCACCGTGAAGAGTGGTGGCCGCCATGGCAGGTTAAGGTCTGCAGATGATGAAGTAAGCGAAGAGGGAGAGAGGAGAAGGCGGCTAGGGTTAAGGATTGGAAAAATGGCCGCCCCCCTCAGACAAAAGCCTTATATAGGCGAGGGGGTTGAGGTAATCTCGACCGTTGATATGATGGAGATCAACGGCTGTTAGGCGCGTTACAAAAACGACGCCGTTTGGATGCTTATGAGACCAAGGCAACGCCCGTTAGATCACATTGAATGAACGGCTGAGATTAAATCTCAGCATTAATTAATTCTCTTATAATTCAAACATTATTCTCAGCCGTTGATTTGAGGAGACGAACGGCTGAGATCATCTCGGCTTACAGCCTTTGGACCGGGTCTGTTTGGGCTTAAGGATTGGGCCAACGGTTTGGACCACAATTGGCCCAAATTCATTTACACAGCATATATATTTTTTATATTTTCTGATTTTAATGATTTTTTATGTATTTTCTTTTATTCTTTTTTTTTCTTTTTCTTTTATGAAAAATATAAATCCTAATTTTCCTACTTACTCTAGTTTTCTAGTATTTTTTGGTAATTTTCTGCTATTTTTCCCTAATTTTTACTACTTAAGCTATTTTTAATTTTCTAAGAATTAAACTAACAAACTAATTTCTTAGCCTATTTTTTTTTGATTTTCTTCTAATTTCTACTTATTCAAACTCAAAAGTATAGCTAATTCCAAACAAATCAAGTAATTGCATTGAAAAACATATTTATTTTAATTTTGGAATTATTTGCCCGGTGCAAAAATCATGTGCTCACAATCATCACAACCGACCCCATGTGCTGGTAAGTGCCTGGCCTATCCCAGCGAAGTAGTGACAAGCCTAGGACCAGACACTCACATAAACCTGTGCAATTCAATATATATATATATATATATATGTACCACAAAATAACAAGAAATAATCGAGTATTAACACAATAAGGAATATCTTAAAGAATTCAACAATTAACCATAGTTAATAATTTCACAAGGAAAAACAAAGTATAATGTAAACACAAGTAATATCACTTCAAGAAATAGCAAACAGTTGCACGGCATCACCCTTCGTGCTTTTACTCTCATCCTTACCAAATAAACAAATAAAGTACACGGCATCACCCTTCGTGCTTTTACTCTCATCCTCACATCCATAGTACGACATGATCCTTCGTACATGGTTCAATAACAGGGCACGTCATGATCCTTCGTGCATAATCAATAAATAAACATGGCACGGCATTAACCTTCGTGCATAAATAAATAAACATGGCACGGCATCACCCTTCATGCATTATCACTCTTCCTCACCCAAATAACAATCACAGTTAAGGGCAAAGAAAGAAACAGTAATTCATAAACCGTCCCATCAAGGGCAATCAATAATTATCTTCACAACAAGTCCCACCAAGGGAGAACAATAACAATTCATCTGTAATAAATCTCAAATAATCATTTTCCAACGACTCACGGTCATACTAGACGCCAGTGTATGGATGCTCGTCACCACAGCCCATACACCGCACTCGATCACATAACACATAACACATAATCCTATTCCCTCAAGCTAGGATAGAACAAACACTTACCTCGAATGCTTATGAACAATTCAATCCGTGGAAATGTCTTTTCTTTCAATTTGGCTCCAATCCAACCATATCTATACACAATTGATTTAATATCATCAATATTACTCAACAAACTAATTCTTAAGACCAAATACAACTTTTACAACATTCTGCCCGGAATAGTGAATTTCAACCCCGGGCCCACATGGTCGGAACTCGGGGTTAGGACCAAAATCCGGTTACCCATCCCCCACGAGTTCATGTATATAATTTGTTTCAAAATCGGACCTCAATTCGTGGTCCAATTCCCCAATTTATGAAAAACCTATTTTCTAACAAAAACAAGAATTTTACCATGAAAATCTTTGATTTCTTATGAAAAACATGTTTAATGATGTTAGGAATTGAAAGAATTAAGTAAAAAGTGACTTACAATCATTTTGATGAAGAAGAAATCCTTGAAGAATCGCAAATGGGTGTTTTGGTTTTGTAAAAAGTGAAGAAATGACTGAAATTCGTGTTTTTCAGGTCTCTGTGTTCGCATTTGCGAACATGGGTTCGCAATTGCGAACCCCGACCAATTTCTGGAGTTTGAAAAATAAGCTAAGGCTGGGAAGTTCGCATTTGCGAACATTTGTTCGCATTTGCGAACACTGGCAGTCAAAGGGATGTTCGCATTTGCGAACACATGCTGTATAAGGCAGTGTTCGCATTTGCGAACAAGGCTGGGTCAAAGGGGGCTTCGCATTTGCGATAAAGGTTCGCATTTGCGAGCCTGCCCCCTTCGCAATTGCGAGAAATACTTCGCAATTGCGAAGCCAACAGCTGGGTGAAAAACCAGCAGTTCAAAAATTCAGAATTTCATCCAACGGCCTATCAAATCTTTACCCGAGCCCCCGGGCTCCAAACCAAACATGTACATAACCTCAAAAACACATTATGAACTTGTTCGTGCGATCACATCGCCAATATCACTTCGTTTTAATCAAATCAAGCCTCAAACTCATGATTTTCATACTTTTGATTTTCAAAACTTCTTAACTTGGAACTCAAGGTCCAAAACATCTCAAACGACATCCAAATGTCACCAAACTTTATAGAAATCACATATATAATATTTAAGACTTGTACCGGGCGTCGGAACCAAAATACGAGCCCGATACCAAGGTCAATTAATTTATTTCCTTTAATAATTACATCAAAAACAATTTCACATAAAAATTCATAACTTGGGCTCTAGGCCTCGGAATTCGACTCGGACGCATGTCCAAGTCCCATATTTTCCTACGGACCTCTCGGGACCATCCAATCTCGGGTCCGGATCCGTTTACCAAAAATGTTGACCGAAGTCAACCATATCAATATTAATATCATTTTTATCCAAATTTCTCATAGAATTCATATTTTCTATCTAAAAATCTTTCCGGCTACATGCTCGGATTGTGCACGTAAATCGAGGCAACATAGAATAAGGTTTTCAAGGCCTCGAAGCTCGAAATGATTAATTAAATAAGTGATGACCCTTTGGGTCGTCACAATCTCCACCTCTAAAACAACCGTTCGTCCTCGAACGGACAAAAGAAAGAAGTACCCGAGTCAGGAAACAAGTGTGGGTAGCGGCTCCGCATATCAGACTCGGACTCCCAGGTCGATGCCTCAGGAGGCTGACCTCTCCACTGAACGCGCACAGAAGGATAACTCTTCGACCTCAACTGTCGAACCCGCCGGTCTAGAATAGCCACCGGCTCCTCCTCGTAAGATAGATCATTGTCCAATTGGACAGTACTGAAGTCTAACACATGAGTGGGATCGCCGTGGTATATCCGAAGCATAGATACGTGAAAAACTGGATGCACGGCTGATCAGCTAGGCGGCAAAGCTAATCTGTAAGCCACCCCTCCCACTCTGTCTAAAATCTCAAATGGACCAATATACCTAGAGCTGAGGTTGCCCTTCTTCCCAAACCTCATCACGCCCTTCATAGGCGACACCCGGAGCAATACTCGTTCACCAACCATGAAATCTACATCTCGAACCTTGCGATCCGCATAAGTCTTTTGCCTGGACTGAGCTGAACGCAATCTCTCCTGAATAGTCTTGACCTTATCCAAGGCCTCCTGAACTAAGTCTGTACCCAACAACCGAGCCTCTCCCGGTTCAAACCATCCGACTGGTGATCGACATCGCCTACCATACAACGCCTCATACGGAGCCATCTGGATGCTAGATTGGTAACTGTTATTGTAGGCGAACTCTGCTAATGGTAGAAACTGATCCCACGAGCCTCCGAAATCAATAACACAGGCCCGAAGCATGTCCTCGAGAATCTGAATAGTCCTCTCGGACCGGCCATCCGTCCGAGGATGAAATGCCGTACTCAACCGAACCCGGGTGCCTAACTCCCGCTGGACCGCTCTCCCGTAACCGCGAGGTAAACCGCGTTCCCCGATCAAGGTAATAGATACCGGCACCCCATGGAGATGAACAATCTCCCTAATGTAAACCTTCGCTAACCTCTCCGACGAGTAGGAGACAGATATTGGAATAAAGTGTGCTGATTTGGTCAACCTATCAACAATGACCCAAATAGCATCAAATTTCCTCCGAGTCAAAGGAAGTCCAATAACGAAGTCCATAGTGATCCGCTCCCATTTCCACTCGGGAATTTCAATCCTCTGGAATACACCACCAGGTCTCTGGTGCTCATATTTCACCTGCCGACAATTTAGACACCGAGCGACATACGCAACGATATCTTTCTTCATTCTGCGCCACCAATAGTTTCTGCCGTAAGTCCTGGTACATCTTCGCGGCGCCCGGGTGAATAGAATACCGCGAACCGTGGGCCTCTGCTAAGATCAACTCTCGAATCCCTTCGACATTGGGCACACAAAATCGACCCTGCAATCTCAATACCCCATCATCATCTAGATTTACCTTCGTGGTACCTCCTTGCTGTACTGTATCTCTCAAATCATGCAAATGAGGATCATCAAATTGCCTCTCACGGATACGCTCTAATAAGGAAGAACGAGCGACCGTGCAGGCTAACACTCTGCTAGGCTCAGAAATGTCTAATCTCACGAACCGGTTGGCTAAGGCCTGGACATCTAGAGCTAATGGTCTCTGATTGACCGGAATATATGCAAGACTACCCATGCTGGTATACTTTCTACTCAATGCATCGGCCACCACATTGGCCTTACCTGGGTGATATAATATAGTAACATCATAGTCTTTTAGCAACTCTAACCATCTCCACTGTCGTAGATTCAACTCCTTCTGTTTGAACAAGTACTGTAGGCTTTTGTGATCAGTGTACACCTCACATGTCACACTATATAGATAATGCCTCTAGATCTTTAAGGCATGAACCACTGCTGCTAACTCAAGATCATGAACTGGATAATTCTTCTCATGTATCTTTAACTGCCTCGAAGCATAAGCGATAACCTTACCATCCGGCATCAATACCGCTCCAAGCCCTGTACGAGATGCGTCACAATAAGCTGTATAAGGCCCTGTACCTGTAGGTAGTATCAACACTGGTGCGGTGGTCAAGGCTGTCTTGAGCTTCTAAAAGCTCGCCTCACACTCCTCTGACCACTGAAACTGGACACCCTTCTGGGTCAACCTGGTCATCGGGGCTGCAATAGAAGAAAACCCCTCTACAAATCGACGGTAATAACCTGCTAATCCCAAGAAACTCCGGATCTCAGTCACTGAAGCTGGTCGAGGCCAATTCTGGACTGCCTCAATCTTTTTTGGGTCTACCTGAATACCTTCCACTGATACAATATGACCCAGAAATGTTACCGAACTCAGCCAGAACTCACATTTGGAAAATTTGGCATATAGCTGGTTATCTTTCAGAGTCTGAAGAACCACTCTGAGGTGCTGCTCGTGCTCTTCCTGGTTGCGGGAGTACACGAGGATGTCATCTATGAAGACTATCACGAACAGATCCAAGTAAGGCCTGAATACCCGATTCATCAACTCCATGAATGCTGCTGGGGCATTGGACAACCCGAAGGACATGACCAAGAACTCATAATGCCCATATCTAGAGCGAAAGGTCGTCTTAGGAATGTCAGCCGCCCTGATCTTCAGCTGATGGTAGCCTGACCTCAAGTCTATCTTAGAAAATACCCTCGCTCCCTGGAGCTGGTCAAACAAATCATCAATCCTCGGCAGTGGATATTTATTTTTGATAGTCACCTTGTTTAACCGCCGGTAATCAATACACATCCGCATCGAGCCATCCTTCTTCTTTACAAATAATACAGGTGCTCCCCAGGGGGAAACACTGGGCCTGATAAAGCCCTTCTCAAGAAGGTCCTGCAACTGATCTTTCAACTCTTTTAGTTCCGGCGGGGCCATACGATAGGGTGGAATAGAGATGGGCTGAGTACCCGGTGCCAGATCAATACATAAATCAATATCCCTGTCGGGTGGCATGCCCGGCAGGTCTGAAGGAAAAACCTCCAGAAACTCCCGTGCAATAGGGACCGACTCAATGGAAGGAACTTCTGCGCCGGAATCACGAACATAAGCCAAATAAGCTAGACACCCCTTCTCGACCATACGTCGAGCCTTAACATAGGAAATGACAGTGCGAACGGAGTGGCTTGAGGTACCTTTCCACTCTAGTCGGGGTGATTCCGGCAAGGCTAAGGTCACCGTCTTAGCATGGCAATCAAGAATAGCATGGTATGGGGACAACCAGTCCATCCCCAATATGACATCAAAATCTACCATATCCAAAAGCAACAGATCAACACGGGTCTCAAGACCCCCAAATATAACTACGCACGAACGATGCACCCGATCGACTATAATGGAGTCACCCACTGGTGTAGCCACATAAACTGGAATATCCAGAGCATAGCTGGGCACAGCCAAATACGGTGCGAAGTAGGAAGACACATAGGAATAGGT
Organism: Nicotiana noctiflora; assembly: GCA_032618575.1. Taxonomy (NCBI): domain Eukaryota; kingdom Viridiplantae; phylum Streptophyta; class Magnoliopsida; order Solanales; family Solanaceae; genus Nicotiana; species Nicotiana noctiflora. The sequence continues at coordinate 25,238 of JASVEL010001484.1, read as the reverse complement.
AGATCCGGGGTCAAATAATACTGAAGCACCTCTGCCACACACAAGAATAGTACCTGTAATCACGACATCTGATGCCTCTGCCTCCGGCCTGGCTGGTAAAGCATAGAATCGGGGATCTGCACCTCCCCTCTGAGCTGCGTCTCTAGGACGACCATCAACTGGCTGACCTCTACCTCTCGCTGGACGGTCTCCACCTCTGCGGTCTCGACCTCCACCTCTATAATCTCTACCCCCGCCTCTGGCTGGCTGGGCAGGCTGAGGGTCAGCTGGGGCCTGAATCATAGGACGAGGACCTCGCTGCTGAGAGTTGCCCGCCGCTAGAGGGCAATTCCTGATAAAATGACCTGGGTCACCACAACCGTAGCAACTCTTAGACTGATAGGGCTGCTGGCCCTGACGACCTGAATGGCCTCCACGAACACTCTGAAGAGGCTGAGCATTAATAAGAGGCTGGTCTGAATAATGCCCCCGAAAACCATGATCACCTGGTCCACCCTGTGAAGCCTGAAGGGCGGAATGAAAGGGCCTGGAGGACTGGCCTCTATCAAAGGATTCTCTACCACCAGAGGAAGAACTACCAAACCTGCTCGAATGACGAGGCCTCTTATCTGAAGAATAACCGCCTCCCCTAGCAAGAGCCATCTCAACTCTGCGTGCTGCATTGGCTGCCTCCTGAAATGATATGTCACTCCCCACGCCTATAGCCATCCGGAGTCTAATCGGCTGATTGAGCCCATCTATAAATCTGCGGACCCTCTCCCGCTCCGTGGGAAGTATCACCACTGCATGACGAGCCAAGTCGATAAATCTCGTCTCATACTGTGTAACTGTCATAGTGCCCTGATGGAGGCGCTCAAACTGCCTCCGAAGTACATCCCTCTGAGTAGCAAGGAGAAACTTCTCCATAAATAGTTCCGCAAACTGGTCCCATGATAAAGCTGGGGACCCTGCTGGTCGAGTCAAGCAATAATCTCTCCACCAAGTCTTGGCGGATCCTGCAAGTCTGAAGGTACAGAAGTCAACTCCGTTTGTCTCCACGATCCCCATAGTCTTGAGAATCTCATGGCAACCGAATAAGAAGTCCCGAGGATCCTCTGATGTGGCACCGCTGAATGTAGTGGTAAACAGCTTGGAGAACCGATCAAGTCTCCAAAAAGAATCAGAAGTCATAACCGCTCCATCTCCGGCATGAGCCGTGGTACCTGACTGAGTGGCCACAGCTGGCTGAACCACTGGTGCCTGAGGCTGAGGAGCTACTGGCTCCGGAGTATGAGCAATAGGAGTCTGGGCCCCTCCTCCAGCCTGAGAAGTGGCTGGGGCAACTGATAATAAACCCACTCTAGCAATACTGTCCATGAATCCCGCTATCCTGACCAAAGCATCCCGGAGATCCGGGGTAATTAAAGCCTCTCCTGGGACCTGAGCTGGGCCCACTGGAGCTGCTGGAACCGGAACCTCCTCGTCAATCTCAATATGAGGCTCCACCTCTAGGGTAGCTGCCTGGGGTTGAGCTCTACCCCTACCACGGCCTCTGATACGGCCTTGGCCCCTGCCCCTCACAGGAGCTGTCTGGGGCTCAGGCTGCTGGTCAGCGGACGAAGAAGTGCGTGTCCTTACCATCTGCGAAAGGACAGAATAGAAATTCAATCAATAATTGAAGAACAAGTCGCACGACAAGAAAGAACAAATGAGAGACTCTTTCCTAACTCAATAGACTCTGGAGGACAAGTACGGACGTCTCCGTACCTACCTCTCAAACTCTACTAAGCTTGTTCGTGAGTTGTGAGACCTATGTAACCTAGAGCTCTGATACCAACTTGTCACGACCCGGATTTTCCCCCAACATCGGGATCGTGATGGCGCCTACTCGTGGTAGCTAGGCAAGCCACCGTATTCATACTATCCTGTTTTTAACACAATTTTAATTAAATAAATGCGGAATACTTTATCGAAATAGAAATAACTAATTACAAAGTGAAAATCATACTGAAATCCTCTACCCAAGACGTGGAGTCACCAACTCACGAACTACTATGGAATACTACACATAAAAGTCCGAAGGAAATATAACATAATTCTGTTTGTCTCGGAACAAAGAGACTACAGCTAATAACATAAATAAAGAAAGAGACGCCGGGCCTGCGGACGTCTACAAGCTACCTCGGTCTCACGCAATCGATTACTGTTGCTGCTGCTCCTGATCGTAACCTGGACCTGTGCAAAAACGCACAGAAGTGTAGTATCAGCACAACCGACCCCATGTGCCGGTAAGTGCCTGGCCTATCCCGGCGAAGTAGTGACAAGCCTAGGACCAGACACCCACATAAACCTGTGCAATTCAATATATATATATATATATATATGTACCACAAAATAACAAGAAATAATCGAGTATTAACACAATAAGGAATATCTTAAAGAATTCAACAATTAACCATAGTTAATAATTTCACAAGGAAAAAGAAAGCATAATGTAAACACAAGTAATATCACTTCAAGAAATAGCAAACAGTTGCACAGCATCACCCTTCGTGCTTTTACTCTCATCCTTACCAAATAAACAAATAAAGTACACGGCATCACCCTTCGTGCTTTTACTCTCATCCTCACATCCATAGTACGGCATGATCCTTCGTACATGGTTCAATAATAGGGCACGGCATGATCCTTCGTGCATAATCAATAAATAAACATGGCACGACATTAACCTTCGTGCATAAATAAATAAACATGGCACGGCATCACCCTTCGTGCATTATCACTCTTCCTCACCCAAATAACAATCACAGCTAAGGGCAAAGAAAGAAACAGTAATTCATAAACCGTCCCATCAAGGGCAATCAATAATTATCTTCACAACAAGTCCCAACAAGGGAGAACAATAACAATTCATTCGTAATATATCTCAAAATAATCATTTTCCAACGACTCACGGTCATACTAGACGCCAATGTATGGATGCTCGTCACCACAGCCCATACACCGCACTCGATCACATAACACATAACACATAATCCTATTCCCTCAAGCTAGGATAGAACAAACACTTACCTCGAATGCTTATGAACAATTCAATCCGTGGAAATGTCTTTTCTTTCAATTTGGCTCCAATCCAACCATATCTATACACAATTGATTTAATATCATCAATATTACTCAACAAACTAATTCTTAAGACCAAATACAACTTTTATAACATTCTGCCCGGAATAGTGAATTTCAACCCCGGGCCCACATGGTCGGAACTCGGGGTTAGGACCAAAATCCGGTTACCCATCCCCCCACGAGTTCATGTATATAATTTGTTTCAAAATCGGACCTCAATTCGAGGTCCAATTCCCCAATTTATGAAAAACCTATTTTCTAACAAAAACAAGAATTTTACCATGAAAATCTTTGATTTCTTATGAAAAACATGTTTAATGATGTTAGGAATTGAAAGAATTAAGTAAAAAGTGACTTACAATCGTTTTGATGAAGAAGAAATCCTTGAAGAATCGCAAATGGGTGTTTTGGTTTTGTAAAAAGTGAAGAAATGACCGAAATTCGTGTTTTTCAGGTCTCTGTGTTCGCATTTGCGAACATGGGTTCGCAATTGCGAACCCCGACCAATTTCTGGAGTTTGAAAAATAAGCTAAGGCTGGGAAGTTCGCATTTGCAAATATTTGTTCGCATTTGCGAACACTGGCAGTCAAAGGGATGTTCGCATTTGCGAACTAATGTTCGTGTGACGACCCGGCCCGTCGTCACGGGAATTACCACCCCGTTATGTTGAAATTGTATGTTTTATGCTTTTATATTAGTGTTAAAGTCTATCGGGTGAGTTAGGGGTGAATTGGATTGAAAATGAGGCATATAGCCTTTGTGAAGGAAACTTGAATAAGGAAAGTCAATCCGGAGTTGACTATTTGGTTAGAGGGCTCGGAATCGAATTCTGATGATTCGGTTAGTTCCGGGAGGTGATTTGTGACTTAGGGGAGCAATCGGAATTGAATTTGGAGGCCCGGTGTAGAAATAGGCTTGAATTGGCTAAGGTTGAATTTGGCGAAATCCGAACGGTAGGTGAGATTTTGATCCGGGGGTCGGAATGGAATTCTGACAGTTGCAGTAGCTCCGTTAGGTGATTTTGGATGTGCCTGCAAAATTTCAGGTCATTCGGACGTCGTTTGGTCGGGTTTTTGATCGAATGTGTAATTTGGAATGTTTTAAGGAATTTAGGCTTGAATTCGATGCGAATTATGGGTTTTGATGTTGTTAGACGTGTTTTGAGGATTTGAGCAAGTTCGAATAAGGTATTAAGATGTGTTGGTATGTTTGGATGAGGTCCCGGGGGCCTCGGGGTGATTTCGGATGGTTAAACGGGAGAAAATTGTTGAAAAATTGCAGGTTGGGATCCTGCTTCTGTTGTTTCCGCTCCTGCGGAATTTTGGACGCAGGAGCGTGTCCGCGGAAGCGGACGAGATGCGCAGGAGCGGCTGGTTACGCAGAAGCGGAAGCCATTCCGCTGAAGTGGGGTCGCTGGTGCGAGCCAGTGATCGCAGAAGCGGATGGGGAGAAAATGGGCATGGTCCGCAGAAGCGGACACTCGACCGCTTGGGCGAGACCGCAGAAGCGGTAAACAGTGCGCAGAGGCGGATGTTTCCGCGAATGCGGATGTTCCTTCGCAGAAGCGGGCCCGCTTAAGCGGCCCTTTGCTCGCAGAAGCGGAAATGGCCGGCCAGGCCTGGAACCGCTGAAGCGACCCTTTGGTCGCGGACACGGGTGCATAGGAGCGGAAAATATTCCGCAGAAGCGAAAATCGCTGTAAGTAAGTGTATCAGAAGTTAGAAAAATTTCCGAACATTTCACACATTTTGGGTCTCGGCTTTAGAGGCGATTTGGGCGATTTTGAAGAGAAATTCAAGGGAAATCATCAGGGTAATTATCTATGGACTTAAACTATGATTAGTATTGGTAATATTATGCAATTATATCATGAAAATGGAGGAATTTGGGGTAATTTATGGAGGATTTAGCCCTAGGCTTGGACTTTAGAAAATCAAGGTTTTGAATGGGCAAATGGAGTCCGAATCTGGTAAAATTGATATGCTTAGACTCGTATTGAGATGAGGGTTCCGAATATGTGACTTTCGTGATTTTTCGACAAGCGTACCGAAAGTCGGGTTTTGACAACTTTGGGAATTTTGATGTAAATTGACTTGTTTTGATTGGGTGTCATCCCATTGGCCTAATTTGTTGTATTTCTACTGTATTTGATCAGATTCTACGCGTGCGGAGCTTGATTCTCGTGGCAAGGGCATTGCGGAGTAGTCATCGCGCCGTATTGAGGTGAGTAATATATGTGGGTGATGACCAGCGGGTTCGAAACCCCGGTATACCACTTTGTGACGCTCTATAGCGGCGAGACACGCACACTCTTGAGAGTGCGGGGTCGATCATGAACTGGAGACTATATATTAGTCCGACCTGTTGATACTGTATTATTGGCTATTCTCGAGCCGTCAAACCTCCTTCTCGGATGGTTGCATATATATATATATTGTGATAATGGCCACTCTTGAGCCGAGGAACCCCCTTCTTGGGCGGTTGAGTATACATGTGGGCCGTGAGCCAGTTATTGGATCCCGCGAGGATCGTTATCATGGTCTTATCATATAGACATGCTAGTTTACTACTAGTCCGCAGCTATTTTTGTTATTATGCTAATTCCAAATCTCTGGAACTTGATATTACTGTTTTCCAACTGAAAAATGATAAAAGAGTTTTCAAAAACTACTTTTGAGCCTGCGAGGCTGTATCTGCATATTAGCCGACTAGTAGTGGATCGGGCTGCACGCCGCAGCGAGATATATGTTGGATCGGACTGCACGCCGCAGGAATATCTCTATGAGATGTGCTTGGGCTGTAGGAGCCCCTCCGGAGTATGAACCCCCACAGTGAGCACGGGTACCCAAAATTGGAGTCGGGCTACGCGCCGTAGCGGTCATATCATGCATTGCATTGCATTTAGCTACGTCTGCTAGCTGTTATGCTATTTATTGGTAATTGTTGGTACAGGTACAGAGAATATTGATTCTATGACAGGGTAGCCGATTATAGCTTTACATAGTGCTTTATTGCGGATTTCTTATCCGCGTCGTCTTACCCTTGTTTATTACCACCGAGTCCGGCGGTACTCATTTTACTCCCTCGCCGCAGAGGCAGATCCAGGTACCTCTCAAGCAGTGATCCAGTAAGCTGTGCGAGGCGACATCCGTGGGATATACGAGGTAGCTGCGAGTCCGCGGGACCCGATATTCCTTCCTACCTTGTCTTTTGATTTTGTATTGACATTTCTTTCTCGCACTTGGTATCTTGTAAACCTTTATACACTCATGTTCGGTAGAGGCTCATGACTCTTGACCCTTCGGTCTATGGGAGTTAGTATATTTTGGGACTTGGTTTCCCCGCCGTTGTACTATTGTTTCATATTTTGAAATGCTTAAATGGGTTAAAGAGAGCTTCTATCTCCGTTGTTGATATTGATTGGTCGGGCTGGCTTAACAGTATGTCTGGCGCCATCACGACCGGATTTGGGGTCGTGACAAGTTGGTATCGCAGCCTAGGTTTACTAGGCCTCGCGAGTCTTGAGCCGTTTTGTAGAGTCTTGTGGATCGGCACGGGGACACCCGTACTTATCCTCGGGAGGTCTGCGAACCTTTAGGAAAACTTCACTTTTCTTGAACTCCGTCGTGCGATCTTGTTGTCCTGAGAACTGAACTTCTATATTCTATTCTCTCGCGGATGGCGAGAACGCGAGCATCGGGACGAGGTGGACGACCTCCATTGCCACCTGTTAGAGGCCGCGGGCGCGGTCGTGCTAGAGTTAGAGGTAGGGCGGCCGAGGCAGTGCCAGCTGACCCGCCCGTTGTACCGGTTCAGGGAGCAGCCCCCAGTGGTTGATGCTCCAGCGGTCCCAGTTCAGGGCCGGACTATATCTATTGCTATCCCTGGTCTTCAGGAGACTCTTGCTCGGATATTATCGGTGTGTTCCGGTTTGGCTCGGGTAGTTTCGGCCTACCGCTACCGTAGCGACATCTCAGTCGGGGGTGGTCATTAGACCACTGCAGCTTGCACACCCGACCCGGTTGTTCGGGGACTTTAGACGCCGAGGCGGTCCCCGCTCGGTGGTTGCACCGGTTATTCCTCCGCCTGCACCAGCTCCAGCTCTCCAGAGCATATGGTTGAGGTTATGCCCGATGACGAGCAGCGTCGTCTTGAGAGACTTGGTAGACTTCAGCCACCCCATTTCAGTGGCGCTGAGGGCGAGGATGCCCGTGGTTTCTTGGATAAGTGTCAGAGGATGCTACGTACAGCTGGTATTCTTGAGTCCAGCGGAGTTTCATTTACTACATTTCAGTTCACCGGTCCCGCATTTGATTGGTGGGAGGAGTTTGAGAGGCGTAGGCCTGCAAGAGCAGCACCTCTCACATGGCAGCAGTTCTCTACTCTCTTTCTAGAGAAATATGTACCACAGTCTCGTCGCGAGGAGCTACGTTGCTAGTTCGAGTGGTTGGTTCAGGGCGACATGTCTGTGACCCAGTATGAGCTCGGATTCACACGGTTGGCTAGGCATGCCACATGGATGATCCCTAATGATAGGGAGAGGATCAGGAGGTTCATTGATGGCCTCAATTACTCTATCCGTATTCTTATGACCAGCGAGCGAGTTCTGTCATCATCGTTTGAGCAGGTAGCTGATATGGCACGCTCCATTGAGGCGGACCGTCGCCGAGAGAGAGAGGAGCGGGAGGCCAAGAGGCCTCGTGGTTCGGGCAGTTTCAGTGGTGCTCCATCTAGAGGGCATTCCCAGCAGAGCAGAGGTCGCTCATCTAGACCTTCTCATTCAGGCCGCCCAGAGCAGAGCGGAGGTTCTTATGGTCGTGGTCGACAGGGGTTTCAGCAGGGTCAGTCATCACTTAGTGCCCTCCCTTCAGTTCCCTTCTCTAGCACCAGGTGCATGTTATGAGTGTGGTGAGTTTGGCCACATGAGGAGATAGTGCCCTCGACTCCGTAGGGACAGGACTCAGCAGAGGGATCAACCCTCCTCTTCAGCACCATCTCAGCCTAGTAGAGGTGGAGGTCAGTCTTCTCGTGGTCGCCCTAGGGGCGAGGAGAGATCTGGTGGAGGCCAGGCACGGTTCTATGAACTTCTTGACAGGCGTGATGCAGTTGCCTCTGATGCAGTGATTACAGGTATCATTTCTATCTGTCACAGAGATGCCTCTGTTCTATTTGATCCAGGGTCCACATATTCTTACGTGTCCTCTTATTTTGCACATTATTTGGGTGCGACTCGTGGTAGTCTTGATTTACCTGTTCATGTATCCACCCCCGTGGGTGATACGATTGTTGTGGATCATGTCTATAGATCCTGTGTTATATCTATCGGGGGTCTGGAGACCCAGGCAGATTTGTTATTGTTGGGTATGGTGGACTTTGATGTTATATTGGGTATGGACTGGTTGTCTCCGTACCATGCTATATTGGACTGTCATGCTAAGACGGTTACGTTGGCCATTCCTGGTATTTCTCAGATTGAGTGGCGGGGTTCGACCGATTTCATCCCTAGCCGTGTTATTTCGTTCCTAAAAGCTGAGAAGATGGTTGAAAAAGGGTGTTTATCGTACTTAGCTTTTGTGAGAGATGTGGGAGCTGAGTCTCCTAGCATTGATTCTGTACCTGTTGTGAGGGATTTCCCGGATGTATTCCCTTCAGACCTGCCGGGCATGCCGCCGGACAGGGATATTGATTTTGGCATTGACTTGGTGCCGGGCACTCAGCCCATATCCATTCCTCCTTATCGGATGGCACCAGCTGAGTTGAAAGAACTGAAAGAGCAACTTCAAGAACTTCTGGATAAGGGTTTCATCCGTCCTAGTGTGTCTCCGTGGGGTGCGCCGGTATTATTTGTTAAAAAGAAAGATGGTTCCATGCGAATGTGTATTGATTATAGGCAATTGAACAAAGTGACGGTGAAGAACAAGTACCCTCTACCGCGCATAGATGATTTGTTTGATCAGTTACAGGGTGCGAGGGTGTTTTCTAAGATCGATCTTCGTTCAGGCTATCATCAGCTGAAGATCAGGGACTCGGATATTATGAAGACTGCATTCAGGACCCGATATGGTCATTATGAGTTTCTTGTGATGTCGTTTGGGTTGACCAACGCCCTAGCAGCATTTATGCATCTGATGAACAGTGTGTTCGGGCCTTATTTGGATTCATTTGTGATTGTGTTCATTGATGACATTCTAGTCTACTCCCGTAGTCGGGAGGAGCATGCTCAGCATTTGAGTATTGTGTTGCAGAGATTGAGGGAGGAGAAGCTATATGCTAAATTCTCCAAGTGCGAGTTTTGGCTCGAGTCCGTAGCATTTCTGGGACATGTGGTGTCTCGTGATGGTATTCAGGTTGATCCTAAGAAGATAGAGGCGGTGCAGAGTTGGCCTAGACCGTCCTCAGCTACAGAGATCGGGAGTTTTCTTGGTTTGGCGGGATATTATCGCCGGTTTGTTCAGGGATTTTCATCCATTGCTTCTTCATTGACTAAATTGACCCAGAAGGGTGCACCATTCGTGTGGTCGGATGAGTGCGAGGAGAGCTTTCAGAAGCTCAAGATAGCTTTGACCACAGCTCCAGTGTTAGTATTGCCATCAGCTTCAGGTTCATATACCGTTTATTGTGATGCCTCGAGAGTGGGGATAGGTTGTGTGTTGATGCAGGAAGGTAAGGTGATTGCTTATGCTTCTCGGCAGTTGAAGCCACATGAGAAGAACTATCCCGTTCATGATTTGGAGCTAGCCGCCATTGTTCATGCATTGAAGATTTGGAGGCACTATTTGTACGGTGTGTCTTGTGAGGTGTATATCGACCATCGTAGTCTCCAGCACTTGTTCAAACAGAAAGACCTTAATTTGAGACAGCGGAGATGGCTTGAGTTGCTGAAGGATTATGACATTACTATATTATATCATCCGGGAAGGCCAATGTGGTGGCCGATGCTTTGAGCCGGAAGGCGGTCAGTATGGGGAGCTTGGCATATATTCCAGCTGGAGGAGAGGCCATTTGCTTATGATGTTCAGGTGCTAGCCAATCGGCTAGTGAGGTTAGATATTTCGGAGCCCAGCAGGGTATTGGCTTGTGTTGTATCTCGGTCATCTCTATATGATCGTATTCGTGAGCACTAGTATGATGATCCGCATTTGGCTGTCCTGAGGGACAGAGTTCAGCATGATGATGCTAGAGATGTCACCATTGATAGCGTCGGCGTATTGAGGATGCAGGGCCGGATATGCGTGCCCAATGTTGATGGCCTTCGTGAGTTGATTCTGGAAAAGGCCCATAGCTCGCGGTATTCTATCCATCCAGGAGCCGCGAAGATGTATCAAGATTTGAAACAGCACTATTGGTGGAGAAAGATGAAAATGGACATTGTCGGACATGTATCACGGTGCCTCAACTGTCAGCAGGTTAAGTACGTGCATCAGAGGCCCGGTGGTATATTTCAGCACATTGCTATTCCTGAGTGGAAATGGGAGAGGATCACTATGGACTTTGTTACTGGACTCCCTCGGACGGCGAGGAAGTTTGATTCTGTATGGGTGATTGTGGATAGATTGACCAAGTCAGCTCACTTCATTCCAGTTAGTACTACCTACTCATCGGAGCGGTTGGCAGCGATCTTTATTCGAGAGATTGTTCGGTTGCATGGAGTCCCAGTGTCTATCATATCCGATAGGGGTACTCAGTTCACTTCTCAATTTTGGAGAGCATTTCAGCGAGAGATGGGTACACGGGTTGAGTTGAGTACATCATTTCACCCCCAGACAGACGGACAGTCTGAGCGCACTATTCAGATCTTGGAGGATATGTTGCGAGCTTGTGTGATTGATTTTGGTGGTTCGTGGGATGAGTTTCTACCACTTGCTGAGTTTGCCTACAACAACAGTTATCAGTCGAGTATTCAGATGGCCCCGTATGAGGCATTGTATGGCAGGCGGTGTAGATCCCCCGTGGGATGGTTTGAGCCTGGTGAGGTTAGATTGATAGGGACCGAGTTAGTCCAGGATGCTCTAGATAGAGCAAAGTTGATCCAGGAGAGGCTTCGTACAGCACAGTCTCGTCAGGAAGAGTTATGCGGACCGTAGAGTTCGAGAGTTGTCTTTCATGGTTGGTGACGGAGTATTGTTGAAGATTTCACCTATGAAGGGTGTTATGAGGTTTGGGAAGAAAGGAAAGTTGAGTCCCAGGTACATTGGTCCTTTTGAGATACTTAGGAGAGTTGGAGAGGTGGCATATGAGTTGGCCTTGCCGCCCAACTTATCCAGCGTTCATCCAGTATTCCATGTGTCTATGCTCCGGAAGTACATTGGAGATCCGTCTCATGTATTAGACTTCAGTACCATCCAGCTTGATGACGATCTATCCTATGATGTGGTGCCTATTGCTATTTTGGGTCGTCAGGTGAGAAAATTGAGGTCTAAGGAGATTGCATCAGTTAAGGTTCGGTGGAGAGGTCGACCGGTGGAGGAGGCTACTTGGGAGGTTGAGCAGGAGATGCGGAGCAGATACCCTCAGCTATTTGAGACTTCGGTATGTTTCTTGACCCGCTCGAGGACGAGCGTTTGCTTAAGAGGGGGAGAATGTGACGACCCGGCCCATCGTCACGGGAATTACCACCCCGTTATGTTGAAATTGTATGTTTTATGCTTTTATATCAGTGTTAAAGTCTATCGGGTGAGTTAGGGGTGAATTGGATTGAAAATGAGGCATATAGCCTTTGTGAAGGAAACTTGAATAAGGAAAGTCAATCCGGAGTTGACTATTTGGTTAGAGGGCTCGGAATCGAATTCTGATGATTCGGTTAGTTCCGGGAGGTGATTTGTGACTTAGGGGAGCGATCGGAATTGAAATTGGAGGCCCGATGTAGAAATAGGCTTGAATTGGCTAAGGTTGAATTTTGGCGAAATCCGAACGGTAGGTGAGATTTTGATCCGGGGGTCGGAATGGAATTCCGACAGTTGCGATAGCTCCGTTAGGTGATTTTGGATGTGCCTGCAAAATTTCAGGTCATTCGGACGTCGTTTGGTCGGGTTTTTGATTGAATGTGTAATTTGGAATGTTTTAAGGAATTTAGGCTTGAATTCGATGCGAATTATGGGTTTTGATGTTGTTAGACGTGTTTTGAGGATTTGAGCAAGTTCGAATAAGGTATTAAGATGTGTTGGTATGTTTGGATGAGGTCCGAGGGGCCTCGGGGTGTTTTCGGATGGTTAAACGGGAGAATATTGTGGAAAAATTGCAGGTTGGGATCCTGCTTCTGTTGTTTCCGCTCCTGCGGAATTTTGGACGCAGGAGCGTGTCCGCAGAAGCGGACGAGATGCGCAGGAGCGGCTGGTTACGCAGAAGCGGAAGCCATTCCGCTGAAGCGAGGTCGCTGGTGCGAGCCAGTGATCGCAGAAGCGGACGGGGAGAAAATGGGCATGGTCCGCAGAAGCGGACACTCGACCGCTTGGGCGAGACCGCAGAAGTGGTCAATGGTGCGCATAGGCGGATGTTTCCGCAGAAGCGGAAGTTCCTTCGCAGAAGCGGGCCCGCTTAAGCGGCCCTTTGCTCGCAGAAGCGGAAATGGCCGGCCAGGCCTGGAACCGCTGAAGCGACCCTTTGGTCGCGGATACGGGTGCATAGGAGCGGAAAATATTTCGCAGAAGCGAAAATCGCTGTAAGTAAGTGTATCAGAAGTTAGAAAAATTTCAGAACATTTCACACATTTTGGGTCTCGGCTTTAGAGGCGATTTGGGCGATTTTGAAGAGAAATTCAAGGGAAATCATCAGGGTAATCATCTATGGACTTAAACTATGATTAGTATTGGTAATATTATGCAATTATATCATGAAAATGGAGGAATTTGGGGTAATTTATGGAGGATTTAGCCCTAGGCTTGGACTTTAGAAAATCAAGGTTTTTGAATGGGCAAATGGAGTCCGAATCTGGTAAAATTGATATGCTTAGACTCGTATTGAGATGAGGGTTCCGAATATGTGACTTTCGTGATTTTTCGACAAGCGTACCGAAAGTCGGGTTTTGACAACTTTGGGAATTTTGATGTAAATTGAGTTGTTTTGATTGGGTGTCGTCCCATTGGCCTAATTTGTTGTATTTCTACTGTATTTGATCAGATTCTACGCGTGCGGAGCTTGATTCTCGTGGCAAGGGCATTGCGGAGTAGTCATCGCGCCGTATTGAGGTGAGTAATATATGTGGGTGATGACCAGCGGGTTCGAAACCCCGGTATACCACTTTGTGACGCTGTATAGCGGCGAGACACGCACACTCTTGAGAGTGCGGGGTCGATCATGAACTGGAGACTATATATTAGTCCGACCTGTTGATACTGTATTATTGGCTATTCTCGAGCCGTCGAACCTCCTTCTCGGATGGTTGCATATATATATATATATATATATATTGTGATAATGGCCACTCTTGAGCCGAGGAACCCCCTTCTTGGGCGGTTGAGTATACATGTGGGCCGTGAGCCAGTTATTGGATCCCGCGAGGATCGTTATCATGGTCTTATCATATAGACATGCTAGTTTACTACTAGTCCGCAGCTATTTTTGTTATTATGCTAATTCCAATCTCTGGAACTTGATATTACTGTTTTCCAACTGAAAAATGATAAAAGAGTTTTCAAAAACTACTTTTGAGCCTGCGAGGCTGTATCTGCATATTAGCCGACTAGTAGTGGATCGGGCTGCACGCCGCAGCGAGATATATGTTGGATCGGACTGCACGCCGCAGGAATATCTCTATGAGATGTGCTTGGGCTGTAGGAGCCCCTCCGGAGTCTGAACCCCCACAGTGAGCACGGGTACCCAAAATTGGAGTCGAGCTACGCGCCGTAGCGGTCATATCATGCATTGCATTGCATTTAGCTACATCTGCTAGTTGTTATGCTATTTATTGGTATTTGTTGGTACAGGTACAGTGAAGATTGATTCTATGACAGGGTAGCTGATTATAGCTTTACATAGTGCTTTATTGCGGATTTCTTATCTCCGCTGTCTTACCCTTGTTTATTACCACTGAGTCTGGCAGTACTCATTTTACTCCCTGCACCTTGTGTGCAGATCCGGGTACCTCTCAGCAGTGATCCAGTAGCTGTGCGAGGCGACATCTGTGGGATATACGAGGTAGCTGCAGAGTCCGCAGGACCCGATATTCCTTCCTACTGTCTTTTGATTTTGTATTGACATTTCTTTCCGCACTTGGTATCTTGTAAACCTTTATACACTCATGTTCGGTAGAGGCTCATGACTCTTGACCCTTCGGTCTATGGGAGTTAGTATATTTTGGGACTTGGTTTCCCCGCTGTTGTACTATTGTTTCATATTTTGAAATGCTTAAATGGGTTAAAGAGAGCTTCTAGCTCCATTGTTGATATTGATTGGTCGGGCTGGCTTAGCAATGTGCTGGGCGCCATCACGACCGGATTTGGAGTCTTGACAGTTCGCATTTGCGAACACATGATGTATAAGGCAGTGTTCGCATTTGCGAATAATGGTTCGCATTTGCGAACCAAGGCAGTATGGGGAATGTTCGCATTTGCGAACTTTTGTTCGCATTTGCGAACATAGGCAGGCACCGGGGACCTTCGCAAATGCGAACAATTGTTCGCATTTGCGAACAAGGCTGGGTCAAAGGGGGCTTCGCATTTGCGATAAAGGTTCGCATTTGCAAGCATGTCCCCTTCGCAATTGCGAGAAATACTTCGCAATTGCGAAGCCAATAGCTGGGTGAAAAACCAGCAGTTCAAAAATTCAGAATTTCATCCAACGGCCTATCAAATCTTTACCCGAGCCCCCGGGCTCCAAACCAAACATGTACATAACCTCAAAAACACATTATGAACTTGTTCGTGCGATCACATCGCCAATATCACTTCGTTTTAATCAAACGACATCCAAATGTCACCAAACTTTACGGAAATCACATATATAATATTTAAGACTTGTACCGGGCGTCGGAACCAAAATACGAGCCCGATACCAAGGTCAATTAATTTATTTCCTTTAATAATTACATCAAAAACAATTTCACATAAAAATTCATAACTTGGGCTCTAGGCCTCGGAATTCGACTCCGGACGCATGTCCAAGTCCCATATTTTCCTACGGACCTCTCGGGACCATCCAATCTCGGGTCCGGATCCGTTTACCAAAAATGTTGACCGAAGTCAACCATATCAATATTAATATCATTTTTATCCAAATTTCTCATAGAATTCATATTTTCTATCAAAAAATCTTTCCGACTACATGCTCGGATCGTGCACGTAAATCGAGGCAACATAGAATGAGGTTTTCAAGGCCTCAGAAGCTCGAAATGATTAATTAAATAAGTGATGACCCTTTGGGTCGTCACATTTTCGTACACCCGCGGGCGCGAGGGAGTTTTTCCAATTAAAGGACAATCGAAACGGGATTTATTTATTTGATTCAGAGTCGCCACTTGGGAAGATAATGGTGTCCCAAGTCACCGGTTTTAATCCCGAACCGAGGAAATTTATGACTCTGTATTACAGTCTGCGAAACTAGAAACCTGAATAAGGAATTCTGTTAACCCGGGAGAAGGTGTTAGGCACTCCCGGATTCCGTGGTTCTAGCACGGTTGCTCAACTGCTATTTTTGTTTTTATCTGATTATATATTTAATTAGGTGCTTTTAATATTCCGCTTTTTAATTTTTAGAAGAATTGCAACGTCACGAAAATACACTTCGAGTCACACCGCAGCCAGTACGCCTGTGACTTTAATATGTTTCAGTTTTGCCGAGAGTGGGAGTTGGGTCACATAAATGCGCACCCGTATTTTAGGAAAGTATTTTTTATTAAAGTCGTGCCTAAAGAGTCTATCGTGTTGTTATCTTTTGGAAAGACCGTGAAATTCGCCAAACGATACATCCAAATCTACATGTTTTATACACATTATTTAAGGGCCCCGCAATTGTGTGTTTAATGCGGCGAGGCTCATCTCATTTATTTTAAGGCCGTATCTATAGTACTATATTTTCTTTGTCTTTTGTCCCTAAATCATTTTTTTCTAAATCGATTCTTTTCTGTTTGAGTAATATTAGATGTACTGTTAATTCAATTGTCGTTTTAATGAACATAATGCATTAGCATGAATAGACTAAAAATTTATCGATCAACTTCTTAATGATCCCTAATTTATAGTCATTCTAAACACCTTAATCCTATACGTGAAACAAATAAATGAATTTTCGACTTTTAAACTAATGAGAGCTAGATTACTTAAGCTTCCACTTCCCAAATGTTCGGATAAGTTGATTTATGTATGAAGGATGATTAAATTTAACAAACCTGACTAAACTCTAGATTGATACTAGATACAGTAGATTCTACTAAATAGCATCAGACTTTATTTAATGCCTACCAATGATTGAAATCGGTCTTAACTCAAGCGAATACACTACATTATACTAAAGCACACCCCCATGAGCAATTCGCTAGCGTTTCCAAATTAGCAGTCTATTACAACCCAATTCTAGAATTCAACTTATAAGTAATCAAAAAAAGCTAACAGAATCAATTACAAACGAAATGAAACAACAAAGTTGAGAGGCAGAATGACAACAAAAAATAAACAAACTTTTAGGAAGCCAAAGGAACATGTATATTATTCTAAATTCCTTCTAACAGCCTCATCATCAAAAGGGGTCGAAGAATACCTGAGATTTAAATCAGAAGAAGAGTATGAGATCAGCAACAAGACAGTAAGCATCAGTCAATTGCAGCAACACAAACAGCTACAACAGTAGAAGTACAATAGCAATTTAACACAGCCAACACAGCATTCCAAAGATCAAGTTCAAACCATGAGTGTTTTAATAACCCAAAAACCAAACAAACTTGGAAATGTACCCAAAAATACTTAATGCTTTCAGCAGGCTGAAGTTCAATCAGAAAGTAGTTCGACTGGTCCCAAAATGACACCACCAGCTTAAAACCAACCAAGTAATTGACAGTCCCGGCACACAAACAATCAATCTACTTAAATCCAAACAAATACGATTTAAAGGACCTCCAAAGCTATTGACCTTCAATTAACTGAACACTTAAGAGTAAATCTATACTGTTTCAGATGCAAATAAGCTAGGACCCAGAGTTGCCCAAGAAATCCCTTTCTTCTCTATTTCAGAATGCCTCCCAAATGTCTATCTCTCAATTCCAGACCTCTCTCTCAGTGTATATGTATATCCTTACTCTGTGTGTTTCTCTCTGTATTTCTCTTAAACTCCCATTGTTTTTCCAGAATTCTATTCTATGTGTTTTTTCCCCTTCTTCTTAAACTCCCCCGGCTCTTCAGTGTATCTCTCTGTCCCTCTGATTTTTAGTGTATTCCAGTGTTTTTCTCCCTGTTTTTATCTCTCTCCAAGGTGTCTATCAGTCTGCCCATTCCAGAATCACTCCAAATCTCTTTTATAGACAAAACTAAACCATTTTAACTTTCAAATTATTCCTCCCCCCATGTGGCTTCTGATCATCCAGCTCTTAAGAGCACTTAACAACATAAAAATTTGATTTCTCCCATAACATTATCTGTTTTCCAACTCTTAAAGACAGAGTGTCAGTTCCACTACCCCCATTTTTTATTCCTCCATTAGACTACACTTATATCTTTTCAGGTTTTAAATGTTCCCCATGTTACCCTGCTTTTCAACTATACTGAACACACAGTGATAATCAAGTATATTAACAGTCCCCCAGGTAACCAAACATGCTTGCCGTATTCATTCGAATTAACTCCAAACCATCTAGTCCCAATTCAGCTATAACCAATTCGAATTCCTAATTCAAAACATGTATAATTCAAGCTTCAATTCGACAGTAGTTCAAAAAATGGAGTTGATTAGTATTAACACTACTATTTTACTGTTCTAAACAAGACTTTATAACTATTCGACGATGTTCGACTAATCGAATTCAACATGTATAATCAATAACAACTAATCATCGAATCAGTGATTCAAAATTCTTGGACAAGATAGGTAAAAATGCAGAATCAACCATTCGACGACATTAATCGAAGTGAATTCATATCCTATGACGACACATTTATAATAGCAAACAGAAATAATCATCGACCAAAAAAAGGTCTCGAGGAGAAGAAACAAAGAAGATTAAACGACAAATGAAAAAGATGAAACATGACAAACAACTAAACTTTTTTAACAAATAATCATGCCAAAAAAATAGATAAGAAAAATACCTCAAACAATGAACAAAAATCAGAATTAATCGGACTTGGACTTGACACTTTTTTGAGGTCCAACGGGTTTTAATCGAGGGTTCTCAAGTGAGAACAACTCGACTAAAACCCTATTGAAAGCTCAAAAGTCTTCGAATATACCCAGGATTCTTCTAGGGCTCCCGAGGCTCGGATTTGGGGTTTGAATGGCTAGGTCTCGATTCGAGTCAAACTAACGGGTGTTTGGTGATTGGGGAGGTCAGGGGAGTGTTTGGGGTGATTTTGGAGCGGTTTGGCATATTTTGAGTCTTTGCCCGAATCTTCAATCGAAGATTCGAGAAGATAGAGGTTGATTTGAGGTGAGGGGTTTGTGAATTTGGGTTAAGGGTGTGATGGGGGTTCCGTGGTGTTAATTTGGTGATCGGCGGCGTTGTTGCCGCCGGGTTTCAGGCAACAGGAGAAAGGGGAGGTGGCTAGGGTTTACCCTTGTCTTTGAGGGAGACGATAATGTGAGAGACGAGGGGTTGTTTGGGGGGAATGACGGGGTAGACGGGTTTAGGGGTCTTTGATTAGGTTAAATGTGCAAATTAATTTCGACCGTTGGATCACAAGAATCCAACGGCCGAGATTAATCGTTCAATAGAAACGGGGTCGTTTTGGGTATAACGGGCTGGGTCAGACCGGGTCAAGGCTGGGGTATGGGTCATGGTATTGGGCATTTGTTTTGGGCTTGGCTTTCTCCTAATTAAACTGGGTCCAATTCCGATTTCATCTTCTTTTGTTTGATTTTGTTTTTCTTTATCTCTTTAATTTAAAATTTAGTAAAACAAAATTTCTAATGACACTACAAAGTCAATTAGATTATAAGAAATACTAATTAAGTTATACTAACAATTAACATACTCAATTTAAACATCAATTAAATATAAATAACACAATTGAGACATTAAATACAAACAATACATATTTTTGTGATTTTCCATTTTTGTCAAATAATTTTGATTACTTTCAATTGTAAATTAACTCCTAAGAATGCAAACACAACATATTTTTGTATTTTTCTTAATTTAAACAAACAAACACGCTTAGACAATGTCACGACCCTAGTTCACCAATTGTGAACATGTCGTGATGGCACCCAGTCCCCACGACTAGGTAAGCCTAACACGTTGCGGAATATACAAGTTATAAATATTTAAATAAGAAACAACGGGAAATAGCATAAAAGATATGTAATCCGTGCCGCTTGGCACATACATCCATCACACAATGAATAAAACACTACCAAGATCCGGAACCCCACGGTAACACAGACTAAAAGAGAAAATACAACCGTGGCTCTATGTGTAAAGAGTATCTAACAACAAAATGAAGAAAAATGTCAACTAGTACTACTAGAATAGAAGGAAAGCCTCCGGATCCGCGGACGTAGCGGATCATACCTCGAGGTCTCCCAAAAAGCTGCGAAATCACCTAGTACGAGCCTATCCTGATGTACCTGGATCTGCACAACAAAAGTGTGCAGAAGAGTAGCATGAGTACACCACGGCGGTACTCAGTAAGTGCCAAGCCTAACCTCGATGGAGTAGTGACGAGAAAGGTCAGGACCCTACTGAGAAAACAAATAATATAATGCTAATAACAATAATAAGCAGTTTAAATGATAATAATTTCCGAAATTAACAACAATAAATGATTACCGCAATCGTCTACAATTAAGCTAACAACAAATAGTCAACTCAATAAAACCAGTCCAGGACCTGTGGGAATCGAACCCACAGTCCCATTCTCAGTACCTCTGGGTCTCCGGGAATCGAACCCGCAGCCCATGTCTCAATAATATCTCAATAACTCAGGATCTCCGGGAATCGAACCCGCAGTCCCTACCAATAATCTCAGGATCTCGGGAATCGAACCCGTAGTCCACATTTCAAAAATCTCAGGATCTCGGGAATCGAACCCGTAGTCCCTACCTTCAATAATCTCTTGATCTCGGGAATTGAACCCGTAGTCCATATTTCAATAATCTCGGGATCTCGGGAATTGAACCCGTAGTCCATATTTCAATAATCTCAGGATCTCGGGAATTGAACCCGTAGTCCATATTTCAATAATCTCAGGATCTCGGGAATCGAACCCGTAGTCCATATTTCAATAATCTCAGGATCTCGGGAATCGAACCCGTAGTCCACATTTCAATAATCTCAGGATCTCGGGAATCGAACCCGTAGTCCATAACAACAGCAAGTAAAGGAACACACAGAGAGAAGTATAATATACTTAACGATAACTTCGCCGATGAATAGCACCAGCGATTACCAAGAAAACTCAAGTAAATCAATTAAGCAACTGGACAGTTAGATTCTATCTAATCATGCTTTCTAACTATTACCGGTAGGAATATCGAATTTAACAACTAAGAACAGGAATATCACTGATTGAACATTTTGAGTAAAGTATGTGTTCAACAACCAGCGCATGTACATGCCCGTCACCTCGCGTACAAGGCATTTAAAGTATCACAATAATATCCTAGGGGTGAAAGTCCCCACACGAGGTTAGACAAGCCACTTACCTCAATTCCGGTACAAAACCGCTAAGCAATAACCCTTTTGCCGCGAATGTCGGACTCCACAAGTGTAGTATCCGATAAAAATCAATAGAATCACATCAAAATAGGCCAATTGGGCATTACCCAATCAAAATAACTCAAAATACACCAAAACCCACAAGTTGCCAAAACCCGACTTTCGGTACGCTTATCGAAAAATCACGAAAATTATATTTTCGGGTTCCTTATCTCAATACGAGTCTAGGCATATAAAATTTACCAAAATCGGACTCCATTTGCCCACTCAAATCGGAGATTTTCTAACATTTAGGCCTAGGGCTCAAACCCACCTTTAATCTTCCAATTTCAGGTGAAATAATCACGGATTTCATGATAAACCAACGAATTAAGGTCAAGAAACTTACCCCCGATGATTTCCCGATGATATCCCGGCGTTTCCCCTTCAAAATCCTCTCTTGGAGCTCAACAATGGCGGTTTTGGTGTGTTAGGCCGCGACTGAAATGTTCTGGACTTAAAGTCACTGCCAGGCCATTTTACTCTACGCGATCGCAGCATTGGGCTTGCGATCGCGATGCACAAAATATGGGCGGCCTAATTTTTTTTTCCTCTACGCGATCACGTGACCCTGGACGCGATCGCAGTGAACAACTCATCAGTACTACGCGATCGCAAACGTACTAACGCGATCGCGAAGAACAACCTCGCCCGGCTCCCCAACTACCCTATGTGATCGCATACTCCATCACGTGATCGCACTGCTTCCGACCAATACCCTACGCGATCGCATGAAAACCCTCGCGATCGCACTGGTTCAACCTCCAGACTTACGCGATCGCAGGCGTTACTTCGCGATCGCAGAGCTCCGGATTTCTCCCTTACGCGATCGCATGGCAATCTCCGCGATCGCGGAGAGCAAAATTGTTCTGCATTTATTGCAGCAGAACAGCAGTGCCTTTTGGCACAAAATGGTCCGTTTGGACCCCCGAATTCATCCCGAGGCTCCCGGGACCCCAACGAAAACCACTGACATACTCCAAAACACGATATGAACTCGTTCAAATCATAAAAACACGTCTAATAACATCAAAACCCATAATTCACATCGAATTCAAGCCTAAATTTCTTAAAACTTTCCGAATTGCACATTCGATCTAAAACTCGACCAAACGACGTCCGAATGACCTGAAACTTTGCGGACATATCCAAATTCACATAACGAAGCTACAGAAATTGTCGGAATTCCATTTCGACCCCCGGATCAAAATCTCACCTATCGTTCGGATTCGCCAAAATATCAACCTTCGGCATTTCAAGCCTAATTGAGCTACGGACCTCCAAAATACATTCCGAACGCGCTCCCAACCCCAAAATCACCTAACGGAACTAATGGAACCATCAAATTTCCGTTCCGAGATCGTCTTAACACTGTTCCAGCTACGGGCCATTTTCTAGCTTCAAAGCTCTTATTTAGGGACTAAGTATCCCAAAATGCTCAAATTTTTAGAACCGATTCTCCCGGCAACCCACAATAGCAGAAATGAACTTGGGGGAACAGTTAAATTAGGGATTGGGGCGTAATTTTCTAAAACGACCGGTCGGGTCGTTACATCTTCCCACACTTAAAGATTCGTTCGTCCTCGAACGAGCATAGAAAACATACCCGGAGTAGTGAAAAGATGAGGGTACTGGCTGCGCATATCCTGCTCGGTCTCCCAAGTCGCCTCCTCGACCGGCCGGCCCCGCCACTGAACCTTTACCGAAGCGATGTTCTTTGACCTTAGCTTTCTGACTTGCCTGTCTAGAATGGCTACTGGCTCCTCAACATAAGACAGATCTTTGTCTAGCTGAACAGATGTGAAATCCAACACATGCGACGGGTCATCATGGTATCTCCGGAGCATGAAGACATGAAATACGGGGTGAACTCCGGCTAGGCTGGGAGGTAAGGCCAACTCATAAGCAACCTCCCCAACACGCCTCAAAATCTCAAAAGGGCCAATAAATCTAGGACTCGGCTTTCCTTTCTTCCCAAACCTCATAACACCCTTCATGGGCGAGACTCGAAGCAGAACCCGCTCGCCAACCATAAAAGCCACATCGCGAACCTTCTTGTCCGCATAACTCTTCTGTCTAGACTGGGCTGCACGAAGTCTGTCCTGAATCACCTTGACCTTGTCCATAGCCTCCTGAACCATATCAGTACCTAGCAACCTGGCCTCGCCCGTCTCAAACCAACCCACGGGAGACCTGCACCTCCTACCATATAGGGCCTCGTACGGTGCCATCTGAATACTAGACTGGTAGCTGTTGTTATAAGCAAACTCCGGCAGCGGCAAGAAGTGATCCCATGAACCTCCAAACTCAATCACGCACGCACGAAGCATATCCTCCAAAATCTGAATAGTGCGCTCGGACTGCACAATCAGTCTGGGGATGAAACGCTGTGCTCAGCTCCACCCGAGTACCTAACTCCTGCTGTACATCTCTCCAGAACCGTGAAGTGAACTGAGTGCCTCTATCTGAAATGATGGAAACTGGAATACCATGCAGCCGAACTACCTCTCTGATATAGATCTCCGCCAGCCGCTCCGATGAATATGTAGTGTTCACCGGTATAAAATGGGCGGACTTGGTCAGCCGATCCACAATGACCCAAATGGAATCAAACTTCCTAACCGTCCGTGGAAGTCCAGATACAAAGTCCATGGTAATGCGCTCCCATTTCCACTCGGGAATCTCAATCCGCTGCATCAATCCACCCGGACGCTGATGCTCATACTTCACCTGCTGGCAGTTGAGGCATCTGGAAACATAATCAACTATATCCCTCTTCATCCGCCTCCATCAGTAATGTTGTTTCAAGTCCCGATACATCTTCGCGGCACCCGGATGGATGGAATACCGCGAACTATGGGCCTCTACTAGAATCAGCCCTCGAAGATCATCTACATTGGGCACACAGATACGCCCCTGCATTCTCATGACCCTATCATCCCCGATGGTAACGTCTCGAGCATCACCACGCCGAACTCTATCCTGAAGGACAAGCAAATGAGGGTCGTCGAACTGACGCTCCCTGATGCAGTCAAATAGAGAAGACCGAGAAACCACACATGCCAGAATCCGGCTGGGCTCCGAAAGATCCAATCTAACAAACTGCCTGGCTAGAGCCTGAACATCCATCGCCATAGGCCTCTCTGAAACTGGTAGATATGCTAAACTCCCCAAACTCTCTGCCCGACGACTCAAGGCATCAACAACCACATTAGCCTTGCCCGGATGATAGAGAATAGTAATATCATAGTCTTTTAGTAGTTCCAACCATCTCCTCTGACGCATATTCAGGTCCTTCTGCTTAAGCAAGTGCTGCAAGCTCCGGTGATCAGTGTAGATCTCAGAAGGAACCCCATATAAATA
The DNA here is from genome assembly GCA_032618575.1 of Nicotiana noctiflora. Classification (NCBI taxonomy): domain Eukaryota; kingdom Viridiplantae; phylum Streptophyta; class Magnoliopsida; order Solanales; family Solanaceae; genus Nicotiana; species Nicotiana noctiflora. The sequence continues at coordinate 934 of JASVEL010001484.1, read as the reverse complement.
ATGACGCCAAATTTTCAAGGCGTGAACAATGGCGGCTAGCTCCAAATCATGAACAGGGTAATTCTTCTCATGCACCTTCAGCTGTCTCGACGCGTAGGCAATCACCCTACCGTCCTGCATCAATACCGCACCGAGTCCAACTCGTGAGGCATCACAATATACAGTATAGGACCCCGAACCTGTAGGCAACATCAATATAGGGGCCGAAGTCAAAGCTGTCTTGAGCTTCTGAAAGCTCGCCTCACACTCGTCTGTCCACCGAAAAGGGGCACCCTTTTGGGTCAATCTAGTCATAGGTGCTGCAATCGAAGAGAACCCCTCTACGAAACGACGGTAGTAGCCCGCCAAACCAAGGAAACTGCGAATCTCAGTAGCGGAGGAGGGTCTAGGCCAACTCTGCACGACCTCCACCTTCCTCGGATCTACTCGAATACCATTACTCGACACCACGTGGCCCAAAAATGCCACTGAACTCAACCAGAATTCACATTTAGAGAACTTGGCATAAAGTTGCTTCTCTCTCAGAATCTGATGCACTATCCTCAAATGTTGCTCGTGCTCTTCCCTGCTTCCGGGAATATACTAGAATATCATCAATGAAGACAATCACGAACGAGTCCGGATAAGGCCTGAACACACTGTGCATCAAATGCATAAAGGTCGCTGGGGCATTTGTCGACCCAAAAGACATCACGAGGAACTCATAGTGACCATACCGGTCCTGAAGGCAATCTTCGGGATATCCGGCTCCCGAATCTTCAGCTGGTGATATCCAGAGCGCAAATCAATCTTAGAAAACACCCGTGCGCCCTGTAGCTGGTCAAATAAACCATCAATACGGGGCAAAGGATACCGGTTCTTCACTCTGTAACCTTATTCAGCCGACGATAGTCAATACACACACGCATAGAACCGTCCTTTTTCTTCACAAACA
>JASVEL010001483.1:0-75977 GCA_032618575.1 Nicotiana noctiflora | reverse complement strand
TATGAAGTTGGATCTTTTTGTGGGCCGTGTAGACTGGGCTAGAGAACAGTGGGCCTCGCTGACTTTACGGGTCAGACATTAAGAAATTCAGTTCGGGCTTTATTCATTACTAGTGAAGTTGGCGTAAAAATTGCACGGGGCGTCCAATTTGGTCGCTCTTATTTAATGTATACCTATTTTTTTAAAATATTTAACTTATACCTACTTTTTAAATAACTTCAGTCTCATTTCTCTTCCTCTTTATCCTCCTTCGTTTTCTTCTTCTTCTTCTTTCTTCTGTTGTTGTTGGTGATGCTATGAAACTTCCGTTCATAGAATGATTGCCATAAATATGGATAGTAACTTTCAGTTATGCTAGTTAAAGTTTGTAGCCACTAAATTTTGTCATTGTACATTTACATTCAAAAACCAACTACTTTTGTCTCATACTAGGGCTGTTTCAGCCACTACTATTGACTACACTATGAGAAATACAACTGAAAGTTATAGTGGGAATATTTACAGAACGGAGATTGGCATATCCAAAAAGCGGTGTCTTTGTTGCAGAAACTTTAGCTAAGATCAACTTGTAGTTTGATTGACATGTATAACAGAGTAAGAATGGCGCCTTGTGGAAGTGGAGCATACGTAGCAACATTGGATCCGACCCACATGGCTACTACCACCAATACAACTATGCTACTGCTGGTTTTGCCACAGAGCCAACTTGCGAACGAAAGGCATAATGTAAGTAAAATACCACCTCTGCCTCCCAAGATCCATGCAAGTAGATAACCAATCTTGTATCCAGCGTCCAACTTTCGATCAAGCAAGGACATGAGGCTACTAAATGTCAAAGACAAACGAATACCTACGGTATACATTAGGAATAAAGAGAGAAATGCAGATCTGAGCACTTCCGTAAATGGACCTCTTTCTTCATCCGGAGTTACTTCTTTGGACTCCTCATCTTTATCATAATACGAGGAGAAGTTTTCCCTTGTATGATATTGATACCTTTCCCAATATCTCTCTCTTCGCATTTTTCGTCTCAGATCAGCCCACCTATAGGTTCTTATGACATCGTCATATTCATATTCGTATTCCCAATCTCCCCCTAAAGGCCTGTCACTATTATCCTGATGTCGAAGAGCCTGATCATACTGACTTCTTGATGATTCATTGGATAATACCTGCCAAAACCAAACAGACTTCTCAGCATGTTAAAAATTTAACAAAACGGAATTTTGATGGCGATAAATTATGCTGGAAGATGAAAGATCGGCGTTGAACGTTAAATTAATTATCTGGGACGATGGTAATCTATAAAAAATCGATGTGGGCTGGCACCGGTGGTGTTTGCGGTATCGCATTGTGGTTTTCCCTGATGAACTCAAATCACTTTATTCTCTCCGGTTATTATGGTCAGGAAATAAAGTTGATGTTAAAGAGCGTGGCTTTTTGAGACCTGTTTTGCGCAAAGGAAAATAATTTAAGAAGGGCTGTGGCGGATCTGATTCTGTTTGATGGATTTTAAGTTCAACTGATGCCGGATGCGATGCTTCTCGGCGGTGAAATTTCGATTATTTTTATCTTCATGGCTTCTCGATGGTATTGTTGCTCCTCAATAATTCAGTCATGTATCTATTCAGCCTGCGCGAACGCGCTGCTTTTCAGTTAATGCCCGGTTTCATTGTTTGATTTCTTTTTCGGCTGTTGCTGGATAAATTTAGCCCGGATGCTGATTTGTGATGCTTTCAGGAAGATGTCGTGATGTCAGGTCAGGTTATGGTCGGCGGCGCGTTATGCAAAATGTCAGGCTTAACGCGCTGCTGGCGCGAATAAAACCGCTATTCTGGTTATTCATGGGCGTTTGAAGAGTTGGTGAAACTGGCAATGGCAATGGCTGATGAAATCTGCGTTGCGGGATTCTGATGAAGAACTGCCGCGATTAATGCTGGATGCAATAATGGTGCTGATTAAAAACACGCTGGCGGTGGTCTGGGCGGCGTCTGTTCTGGAAATAAAGCGATGAGTTCTCGGCTGCTGCGATTATGGTCGCCTTTACAGGTCAGGAATTAATTGATCGCTTTAATGGTCGCGCTGGGCTTGTGGTGGTGGCGCTGGGCGAAAATCAATTACCCGGTGGTCTGTTTGGTTGTCAGGAGAATGGCGCTGCCGCAGGTGGTGGATATTCGATGCTGATGTTGATGCCTGGCGGCAATATCGCTGGCTGTTGATCATTGGTTGCCGTATGTGGGGCTGGGGCTGGAAATCTCGATGAAAGCGCGATGTCTGTTGCTGTTGGCGGCGCGGCGATCATGTCGGTCGTCGTATGCGGGCTTTCCTTCATGATGTTATCGGCGCATTGGCATTGGTGCGTTGGTTTGATGAAATCTGGTTGCCGATCCTGCTGGTGCTGAAAACTGGACGATGTCGGCGCCTGTTAATGAAGCGGTGATGTGATCTGGATCCACAAAATCGCGTTTGCGTCTGTCGCTATGCAATCATCGTGGGTTCGCGATGTTTATGTCAACTTGTTCATTTTACTCGATGGATGTTGATGCGATCGTCGACCCGCTGGCGTGATCGTGCCATTTCTGCTTTCAGTCGATGTGGGGCATTACAAGGTTTCGAACTCCGGGTAATATACGCTGTACATCCCCTCTGGGCGATAAAGACCGGCAGGTCACGCCCTCTGGATGAGCGCCGGAATTTGATCGTCGAACTGGCAAGATTTGTCAGGCCATTATTGAGTTAACTGGTGTGATGATGTGCTGGCGCGCTGAAAATGCGTGATTGTGTTGATGGTTTGATTGCTTCGTGAAAATTTATGAATTTTATGTTTCGGGATCTGATATGTGGCGATTGCCGCTAAAGTTTATGGAGATGGATTCACGGTATCGATGTTCACCTTTCGCGGGCATGGGCAGCTCGGTTTTGCGCTTTGTGGTGTCGGTGCTGGTGATGATTTATTGTTTTTATGCTGTTCAGCCAGTTAAATTATCACCCTGCGTTGATTCCTGCTGGGCTGTTGATGATGGCTTTGATGGCGCGTTTAACGCAGAACAGTTTATGCGGCGCAGTTTACAGATGAACATCATTCGGTATTATTTATCAACACCCAGCCGCTGGCGGCGCGTGATGTCATTTGATCCTCGGTCTGGCGCGTTTACAGTTTAAAAGCCAGTCTGGTGGGGCAACTTATGCTGGATCCCTCAACTATGCGTTTATTTTCTGGTTGAACTGCTGGCGTGCTGTTAAAGATCGCTAACTATTTATATTCGATGGCTGGCGCGGATTTGACCGCCATTGTTCATTTCTGGCGGATGGATGATCATTTCTGGAAAATCAGGTGTCAGGTTGTTGATCAAAGGCATCTGGCGGATGTCAGCGCGTCTGCTGGATCGTGGCGGGAAACCGGCGTGATGGTGCTGGCATTTCGTTTCAGGATGTATCTGGGTATTCAGGTTTTTTTGAATATGAAAACCATTGATCATTTGCCGGAGCGCAACAATTATTGCAAAATCGTTAATGGCACGAAAGTTCAGCCTCGTTACCGCAGTTCAGCTAACTTCGCAAAACTTCAAAACCATTGAATCAGGCTTTGAGATAAACGATGTCCAAAATGACTTTGATGGATTTTAGAATTTATCTCCAATATATAAGAATATTTGTCTCTGAATCATTTGAAAATATTCTTGGTTTCTTGATGAATGAGTCTTCACTTGGTGATCAGGATTATCTCATGAACTTGATTTTATTTGTGGGCAATCATGAACAAAGGCTTGGTTGCAATCATAAAATAATGATATCCAGTTGAAAATCATTAGTTCTCTTTCTTCAGAACAGCGTGGCTCTCATCTGAAATTGTTGCACCAGAAAATGCTGGCTAAAGCTAAAAAAATAGAGAGATGAGCCTCGCTAAACAAAACAAACAAATTGCGGGGCCCTCGATAAATGTTTATACAAAATACTTAGACTTCGGGATGGGCTGTTTAGCAAATTTCATGGCCTTCTCAAAAATAATAACATGTTAGTCACTTTAAGTGCGTTTTTAATAATCTTACTTTCTTAAATACGGGTGCACATTGATGTGACCCAAATTCAAATCTCAATGGAGTCGAAATATGTTGACAATTACGAGTGCACTGGTGCGACGTGGTTTAAGACACATTTTCACGACGTTGCAATTCTTATTAAAATAAAAAATAAAACCGTGCGAATTACTAATAAAAGGCACATATGTTAGAACATGTTTTGAAATCAGTTAAAAGCAAATACAACAGTTGAGCGACCGTGCAAGAATCACGGAATCCGAGAATGCCTAACACCTTCTCCCGGGTTAATAGAATTTCTTACTCGAATTTCTGGTTCGGCGGACTATTAACATAGTCATAATCTTCTCGGTTCGGGATTCAACCGGTTACTTGGGACACCATTAATCTCTCAAGTTGCGACTCTAAAATCTAATAATAAATTCCGTTCTGATTGTCCTTTATGTGAAAAAACTCCTTTACACCCTAGTGGGTGTAGTGAAAAAGGAGGTGTGACCTTATGTGAGTTGCCTACGTATCACGCCCCGAGAGACAAGAATCAGAGTCACGTAGTTGAGGCACATGACACCTTAGGTGAATTGCTTTAGAAAGAAAGAGAGAGGAAAGTAGATAGCTTTATAAAGCATAACCTAAGTTCAAACGATACACGCGCTCTTGGGTTCGATGATTGCGCAAACCAATGGACAAACCCGTGAAGTTTGTTAAGCCAAAACAGAGATCACGCATCATGAACTTGGGCTTGACAATGGTTGATTCAGATCTTCATACTAGAGCTAAAGCTTTCTTGAAGAATGATGTTGAAAGATTCCCTACCTTTAGAATTAGAACAAATGCTAAACATTTCACTCTTGACCAGGGATTCATGGTAGTGACACGTTGATATCTTGTATAGTTTTGTGTACGAGTAAAATGGGGATCATGTTACCCCCATTTCCTGATAAAGAAATAAGAGGGAGATATGATCTAATGCAACCTTGAGTAAAGCCGAAGGATTCCTCACTTCAGAGCCTGTGGAGGATGAACGGTATATTCGGGATCAAACACGATTGGACCCAGGTCGAGATTAAGGAAAAAGAGAAATGATTGAGCACGATAATCGGGGGACCTAATAACTGCCCCCAACCGGATATTATAGTGCATATCCTGCCCAATATCAACTGCAAATTAACATTACAAAAAAAAAAAAAAAAACACCTTATTTAGACTTGTCTAGGATTTAATTCCCCTACTATATAAAGGGGAGAACTTTTTCAGTTTTAACCACGGTTAGCATGCATATCAAATCAATAAACTTCAGTTTTGTCTGTTAGTTATTGTTCAATGTGTTCTTTATTTCTTCTATTGTTTCATTACAACACCGAGCCCGTATCGAGGGCTCGATCATAGCCAGTTTCAGTGTTCAACTCAAATCGAAGCTTACTTGTTTCATCATGTTTGGTTTGATCATTTTATCTATCCTTAATTTACTTATTTGTTATTTTTCACGTTAAATTAAATTATGTATCCTTTAAATCACGATTAAATTTAGTTGTTACTCATTTTAAAGATAAATATTGAAAGCTTCAAAGTTCAAGATGCAAAGGAGGAGGAGTCCTCATTTCTTTATCTGAAATTAGTTATCACTAACTTGATAGTCCGCGCGCATCTTTCTGTAAAAGGATGAACTCTTCATTTTTCATTTAATTCAACAAAGGCTTGGACAAATTAAAAACCACCTCCAAGAGTAAACTTCATGAGTTTAATCTTTAAGGTTAAATAGTATTCAATTCTTTGTAATTTTTAAGCTATAAGTTTATCTATTACTATTTGTTATAAATTTTGTGAATTTTCACGTATAAATTTATGCTCCACGTACTCTACGTTTGCCTATCCTCCATGTACTAACATTTGCTATGATATATATAGCTTTTAGGAAAGAAAATAAAAAGATAATATATATGTATACCTATATTAAATTAAAAGTGGGATGTCCCAAACTAAAAAGTTAAATTACCAATATACCCTTTTAAAAATAATTATAACAATAATTAAATAAACGAAAAAGGTCCAAATACCCCCTTATACTTTGCGAAAAGGGCCAAATATACCCCTCGTTAAAAGTTTGGTCCATATCCAACCTTGCCGTTATATTATTGGCCTCGATACCTTCTTGAACTTTAAACGGAGCCAAATATCACCCTGGACATACGATAAGATCTATATATAACCCTCATTTTTTTTAACAAAATATCTTTTTTATATAAAAACTGAAAATATTTTGTTCAAAAATAATTTCTTCAGTTCTAAAAAACGAAAATATTTTGTTAAAAAATAATTTTTTTTTCTGTTTTTACCAAAAAAAAATAGTTTTTACAAATTTATTTTTCCATTTTTCCGGTTTAAAAAAAAACTTTAACGAAAAAATGAAGAAAAAAAATATTTTTCAAAAGAGAAAATAATTTGTTGAAAATTTTTTATTCAATTTTTAAAAATCAAAAATATTTTGTTAAAAAAATAATTTTTGCAATTTGTTTAAAGTTTCACAAAAGAAATATCTTTTTCTTTTGGAAATATTCTAATTTCTTTTCGTAAAACTTTAAAAAAATTGCAAAAATTATTTTATTAACAAAATATTTTTTTTTGTAAAAACATATTTGTAAAAAAATGTAAAAAATGTAAAAACTGAGGAATTAGAACATTTTCAGTTTTTACAAAAATATTATTATTTTTTAAAAATTGAATAAAATATTTTCAACAAATTATTTTCGCTTTTGAAAAATATTCTTTTCTTCATTATTTAGTTTTTTAAAATTATTTTTGTAAAAACTGGAAAAATAAATTTGTAAAAACTGTTTTTTTTGTTGTAAAAAAGGGAAACAAACCATTTTTAACAAAATATTTGTCGTTTTTAAGAACTGAAGAAATTATTTTCAACAAATAATTTTCAGTTTTTACAAAATAAAAATTTGTTAAAAAATAAAGGTTATATATAGACCTTATCGTAAAGTCTAAGGGGGTATTCATGCCAATAGTGTAACGGCAAGGTTGGATATGAGCCAAACTTTTAACGAATGGTATATTTGATCCTTTTCGCAAAGTATAGGGAGTATTTGAACCTTTATCCTTAAATAAAAATACCTACAAAAATATTAATTAATATTGTGCCTTTTCTAAATAGTTGTGTCCCTTCATTGTTAACCACCAACTTCCAAACTAAAGACACACTTTTCATATACATTTCTGCGAATTTTAACAAGATAAACATGGGTGTGCCATGAACAAGTTTCTCCGATTTTGTGTGCTTTCATTTCTAAATTTGAATGCACTCAATTTATGTAGCGGTGAAGTGTCCAATATTTCATTCGAAATATGATGGATTGAGGTATTCTAGACAACAATGTATCTTTAGTTACAACTTAATGTCTCCGAGATATATAATAGAAATGCTACTTAGTTTCTATTCTTATCTTTCTTTCTTAACTTTTATTATTGTAATATTTTGTGGTACTATATAATTATTTGAATTCTTCTATCTCTTGGGCTAACAATATAAAGTGCATAAAAGTGAGTGTAGGCGCTGTTCCCACCGTATAAATCTCAACGTTTTACCCAAATAATAATTTTGATAATGAAAATGCCATGGACATTCTAAGCGATGAATGAAAAAAATTATGTACGAGAGAAGTTATATGATTTTAACAGTCCCAATAGCCAAGAAGAAAGTAACAATCAGGTTCTAACTTTAAAAGCATGAAGCTCATAATTAAAAAATTAAATTATTAAAAATTCCTTCTTTTATTTACCTAGATAATAGCTGAAGAGTTGACACCATTTTATGTGGCTGATATAGATGTCTCTTATGCTCCACATCCGGAGTATATTCAAATTCTGTATTTTCACAAGTAATAATTTCTTTCACTATTTCTTCACTTTTTGAAAAGACATGCTTTTATTTTCCAAGTACACGTCTGTTCTTGAGTAAAGTCAAAAAGTTGCATTGCTTCTTATATTGTTTTTTTATCTACGAGCCGTCAGTAATCTTATTGGGTTATCTGTAAGTACAAATATAATTCATATCAGGATCTTGAACATGATAATCTTACATATAATCGTAATAGAAAAACATACCTGAAGCGGGATCCATTATCTTGAAGTGGAAGCTGTCACGACCGAAATCGGTCGTGATGGCGTCCCAATCAGCTAGGCCAGACGGACCAACAATTTAATTATCACAAATACCAATCCCAAATGGACAACCCAGAAGATATATGAGTTTAAGAACTCCAATAATAATAATAAAGAACAAAATACGGACACTCCCAAAGATCCGGAGTCACTAGAGCCTCTATCAAAACCCAACAGAAATAGAGAATAACGTATAGAAATACTCAAGTACGAATACAAAATAACAACTTGGAAAGAAGAGGAGAAGCTATGTTCTGCGAACGTGGGGAGCTACCTCAACAACTCGATGTGACACTGCATAATGCCGGAATGCACTACTCTAACTCTAGTCACCGAATCACGACACATGAGTGCGAGGAGTAGAGGAGTAGAGTACTAAGTACTCGGTGAGTAACAAATATATATAAGTAGCTGAAGGTAAGAAATCCACAAAATACCACGATATGAAGCTACACTACGATCCGAATCTCCTACGGAACTAGCAGTAACAATACAATACAACTACCGCAGAGTAATTCGACAAATACATATGCAATGCGATGCACATAGCCGCTACAGCGTGTAGCCGATCCAATTTAGCGTCGACGACGCTCATCTGAGGGTGTGTACGAGACTCGGAGGGGCTCCTACGACCAAGTGCACATGTTCTTGCGGCGTGCGGCCCGATCCTCATATCAACCACTGCGCGTGCAGCCCGATCCCATGCTCAGTCCACAATAAGCAATTAAGTCACAAAACATTTCATTTTCCTTAATTCCAGTTCTCAATTCATAAATTATGAAAAATACTTTAACTTTATTAAATTTGTAAAAGCTGGTGACTTAGCATTTCAAAAGTGTGATTTCAATTTCCAGGACTAAGATCAGTGATTTAAGCAATTATAGCTATCACATAAATATTGTCCTCTAAGGGACGCTACAGATCGGCACAAGGCCCCAAACAAGGCTTACAGCCCACAAATATATCAAATACAGTGTATTTCCAACACTAACAACATATTATTCACATCCGGGATGGACTAAGTCTCAATCCCTAGTCACAATCAATCCCGCACCTGCCACGGTGTGCGAGCCACGCCCTACTAGCGTCACAATGTGCTAAGCCGGGGTTTCGAACCCTCAGGCTACCATATACATAAACTACTCACCTCTAGCCGGTCGTAGACTCGTCCGCGATGCCTTTTCCTTTGAATTTCGCTCCCTCGTGTGTAGAATCTAGTCAAATAACAATAATTACATCAAATACGGGTCGAAGAATCATAACCCATTTCAATTTACATGAAATTCACATAAATACACCAAGTTGGTAAAACCCGACCCCGGGCCCACTGCTCGGAAAAATCTGAAATTAGTACCAACGCGATCCTTATCTCGTCACGAGTCCGTGCATATAAAATTTATCGAAATCGGAGTTCAAATGGCCTTCCAAATCCAAAAATCCCGTTTTCAATATTTAGGCCACATTTCTTCAAGATTTCAACCCAATTTCATGAAGATTGATGTTAATTCTACCATAAAATGATGTTTTTGAGTCAAAAATCTTACCTCCGACGAATACCCGATGACTTCTCAGTGATTTCCTCGAGTTTTCTTCTCTCTAGGGCTCAAAATTATGCTTTGGGGGTGTAAACCCGTAACCCCTCTGCTTCTGGATTTTATTCATTGCCAGAAACTTTTGTTCTTCGCATTCGCGTGAGCCCCCACGCGTTCACGATGAACAGCTCCGCCTTACTCTTCGCGAACGCAACACTTACCACGCGTTCGCGATGCTCAATTCCAGTTACCCTTCGCGAACGCGATGCCAACCACGCGTTCGCGATGTTCAAACTCCCAGCCGCCCAGATTTCTTCTACGCGTTCGCGATACACCTCCCGCGAACGCGAAGCACACTCCCACGACCCTACGCGAACGCGACCCCAGGAACGCGATCGCGATGCACAACACCCCTGGCCTACGCGAACGCGACTCCCCGACCGCGAACGCGATGCATTGATCCTCCTGGCCTTCGCGAACGCGGCCCATGCCACGCGAACGCGAAGGTCAAAATGACTGGGCAGAAACCTGCAGTTTTCTGCAGATTTTGCCAAGTCCCATATGCCCGGTTGATGGTCCGAAATCATCCCGAGGCCCCCGGGACCCCAACGAAAACTACCAACGCACTCCAAAACATGATACGGACTTGTTCCACTCATAAAAACACTATACTAAACATCAAAATCACCATTTACTCACGAATTCAAGCCTAAGTTTCTTCAAAACTTTCAAAACTAACATTCAATCCAAAACCCGATCAAACGATGTCCGAATGACCTGAAAATTTGCAGACACATCCAAAATCACATAACGAAGCTACAGAAATTATCGGAATTCCATTCCGACCCCCGGATCAAAATATCACCTACCATCCGGTTTTCGCCAAAAATCAACCTTCGCCAATTCAAGCCTAAAACTACACCGGACCTCCGAATTCAATTCCGATTGCTCTCATAAGTCATAAATGATCCCCCGGAACTAGTCGAATCATCAGAATCCGGTTCCGAGCACTCTAACTCAATAGTCAACTCTTGGTTGACTTCTCATATTCAAGCTTTCTTTAAACATGTTATTTGTTTCATTTTCAATCCAAATCACTCCTAACTCACCCGATATATTCTAATACTGATTTAAAAGCATAATATACGTAAATGCAAGGTAACATGGTGGTAATTCCCGTAACGACGGGCCGGGTCGTTACATTCTCCCCAACTTAAACAAACGCTCGTCCCCGAGCGGGTTAAGAAACATACCTGGAGTATCAAACAAGTGTGGATATCTACTTCGCATCTCCTGCTCGGTCTCCCAAGTTGCTTCCTCCACGGTACGACCTCTCCATTGCACTTTCACTGAAGCTATATCCTTAGATCTCAGCCTACGAACCTGTCGACCCAAAATGGCTACTGGTTCCACATCATAAGTCAAATCCTCATCTAGCTGTATCGTGCTGAAATCCAACACATGAGACGGGTCTCCGGCATACTTCCGGAGCATAGATACGTGGAACACCGGGTGAACTCCCGACAAACCGGGTGGCAAAGCAAGCATAAGCCACCTCCCCAACTTTCCTAAGCACCTCGAAAGGTCCAATGAACCTCGGGCTCAACTTTCCTTTCTTTCCAAACCTCGTAACACCTTCGTAGGCGAAACCTTCAGCAACACCTTCTCGCACTCTTCGAATAAGACACATACTGGGACCTTGCCGGTCGCATAACTTCTTACGACGCGTGAGTTGTGCGAAGTCTCTCCTGAATCACCTTGCGCCTTATCTAAGGCATCTTGGACTAACTGTCTGTCTCACACAACTTCTTCCGCGAGAACACGAACCAGCCAGGCGGAGACCTACACAGACTCGGGGACTTCCTGGCCAGATACAACAGAGTAAGGATGAGCCTACCAAACGTATCAGAAGGCATGGCGGTAGCAGCCTTCCAAATCGGGCTGAGCAGAGATGGTTCGAGAGTAACCAAAAAGCTACTGAGTCGACTCATGAAGTACCCCCCACCACATGGGAGGGAATTAACAATGCCAACTACGTTGAGGTACGAGCAGCTGAGGATGACCTCAACGAACCAACCCAACGGCTTACGGCGATACAGTTAAAAGCAAGAAAGGATCGACGCAGCGAGGGCCGGCGGGAACAATCCTAGCGCTTCAATAAAGTAAGGCATCGGCCCTACACCAGATCCTTTCATCCACCACCACCCAAACACGTGGAAGCACTACATCGACATGTCGCCCCACTCCGTAATAAAATAGGTATGCCCCCTTTATTATTTGCCCATAACTTTTGCTTGTCCCGATGCTTCGTCACCGACTGTCGTGACCGGTTTAGACAACGAGCACATGAGCTCGCAATATCTTTCTTCATCTTTCTCCAACAGTAATGCTTCTCAAATCTCGGTACATCTTCGCGGCTCCTGGATGAATAGAATACCGCGAGCTGTGAGCCTCATCCAATATCAACTCACGAAGGCCATCAACATGGCGGCACGCATACTCCGGCCTGCATCCGCGATATACCATCACTGCCAATAGTGACATCTACGCATCATCATGCTGAACTACTGTCTCTGAGGACAAGTAAGTGTGGATCATCATACTTGGCGCTCTCGAATACGATCATATAAAAGAGAACGAGCTACTACTGAGCCATCACCCGGCCGGCTCGGAAATATCCAGCCTCGCCATCCGATTAGCTAACGCTTGAACATCAGTCGCTGAGGTCTCTCCCCAATCGGAATATACGCCAAGCACGTCCGTACTAATAGCTTTTCGGCTACGATGCATCAACCACTACATTGGCTTTCCGGGGTGGTACAAGATAGTAATATCATAGGTCTTTAAGCAATTCAAGCCATCTCCGTCTGCCTCAAATTTAGATCTTCTGGCTTAAACAAATGCTGAAAGTTGCGGTGGTGCTGATATACATCACAAGATTCACCATATAAGTAATGCCTCCAAATCTTGAGGGCATGAACAATAGCAGCTAACTCCGAATCATGAACAGGGTAGTTCTTCTCGTGGGGCTTTAGTTGACGAGAAGCATATGCAATAACTCTCCCCTTCCTGCATCAACACACAACCGAGTCCAACTCCGGAAGCATCACAATACACCGTATATGACCACTGAGGCCGATGGTAACACAAGTCTTTGGGCACGTGGTCAAAGCCTCGGCTTGAAGCACGAAAGGCTCTCTTCACGTTCATCGGACCACACAAATGGAGCATTCTTCTGTGTCGGCTTAGTCACGGTGAAGCAATAGATGAGAAATCCCGAACAAACCGGCGATAATAGCCTGCCAAGCCGAGAAAACTCCGAATCTCTGTAGCTGAGGAAGGTCTAGGCCAATTCTGCACTGCCTCGACCTTCTGTGGATCAACCCGAATACTCTCACTGGACACTACATGTCCCAGAAAAGTCATAGTATCAAGCCAGAACTCACACTTAGTGAATTTTGCATAAAGCTTCTCTTCTCTTAACCTCTGCAATACCACTCTGAAGTGTTGTGCATGCTCCTCCTGGCTGCGTGAATACACCAGAATATCATCAATAAACACAATCACAAAAGAATCAAGGTACGGTCGAAATACGCTATTCATCAAGTGCATGAATGCAGCTGGGACATTAGTCAGCCGAAAGACATCACCAGGAACTCGTAGTGCCCATATCGCGTCCTGAACGCTGTCTTCATAATATCTGAGTCCCTGATCTTCAACTGATGATAGCCCGATCGAAGATCAATCTTAGAAAATACACTAGCTCCCTGGAGCTGATCAAATAGGTCCTCAATACGAGGTAATGGGTACTTATTCTTCACTGTTACCTTGTTCAACTGCCTGTAATCAATGCACATTCTCATTGTGCCATCTTTCTTCTTCACGAACAACACCGGTGCACCCCAAGGTGACACACTCGGACGAATGAAACCCTTATCTAAGAGTTCCTGAAGCTGTTCTTTCAATTCTTTTAACTCTGCTGGTGCCATGCGATAGAGAGAATAGAAATGGGCTGAGTGCCCGGCACCAAGTCAATACCAAAGTCAATATCTCTGTCAGGCGGCATGCCTGGTAGGTCTGCTGGAAATACATCCGAAAACTCCCTCACAATGGGGACCGAATCAAGACTAGGTGTCTCGACCTCAACATTTCTAATGAAGGCCAAATAAGATAAACAACCCTTGCCAATCATTCGTTGGGCCTTTATATAAGAAATCACCCTGTCGGATACATAATCAGTGATTTTTGCCTTACCTGAGAAGTACTCCCAGAAAATTCAAAATAAAAATAGTTTCGTGTTAGGCATGATTTTTGTGATTTTGTGTTATTTTATCTTAAATTTACATTTTTGTGTGCATGTTTATTAATAAAATACAAAAAAAATATACATTAGGTTTTGCATTTTTATGTGATTTACATTTTTCAAGTGATATGTAGTTATGTGGGATAATTGTAGTAAAAAATAGTTGTGTTATAGGTTAGTATATGTATATATATATATATATATATATATATATATATATATATATACATATACATATAATACATCATAAAGAGCAGAATTGGGCCATGTTTTAGTCCAAAAGACTGGCCCAAACCCCTCATCCGTCCAGCCCACACCACTGGATCAGCCCACCCTCACCTTGGATCGATCTGAGCCGTTCAGATCATTTGATCCAACGGTCACCAATCGCCCCTGTGCCCCGACCCATATCCACACAAGAAGAAACCCGCCCGGTCCAAGACCTACCCAAACGACATCGTTTCGTTAAGTGGGTGGATCCAAGCCGTCGATCTAAATCGATCCAACGGCCTAGATCCAATCCCACGCTTAGTATATATTCCTAATTCCTTACCCCGCCCCCCTTTCAGACCCCCCTCAACCGTCTCCCATCTTCAGAGACTAGGTCTCTTGACCTCCGCCATTCTCCGCCCTGCCGGAAATCGCCTCACGGCGGTTCCGGTAGGCCAACGGCCACCATTTTAACACCAAATCTTCCCCTCACCTCCCCCATTACGAATCCGGCGTTAGTTATCTTCGAATGTTACTCGAACGCTTCGAATATCAATTCGAAGGTCGCCGGAATCTGACGATCATCCCAATCCACCCCAAACTCGCCCCAAACCTTCCCATGACCTCCCTCATACCCCCACCGGTCTTAGTTCTGTTCGAATCTTGCCAAAACCAGTCGAGCCCCAAAATCTAGGCCATGAACCCTAATTTCGATTTTTGCCTAATTGAGGTCTAATAGACCTTAATTGGGATGTTTTCACCATTGAAAACATCTCAATTAAGGTCCATTGGCCTCAAAGAACAAAGGTCCGAGCCAAATTGAATCCAAGGTGGGTCCGAAGTTCATTCGAATGCAGTTTTCTCCTTACATGGTATTTGTCTTTCTTTCTTCATATGTTAGTGTTAATAATGTGAATTTTATACTTCATTTCCCCCTTTAGTTGTCTATTCTCTTCATCTCCAGTATACTCTTTATCCGGTCAATTCCCAGTTCTATCTGTGTTAATTCGATGCTCACTGCTTTGTATGCATAGTTTATTTAGCGTCGTCAACGAGTTGACTCATTTGTGTGATTGTTCATGTAAGTGTATGCCTGTATGCAATTCATTAGTTTAGGGGCCTGTTACTGTTTGATTCCAGATTAAGGGGGTTAATTGGTTATAGTTAATAGGTTAATTAGTATTAATTTTTAAATGCCCTGCCCATAAGAGAGGCTAGTGGAACCTGCCATACAGCAGGGTATCCCACTAAGCCTCATGTGATCACTAGTTTAATGCTTTAGTCCATACCTGGACATTGGATGATGGAGGTTGCAGGGAGTATGATGGGTTGGGGGATTCAGTGTAAAGGGGGTAACCTTAGGAGCTGCTGGTCGACTATAAGAAGAGATACAGGCCTTAGAGAAAGGCAGGAAAAAAACCTGAGAGGAGAGGAGAAAAATAGACACAGCAAGGATACATTTTGATATACACATACAAAGATACATATAGAAAGAGCTGAGAGTTAAGGAAAAACAGGGGAGAAACGATATTGAAACCAAACATACAAAGAGAACAAGAAGGATATCAAGTTACTGTTTCATTGGCTTTTGGTTACTGTTTCGTTTATTGGTTGCTGAAGTCCTGTTTGTCATTCTTTGGCTACTGCTTTGGTTGTGCTCTGCTATTGGAGTGTTTGGTCGTTGGTTTGTTGTTGTTCTTGTGTTGTTGGTGGTGCTGGGCCACTGTCTTAGCTGTGTTCAGTGGCTGAATGTCCATAGTGTTGCTACCTGTTTGATTGTTGTTGCTGCTTGGTCCAATATTGTTGCTGGTCCAGTGTTGTTGCTGTGCATATTGTTGCTGGTCCAGTGTTGTTCTTGTGTTGCTGCTGTGGCTGTGCATATTGTGGCTGTAACTGCCACTGGTAGCTGCTGTTCTTTGGTCCAGTGTTGTTCTTCTGTTGTTGTTTGTTGCTGTGCTACTTGGCTGTAACTGCCATTGGATTGCTGGTCTATTGAGTGTTGTTTGTTGATCGACCATTGTGTTGCCCCTTGTGGTCTGCTCTTGGGATTTTGTTTGGCTATTACTGTTCCATTGGTTTGGATACTGTTTGATTGCTGCTTGGTTCAAGTTTAGCCACTGGTTCATTAATTGGTAGAGTTTGATCACTGTTGGTTTGTTGGGGTTATAGCTGGTTCACTGGTTGTTTTGGTGTTGATTTGTTGCTGTTGTGTCTATTGAGTTTGCTGCTGGCCTATCATTTGTTGCTGTGGTGTTTACTGTGTGGTCGTTGTGTTTACTGTGTTGCTGCTGGTTGCTCCTGTTACTGTTGCTGCATTGCCACTGCTCACTCATCTTCGTTCTTCCGCATTCCAGGTACACATCTCTGTTGTTGTAATTCCTTGGTTCGAAAAGAATGAAGCCTGAAGCTTATGTTTGAAGTCTGTTGAATCATGTAGTCGTCCAAAGTTCTTACGTTTGATTACGTTCTGTTATTATCTAATTAAGTTTGTATTGCTAGTTTTGGTTACGGAAAAATGTAGCTAGACCAAAGATACACTATCATTAGATATGCACGTAAACCTGAATTAGTCTGTTGTATCTCTGTTCAATCTTCTCTACTCATGTGTGTAATCTCCAAATCGGTTAACGTTAGATCTTATGTTAAAAGCAAGATTAGCTAGGGAGTTATTACTCAACTGAATGACGTAATTAGATTAAAGGAGTCGGGGGTGCATTTCATGTGACCCGACCCCAATTTCGGGCAAGAGCAAATAAAGCGTGTCAGGAACCACGGGCGCATTTCATGTGGTGTGGTTCGTAGCAAGTTTTAAATAATTTGGAATCAACTCCTAAGTAAAATACGGTGGGATGTAGTTCGCTTTAGATTTGAATTAAAGGTGCGCCTCGCCCAATAGTTACACTAATCGCAAGGCCTTCATAAATGTACATATAAAATACTTAGATTTTGAGATGTGTCGTTTCTTAGCGAATATCACGTCCTTCTCAACGGTGTAAATAAGTAATCGCTCCGGGCGCATATTTTAGTTCTACCTTCTTAAATACGGGTGTGCATTTCATGCGACCCAAATCCAAACCCCGAAATGTTGAATAAGAATATGTCGAGGATTCGGGTGCATTTCATGTGACGTGATTCGGAAGCATATTTTTAAGCAACTTTCTCTTTCGTAAATCATAATCAATAATAAATGCGGTAAAGGGATATTAATTTGCACTAAGTACATAACTGTAAAAAGCAGATAGATAAGCCAAACACGACAGTTGAGCGACCGTGCTAGAACCACGGAATTCGGGAATGCCTAATACCTTCTCCCGGGTTAATAGAATTCCTTATCCGGATTTCTGGTTCGCGGACCGTTAAATAGAGTCATTCTTTTCCTCGATTCGGGATTTAACCGGTGACTTGGGACACCATAAATCTCCCAAGTGGCGACTCTGAAATAATTAAATAATTCCCGCCTCGATTGTCCTTTAATTGGAAAAACTCTTTGCATCCTTGCGGGTGCGGTAAAAAGAGGTGTGACAGCTCTGGCGACTCTGCTGGGGACATCTTTAGAATTCGAGCTCGGAATAACTGTTGTATTTGGCATATTTATTATCTGATTCTTTTACATGTTGGCATCAATGTGCAAAATGTTGTTTTTACTGCTTTGATATTTTGTGAACTGTACATATAAATTGTGCCGGAACCAATCTCCTCTCCGAGTCTTCTAAATCATGAAGAAGGGTGCACTTCGTGTGACTTCTTTTCTGTATAGTGTCTAATTCCCATTTTTAGAACGAGGTTTGGATAAGTTGCAAAACCGGTGAAGCTTCTGTATTCCCGGGTTGCTGCCTCCTCCTCGGCTCGAGCTGTCCGCTCGGGTAAGCCAAGTCTAGAACGGATAAACCCAGGTTTTTAAACCTAGAATAACAAAGCTTCATGCCGGATCCCTAGTAGGAAACGTTTATTTGCATCATGTCGCATTTGGCTTAGGGGACTCAACACAGGGGTTGGGTCCGTCTAGGACAGGTGACCTGAAATGAACAGACTATCCTGCTGCATCTGTTTGTCTTGCGCATTTATCTGTTATAGACTTGCATGCTGACCGGCTTTTAGAGATTAAAAAAAAAAAAAAAAAAAAAAAAATAGCTTACTTGTTTTCCTTTAGTAAAATGAATAAATAAATAGTGTCGTTTGTTTCGTCAAAACCGAACTACGTGGGTTTGATTCTCATCGGATGTGAGATACGTAGGCAACCTCCATCGGGTCCAACTTCACCTTTTGAAAAATGGCCGAAATATCAAAACTAACTTTTGTGCTAAATAAGTCGGTGACGCCGTTTTTAAAAATAGCCGAATGTTCCCGAAAGGGACGCCGGAAGGCTAATTTCGTATAAACGGCCACCCTTTGGGTCAATTTTGATTTCGATCGATTTACCCCACAGCCTTAAAAAAGCCTTCGTCCCCGAGACGTTGAAAGGCCGTGATTGAAAACTGATTTTTTTTTATTTATTTTTAGCAAAACAAAGTTGTTTTTCTTATTTAAATCACCTTAATAAATGTGCAGGATGAGCACGAATCAGAATAAATCATTTTCAATCTTTAGTGAGGTCCCTCAGCAGCTCCGTATATGGTGGAACGATTTGGAAGACAGTAGCAAAAGGTAGTAGGGAGAATTTTGGGAGGTTTGGTTGATCTGTTGAATATCGAGCCAAGGGAGGACATCATCAAGGCACTGGTATCTTTCTGGGATCCGACCCGCAATGTGTTCCGTTTTGTTGACTTTGAACTGACGCCCACATTAGAGGAAATTGCGGGCTATGCGGGACTAAATGGGAAATTAAGAGGACAATACCTGCTCTCACCAAGACCGGTATCTCCACATGGGTTTCTAGATTTGTTGAGCATTAGTCGGAAGGTGAAAAATGATGATCTGCTGAAAGGGTGTTGCGATCTCCAATTCTTATATCAACGGTACGGCGCTCCTCGGGGTTTTGAAGAGTCAAACCTTGGACTGACTCACGCAGGGAATAGAACCAAGTGGGAGGCCAGACGAATTCTAGCATTCATAACGACATTCTTGGGGATTGTGATTTGTCCGCGCGAAGATAAGAAAATAGAGATAAGTATGGTAGGAATAGCCGATGTTGCAATCAAAAAGGCTACCAGCACGGTGGTCCCTTTGGTTTTGTCCGAAATCTATCGAGCCTTGAGTGTATGCCGAGAAGGGGGCAATTTCTTCCAAGGTTGCAATCTGTTACTCCAATTATGGATGCAAGAACACCTCCATCACCGAACACAATACATGAACCATGGGTTGACCGGGAAAAACTGTATCAGGGGTTTTGAAGAACGGATGATGGGTGCTGTATTCCCTGAAGGCGTCGAGGCATGGCTTGCACGGCTGAGCTCAATAGAAGCCGATCAGATTGAATGGGCGTTCGGGTGGTTACCCGATACTGAAGTAATATATATGGCAGCCGAGGAGTGTTATATCCTTCTGATGGGGATCCGCAGTGTCCAACCATATGTCCCTCACCGTGTATTACGTCAACTAGGAAGGTTTCAGGTTATTCCTACCGATCAAGACCTGAGGAAGTACGCCATTGAGTTGAGCCCGGGAGTTGTATTCCCCGAAGAGAAGATTAGAAGGCCGTGGCACGAATGTCGGTTCCTTGAGCCTAAAACCATGGTCCGAGAATTAGCTAAGGGAGAGGTGGACCCAAAGTACAATGCGTGGTTCGGGAAAAGATTTCAGATTCGTCGGAAATGTTCTAAAAGAGCCCATGTCCAACAATTCACGGAAGATTCACGGGAACAATGGGATTGGTTAGCAAAGGAGGAGGGGTACCGGACGAAGATTGGCAGGATAGAACAGCAGGTCCGGGACCTTCAGTTCGAGAAGAACATGCAAGCTGCCGCCGACGAAGGAGACAAAAAGAAGTTGGCACAAGAAAATGACTTCTTGAGAGCTCAAATCCAGCAAATGAAAAGGGATGCTGACAGACGGTTGAGGAGTCGGGCCGACGAAAAATTGATAAAGGGTTTGAGAAGCCAAGTCACCGATATCCAAAGAGAATTGGACGAGTCGAAAGCCCGGACAACGAGGATCCATGCTAGCTGGAGAAAGGAGGCACATCAACATGCACTTCACCTAAAACGGGTGGAAGAAGATTACACCGAGATCATCACTAGCCTGAGGGAAGCAAATGTTGTCCTTAGGGAGCGGGTTTTCAAGCAAGCCCAAGATGCCAGAGCGGACCTCGACCGTTGCCACAATTTGATGGCCCGACTACAAGGACAAGTGGATAGGCTCCTAGACCAAGTCACCAACAATGCTCGAAGATTGGGGGCGAAAAGCCGGCAGATAGAGCGGTTACTCGGAGAAAGGGACATGATCAAGGACAGAATTGGAGAAATCGGGCACTATGTCACCATGAAGTGCCTAGCTTGTGAACGAATGCCCCGCGCCGACCTTTTCGCTTCAATTATGGGTTATGTTCATCGGATCATGGAAGAGTTGAGGGGACTGCATAAGGACCTCACACCAAGGCCCGCGGCAAGGCCGAATGATGCCTCGCGGGCCCCCAGGAATTTTAGAGCATTAGATTTTTGATTGAAAATGTATTTTGAAATGTTGAGTCAAGCTAGTTGGCATTTTTATCTTTTCTTTCCCAAGTCAAGCATTTCTTTTGTTTTTGCTGATTGTTGTAAGACGTGTTTTGTAACTACACGGTTTTATTTGATATAAAAGTTACTGAATTTTGCCACAATCCTGTTAACAGAACTACGCTCGGTCTGATTCACGCGAGAACGTGATACGTAGGCAATCCACATAAGATTCGACCACCGCTAAAAAGAAAGGAAAAGAATCCAAAGGTTAAATAACAATAAGGCTTGCAAAGATAGTCGAAAAAGAAAAAAAAAAGAAGAAGAAAAAGAAAAAGAAAAAGAAAAAGGGGCGGAATGACGCATGTTAAGAGTACATGTAGAAAGGGTTATTTGGTTAGGTGCATTGCATCCAACGTGCTATAACATATCTGTCAAACTCGGTGAACTAACAAGTTTGTTGATTTCCAAAAAATTTAGCAGTTGGTTTGACAGAATATACTGGCCAGCCATCACTACCGTACTAGATCCAAAGGACCAGTTACAGTAAGCATGTCGAGTTCTGGCAAGAGTCTCGAGGAAGAAAAATTCGAGCTACAAATCATGAAAGAAGAGGTAGACCGGTTAAAACAACAGATAACAGAGATGCACCTGGCCTGGGCCAGGGAACAGTCTTCACCAAACCGCCCTACTCTCGCCTCAGCTCCGGAACATCCGCCCATCGATCCTTCAACAAGCGCCCCGATCTATCCGTACTTTCAGGGGGAAAATCCATATGCCACCCACATTCCACCAGCCAAACCAAATCCTCCTCCAGTCACCCCTGTTTTTGTAGCACCTCCACCTGCTCCTCTGCAAAGGCCGGCCAGCGAGCCATATGTTCAGATCCATGACAACTCTTACTATCCTCCGGAGCCTACTTTCAGGGCTCCTGAACCACAATCACATACACCTCACTGGGATAATCCGGCAGAACCGGAAAAGCACTTCCAAAGTTCGGAACACGAGGAAGTTGTCAGGAAAAGTTAAAAGCCTGGAGCAGTCCTTCAGGAACATGCACGGTTTGGGCAACCGGGTCAGCGTCGCCTACAAAGATCTATGTCCATTTCCGGACGTCCAGTTGCCAGCGGGGTTTAAAATGCCCAAATTCGACCTATACGAGGGGCACGGTGACCCAGTGGCCCACCTGCGAGGGTTTTGCAGTAAAATGAGAGGGCCGGAGGACGGGACGAGCTTCTGATAGCTTACTTCGGTCAGAGTCTGGGAGGATCTGCGCTGGAGTGGTACACTAGACAGGATCCCAGTAGATGGTTTACGTGGGATGATTTGGCTCAAGCTTTTATCGGCCAGTTCCAGTACAATCTTGAAATAATCCCTGACCGCCTATCATTGCTAAAATTAGAGAAGAAGCCCGCTGAAAGCTTCAGGGAATTTGGTTTCCGTTGGAGGGAACAGGCAGCCAGGGTAGATCCGCCGATGAGAGAAAGCGAGATGGTGGATTACTTCTTGCAGACATTAGAGCCAACCTATTTCGGACATCTGGTAACGTCCGTAGGCAAATCATTCACCGAGGTGATAAAAATGGGGGGTATGATCGAGGAAGGTTTGAAGGCCAACAAGATCATGAGTTACTCAGGCACTGAAAGCCACCACTCAGGCTATCCAAAGTGGTACTGGAGGAGTATTGGGGAAAAAGAGGAGGGAGGAAGTTGCGGCCGTCGAGTCCGGGGCATGGTTCAGAAATAGAGGCCCCGCACCCCAATATAGCCCACCCCAGCCTCACCACCAAAATTACTCCCACAACCCATATAACCACCCGCAACATTACTATCCCGCACCTGATCCCCATTTTACTGTCCACCATGCACAGTCCTATTCTGCACCTCCTGTCCATGCACCGTGGCGTGCACCAAACCCCCAGAACAATCATCCACCCCCAAGAGCTTACAGAAACCCCTCGGGCGCGAATTTCCGTCCAAACCAGGCATTCAGAGGCGACAGGGCGCCGAGGCCAAAGACTTTCACTCCCTTAGGAGAGTCTTACACCAGTCCGTTCCACCGGTTGAAGCAAGTAGGGTTGCTAAATCCGGTTGAAGCTAAGCTACCAAACCCCCTCCCGAAGAACCTGGACCATTCAGTAAATTGTGCCTACTGCTCGGGATGTCCGGGACACGATACAGAAAAGTGTTGGAGGCTGAAGACGGCCATCCAGGAGCTCATTGACACTCGCAGGATTGAGGTCCAGACTCCAACAGAGCCCAACATCAACCAAAACCCGCTTCCAACTCATCATGAGACCAATATGATCGAGTTGGTACGGGCGAAGGAAGGAAAGGAGAAAGCCTCTCAGACTGTAATGATGATTAAGTCTAGCGGGGCAGGAACGAGAAAAGGGCCAAGCCTTGATGAGTCGCCCAGTTGCAAGAAGGACATACCAGGAGAGTCGGAAGCAGGAAAGGAAAGTGTGAACAAAGTACCGGTGAAGCCGGCCAAGATAGTTGTACCAGGGGCAGCAATCAAGCCCATCTTGACAGTAGCAGGCGTTCGAATGGATCCTTTCATCATCCAGCCGGCAACACAGTTGCCAGTAACTGATAGCCGGGCTGTCCCATGGAATTATGCTCGGATTACAACGACCTACAAAGGAAAGGAAGTGAAAGAGGAAGTTTGTGAAGCCCAAGGGTTGACCCGCTCGGGGAGATGTTTTGCCCTGCGGAATTGAGGAAGACCACTCCGGCAGCATTGAAAAAGCCGGTAACCGATGAAGAGGCGGAAGAATTCTTGAAAAAGATGAAGCTGCATGACTACTGTGTCTTAGAGCAATTGAAGAAGACTCCGGCGCAAATATCATTGCTATCCTTGCTGATACATTCTGAAGAACATCGGCAAGCATTGATGAAAGTCCTGAATGAGGCACATGTACCGGATAAAATCTCGGTGAGCCATTTGGAGAAGATCACCAATAGGATCTTCGAAGCAAATCGGATCACCTTCACCGATGATGAGTTGCCTGAGGAAGGCACCGAGCACAACAAGGCTTTATATCTTACGGTGAAGTGTGAGGAGGCGGTGGTCACCAAAGTCCTTGTCGATAATGGGTCCAGTGCTAACATTTGTCCTCTCTCTACACTGGGCAAATTAAAAGTAGACATCGGCAGGGTACGCAAGAACGGCGTATGTGTTCGAGGGTTTGACGGAGGAGGCAAAGCGTCGGTTGGTGACATAGTGTTAATCTTGACGATTGGGCCAGTGGAGTTCACCATGGAGTTCCAGGTGCTGGACATGGTGGTGTCATATAACCTCCTAATAGGGCGACCATGGATCCATGCCGCAAGAGCAGTTCCATCCAGCTTACACCAACTCGTCAAGTTTGAATGGGACCAACAGGAGATTGTCGTCCATGGAGAAAACGATCCACAATCAGGCACCATCATCCCCTTTGTTGAAACAGAAGAAGATGTTGGGCCGTGGGTGTATCAGGTCTGCGATGTGGTGTCCGCCAACCGAGTTCCGGAAGGGGAATGCATTCCCGGTGACAGAACAATTATTGCGGATGTCATGGTGGCGCATGAAATGTTGAGACATGGTTTCATACCCGGTAAAGGTCTAGGTGCATCTCTGCAAGGAATCATACAACCGGTATCAGTGGTCGAAAACTTGGGAACCTTCGGCTTGGGATTCCAGCCAACCTCAGAGGACATCCGGCGAGCAAAGAGGAGTAAGCAGAAGACATGGGTGCTCCCAAAGCCTGTTCCACGCCTTTCCCAATCTTTTGTCAGGTCCGGAGCAAGAGGATATCCAACGACAAAGATTCCCGGTCCTACGATCAGGCCAGACGAAGAGTTCTTCAGGAAGTTCGAGGACCTATTCACAGATGTATGTATGCTCGAGGATGGTGAAGGATCCAGTCATGCGAGATACAATTTGTGGGACCAAAGGCAAAGGCTGAATAGCTGGAAGGCTACTCCTCTCCCTGTCCGGAAGGAGTCTTGGTAGTTTGTCTTGGATTGTTTTTCTTTCGAAATTTTGTGTTGGGGGTTTGTCCCGGAGTAAAATCCAGTCGTTTTTAGTTCATTTTTTTTTTAAGTTTGCAGTTTGTTTCCCCTTGTACAGTTCCCATTTAATGAAATTTGATTCCCTTCGTGTCTGATTTTGTTTATTTTCCTTCTTTTTACTTTTCTGAGCAGCTTTCTTTCAGCTGATCTTAATGATATGGCGTGCTTAAAGATTAATCAACCCAGTCTAGAAAGTCAATCGGGTTTCGAAATAATAACGCATGAAATAAGAAGTGACGAGAGTGAGTCGGAGTACGGCGATGATGAAGCCGTAGAAGAAATCGGTGAAGAATTAAGTCACTTCGAGGAAAAACCCAAACCGAATTTAAATGATATTGAGGCCGTTAATCTAGGGAATGCGGATGACGTCAAAGAAACCCGGATAAGTGTCCATATTGAACCCAATCTGAGAGAAGAACTGATCAAAACACTCATGGAGTTTAAAGACATTTTCGCATGGTCATACGACGACATGCCGGGACTCAGCACTGATCTAGTGGTTCATAGATTACCCACTGATCCGGCATATCCTCCCGTCAAGCAAAAACTGCGGAAATTCAAGACGGAGATGAGTGTGAAGATTAAGGAGGAGGTAACCAAGCAGTTGCAGGCGAAAGTCATTCGTGTCACTCGATACCACGAATGGTTGGCTAACGTAGTACCGGTGCCAAAGAAAGACGGAAAGATCAGGGTATGCGTGGATTATCGCAACCTCAACAAGGCAAGTCCTAAGGATAATTTCCCACTTCCCAATATCCATATCCTGATTGATAATTGCGCCGGACGCGAAATCGGATCCTTTGTGGACTGTTATGCGGGATATCATCAGATTTTGATGGATGAAGAGGACGCAGAAAAGACGGCTTTTATCACACCGTGGGGAACTTATTGCTACCGAGTGATGCCGTTCGGTTTGAAGAATGCGGGGGCAACATATATGAGGGCGATGACTACGGTATTCCATGACATGATACACAAGGAAATTGAAGTGTACGTGGATGATGTGATCGTAAAATCCAGACGTCAAGAAGACCATGTTGCTGACCTCAGGAAGTTCTTTCAAAGACTTCGAAGGTACGACATCAAGCTCAATCCGGCCAAATGCGCATTCGGAGTTCCATCGGGAAAGTTGCTAGGATTCATCGTCAGCCGACGGGGCATTGAGTTGGACCCATCCAAAATCAAGTCCATTCAAGAGCTACCCCCGCCAAAGAATAAAACAGAGGTAATGAGTCTGTTGGGAAGGTTGAATTACATCAGTAGGTTTATTGCCCAGCTTACGGCAACTTGTGAACCCATATTTCGTCTATTGAAAAAAGACGCGGCGATAGAATGGACGGCAGAATGTCAGGAAGCGTTTGACCGGATCAAAGGGTATCTGTCAAATCCACTCGTACTAGTTCCGCCTGAGCCAGGTAGACCCCTGATTCTTTATCTGACGGTCTTGGAGAATTCGTTTGGCTGCGTACTGGGGCAGCATGATCTTACTGGCAGGAAGGAAAGGGCCATTTACTACCTCAGTAAGAAATTTACAGTCCACGAGGTCAAGTACACTCATCTAGAAAAGACATGTTGCGCCCTGACTTGGGTAGCCCAAAAGCTGAAACACTACTTGTCTTCTTACACCACTTACCTCATTTCGCGTTTGGATCCGTTGAAGTATATTTTCCAGAAACCTATGCCTACGGGGAGGTTAGCAAAATGGCAAATATTACTTACGGAGTTCGACATCATATACGTGACAAGGACGGCTATGAAAGCTCAAGCCCTGGCCGATCACTTAGCTGAAAATCCTGTTGATGACGAATACGAACCCTTGAGGACGTATTTTCCGGACGAAGAGGTGTTGCAAATTGAGGGGTTAGAACTAACCAAGGATCCAGGGTGGAAGCTCTTCTTCGACGGAGCGGCGAACGCAAAAGGAGTCGGAGTAGGGGCTGTGCTCATATCTGAAACAGGACATCATTATCCTGTTACTGCTCAACTGCGTTTTCATTGTACCAATAATATGGCTGAGTACGAGGCATGTATCTTGGGGTTGCGATTAGCGGTGGACATGGATGTACGGGACGTCTTGGTCTTGGGGGACTCGGACCTTCTGGTACATCAGATTCAGGGAGAATGGGAAACCAGAGATTTAAAGCTTATCCCGTATCGTCAGTGTTTGCATGATTTGACCAAACGCTTTCGATCGGTAGAATTCAGGCACATCCCGAGGATGCATAATGAGGTTGCCGACGCGTTGGCTACTTTAGCATCAATGCTACATCACCCGGACAAGGTTCGTGTCGATCCGTTACATATCCGTGTCCGGAATCAACATGCTTATTGTAATGTGATAGAGGAAGAGGTGGATGGTGAGCCGTGGTTTCATGATGTCAAGGAATACCTCGGGTTAGGAGTATACCCAGAGCAAGCAACCGGAGATCAAAAGCGAGCTATTCGGCGGTTGGCGAACGGATTTTTCCTTAGTGGAGGGGTGCTGTACAAAAGAACCCCAGATTTGGGATTGTTGAGATGTATAGATGCAAGTCAAGCCACAACAGTGATGACGGATATACACTCGGGAGTTTGCGGACCACACATGAGCGGATACGTATTGGCAAAGAAGATTCTTCGAGCAGGATATTATTGGCTCACTATGGAGCGGGATTGTATAAGTTTCGTGCGAAGATGCCATCGGTGTCAGATACACGGAGATTTGATTCATTCTCCGCCGACTGAATTGCATACAATGTCAGCACCGTGGCCGTTTGTCGCATGGGGTATGGATGTTATTGGACCTATTGAGCCTGCGGCTTCCAATGGTCACAGGTTCATTCTGGTAACGATCGATTATTTTACCAAGTGGGTGGAGGCCAAAACATTCAAATCAGTGACCAAGAAGGCGGTGGTGGACTTCGTACACTCCCACATCATTTGTAGGTTTGGAATTCCAAAGATGATCATTACAGATAACGGTGCAAATCTTAACAGTGGATTGATGAAAGAGGTATGTCAACAGTTCAAGATTACACACCGAAATTCCACACCGTATCGCCCAAAAGCAAACGGTGCGGTCGAGGCGGCAAACAAGAACATAAAGAAGATATTGAGGAAGATGATAGAAGGGTCTAGGCAGTGGCATGAAAAGTTACCATTTGCGCTGTTGGGTTATCGCACTACCGTCCGGACTTCGGTAGGTGCAACTCCTTACTTGTTGGTGTACGGGACTGAAGCAGTAATACCAGCAGAAGTTGAAATCCCATCCCTCCGAATTGTCGCCGAAGCCGAGATTGATGACGACGAGTGGGTCAAAACCCGATTAGAGCAATTGAGCTTGATCGATGAAAAGAGATTGACAGAGCAGTATGTCACGGCCAATTGTATCAAAAGAGAATGGCGAGAGCATATAACAAGAAGGTACGTCCCGGGAGATTTGAAGTGGGACAGCATGTGCTGAAGAGAGTTCTACCCCATCAGGCCGAAGCGAAAGGCAAGTTCGCTCCAAATTGGCAAGGACCTTTTGTGGTGACTAGAGTATTATCCAACGGCGCTCTATGTCTGACTGATGTCGAGGGAAGATGCACCGATATGGCTATCAATTCTGATGCGGTTAAGAGATATTATGTGTAATTCTTTAATGCATTTGTCAACGTTTGGTTTCGTTTGTGTGTATTTGGCATTTTTCGGAGAATGAAATGACAGAGGCAATTTTTCTACTACCCAAACACTTTAACCTTTGTTTCCCCATTTGAGCCTTAATTGTTCTTTCACATACCCTCTTTCGGAATCATCAAGGAAGATGTGTAACAGAATAGAAAAGAAACAAAGAAGTAATACGAGAAAAAGTGAACTACGTTCGACCTGATTCCTCAAGAAGGATACGTAGGCGCCACGCGGCTCGGTCATAATAAAATAAAAATCAAAAAAATCCCCCAAGCAACAAAACTGAGGCAGAAGTCATTGTTTTCGTTGGAAAGATAGTGTGGATTCCGAAAGTTGTAATAAGCTAACCGTTGAGGCTAAACCCCTTTCTTCAGCCTCACGCGCAGAAACCATATCAAGAACCAGAAAGACCTCTCGATCGGTATTTGAGAAGTGCCAAGTCATGTGAATGAAAGCCAAGAGTGACATCCCGACCCTCGATTGAATCCAGGATGCACAAGCCGAAAGGGGATAACGCTCTAGAGGGAATCTCAGGGGTGATACCCCGCCGCAGGGAAAGAAAGCATAAATGAGAGAGTCTTAACGGTGAAAACCCTCGCGGGCACCTTAAGGCGAAGGAAGTTGAGAGAAGTAAAATGAGAGAGTCTTACGGTGAAAACCTTTACGGGCACCTTAAGGCGACGGGAGATAGAGAGAAATGAGAGAATCTCGTTAGTGAAAACCCTTTGAAGGGCACTGTGAGGTGACAGGACGAGATGGTTACAAGATGTCTGCATGAGACAAGGTTTGGACATCCGTTTACCTCTAGCAGAACGCGGCATCAGAAAGTGATTGATATGAATAGACTGGGTAGTTTAATCTCAAAGGCGCGGCATAACCATTGGATCAGGCACACATTCAGATAAGTTTTCCTATTTTTTCAGAAAAGTTTTTCTCTTCTTTTGTCATTTGCGGTCAGTATTCTTTTCTTTCATTTTCGAAAATTGATTCTTCAAAGCTTACTACCAAGTCTCCCAAAGCAGTATATTGAAAGTGAATAGGCGTGGAACGAGGCAATAAGACAGAAGTCGTTACGATAGTAAGATTGGGATGACAGGCTGAGTGGAAGGTTCGCAAGAATTATGGAGTATGATGGACACATGTGGCATGTCCGAAAGATGATTTCACGCGACAGATCACCGGCTAAAAAGAGTCGGATCAAACCAAAGATTGGAATAAAAGGAAAGATGAGAGTTCGTTCGTGGAAAGAGCATCGTCCCCAGCAAGCGTCAACGTCGCCCTCAAAGTTCGAGAGAGGCCAAGCAGCTGAAAGAGAAAAGAAAATGGCCCCGACAAGAGTGGCACGACCACTCACCGCGTTTTGAAACTAACAATTTTTCTTTGATTTAAAAGCAGGAAAAGAGGGTTCGTTGGCAGAAAAGCATACCGTCCAGAAGTTTATCAAACTGGGGCAGAAAATTTTCTCCTGTTGCGAAAATTTTCTTGAAAGCAAAGACTCAGAAGATAAGGGTAGAAAGCAACACAAGATTTCGGGAAATACCAGCTCCGAGCAGAATAGTTTTGAGAAAGGCCGGACAACACGATGGGATGATCTTTGAGCCTGGTATCATCCCCAGCAGTTGATGGAAAAATGAAACAATGGCTTCGAGATTCCCCCAGCAGCATTACATTTCATAATTTGCTCGAGGAGGCAAAAGCGTGAGTCCCAGAAGAGGAACGGGAAGAAGGGAGAGAATGAGGGGTGAAGGAAACAAAGAATACTTCCTCAGCAGCATCATCCCCAGCAGGCGAGTAAACAGTTCCAAAAATATCCCCAGCAGCCAGAAGAAAAGTAACACGACCTAGGGGAAAGCAATTCCAAGACGGGATAATTCAGAAGAGAAGGTGGTCCGAGAGGTAATGCAGGAACAAGGAAATGGTACAAAAGGCAAAGGAAGGTAATCAGGATAGGATGAAATCAGTGAGTAGTAGTTGAAGTCAGGGAGCCCGCCTGGAGAATGGAATGGCGATTTAATTTTGAAGTTGTAATTGAAGTCAGGGAGCCCGCCTGGAGAATGGAGTGGCGATTTAATTTTGAAGTTGTAATTGAAGTCAGGGGAGCCCGCCTGGAGAATGGAGTGGCGATTTAATTTTGAAGTAGTAGTTGAAGTCAGGGAGCCCGCCTGGAGAATGGAGTGGCAATTTTATTTTGAAGTAGTAGTTGAAGTCAGGGAGCCCGCCTGGAGAATGGAGTGGCGATTTTATTTTGAAGTAGTAGTTGAAGTCGGGGAGCCCGCCTGGAGAATGGAGTGGCGATTTTATTTTGAAGTAGTAGTTGAAGTCAGGGAGCCCGCCTGGAGAATGGAGTGGCGATTTTATTTTGAAGTAGTAGTTGAAGTCGGGGAGCCCGCCTGGAGAATGGAGTGGCGATTTAATTTTGAAGTTGTAATTGAAGTCAGGGAGCCCGCCTGGAGAATGGAGTGGCGATTTTATTTTGAAGTAGTAGTTGAAGTCAGGGAGCCCGCCTGGAGAATGGAGTGGCGATTTAATTTTGAAGTAGTAGTTGAAGTCAGGGAGCCCGCCTGGAGAATGGAGTGGCGATTTAATTTTGAAGTAGTAGTTGAAGTCAGGGAGCCCGCCTGGAGAATGGAGTGGCGATTTTATTTCGAAGTAGTAGTTGAAGTCAGGGAGCCCGCCTGGAGAATGGAGTGGCGATCTGTTTTAATTTGGTAGAGGAAAGCGGTAGAATGTAACAGAAATCTCCGGCATGAATCCAAGTTCGTAAGAAGAGAAGAAGCATCAGAAGGAACGCCAAGTCAGACAGGATGGCAAGGAGAGCGACAAGATCAAGTCAAAAAGGATAGATGAGAACTTGTAGTACTGTAACTTAGTCTAGCTTTTTGTTTTTGTTGCTTAGTACGGTGTAACAAGGAGATCGGCTAAGCGGTGGTAGCAGCAGTAACAGCAGTAACAACAGTAACAGCAGTAACAGCGAGATCGCAACAGTCGTGGTAGTCCCAGCTACCAGAACTTCCCGAACTACATTGACCTGATTCCCTTTTAGCCAGGGATATGTAGGAGACCTTTGAAGCAAGGTTCGGTCAAAACTTTTCCAAAATGCTTCATACGGAGTGCTCGAATGGGCAAAATCGCTTATATCCGCTCACTTATCTTTGCACGAAAACTCTGCGTGTTTACGCGCAAAGAGGGGCAGCTGTGAGCACGTGATTTTTGCCTTACTCGAGAAGTACTCCCAGAAAATTCAAAAATAAAAATAGTTTCGTGTTGAGCATGATTTTTGTGATTTTGTGTTATTTTATCTTTTTGTGTGCACGTTTATTTATTTAAATTAATAAAATACAAAAATAATATACATTATGTGTTGCATTTTTTTTAGTGTTTAATATCAAATTATACGGTTTACATTCAAGTGATATGTAATTATGTGGGATAATTGTAGTAAAAAATAGTTGTGTTATAGGTTAGTATATATATATATATATATATATATATACACATATACATATAATGCATCATGAAGAGTAGACTCGGGCCATATTTTAGTCCAAAAATTGGCCCAAACCCCTCACCCGTCCAGCCCACACGCTCCAGCCCAATACCCGCCCAGCATCAGAATGTAACGCTTGATCTGGACCGTTGGATTTTATTATCCAACGGCCCAGATTAATCTTTTAATTCAAATATACATTCAGGCTGAGACTTAACCAAACGACACCGTTTGGTTATGGGAAGAGATCCTGGTCGTTGATCAAGTTTGATCCAACGATCGGGATTTAACCTTTTAAGTCATATATAAGTCTCATAAACGCACCCCGCCCCCCTTCCAGACCCCTACCCTCGACCATCTCTAACCTTCAGAGATGGCTCTTAGCTCCGCCGTCCACCGCCGTTGCGCCGCCTGCCGGAGATCGCCTCACGGCGGTTCCGGTAGGCCAATCACCCCCATTTTAACACCAAATGCTCCCATCACCTCCCCCATTACGAATCCGGCCTCCGCTAACCTCGAATCACCATCAAACGTCTCGAATCTTCATTCAAAGATTCGAGTCAAAACCCAAACCACGCCAAACTTCACCAAATTCACACCACGGCCTCCTCACACCTCCCCCACACTCCCACTAACATTGGTCTGGTTCGAATCCTGCCAGAATCGCAAAAGCCCCAAATCCGAACCAAGAACCCTAGAATACTAAAATTAGGGATTTTGTCCGATTTTAAGAATTTGGAGTCAATAGGCTCTAATTGGAGTGTTTTTCGTTCGAAAAACACTTCAATTAAAGCATGTTCACTTCAAAAATGCAATCTCAAGTCCGTGGAAGCCCGAGTTTGTTCGAGTTCGGATTGTCTTCATTAGGTATTTCAATCTTCTTCTGTTTTTAGTTATTGTTGTGTTCTTTGTTTGGTTTAGCCGTCAGTTGTTCTTTTGTGTTTAAATTTTATCTTTTGTTTCTTTTGTAAAATGTCTATCCTTCTACCCCTTAAGACCCTTATTTGGTCATTCTCGTTTTGTTTGTTGTTGGAAAATGTTAGTTATAGAATGCGTAGTCGTCTCGATCAATATTGTCAAGTGTTTAATTCTACATTTTTATTTGTTTACCTGAAATTTTCGAATCACTGATTCGACGATTGATTTGTTACCAATTGTACCTGTTGTATGCTGTGATCGATTTAACAAATGTCGTCGAATACTTAGTTTCAATTGTTGCCGAGATTTTTAATTCACTGTTTTATCGGCTAAATTTGTTATCATTGTGGTGTGTTGTAATTGATTAGATTTTACTATACTAGATAATGTTAGCATAGTTGCAAGTCACCATTGGGTTTGTTGGCTGTTGGATTCTGGAATGTAGTATTAGGGTTGAATAAATCCATTTGTTTAATCCCTCACCCATAAGATGGCCTAGTGGAGCCTGCTATTACAGCAGGGCACTCCACCAGGTTCTGCATTTCATATTTAGTTTACTAAAGCCCACACTTAGACAATTC
The DNA here is from genome assembly GCA_032618575.1 of Nicotiana noctiflora. Classification (NCBI taxonomy): domain Eukaryota; kingdom Viridiplantae; phylum Streptophyta; class Magnoliopsida; order Solanales; family Solanaceae; genus Nicotiana; species Nicotiana noctiflora. The sequence continues at coordinate 42,452 of JASVEL010001483.1, read as the reverse complement.
TTAGTGCTGAAATAGAAGGAGCAGTAGGATGGGCAGGGCCTTAGTTTAATTTGCTGGCCATCCAAAGTAGAAGGGATTTGGCTATAAATATAGGATGATAGAAACACTGGAGTACCTGGAGAGAGCAAAAAACAGTAATAGCTGAAGAGAACAAAAGGAGAAGAGAAATAGGGACAGAAAAGATACATTTCGAAAATACATAGAGCAGTACATTGAAAGCATATAGTCATTCACACATAGATCCTGGCCACTGTTTCATTAAAGTTTTAGTGGTTGCTGTTGGTCAGTTTGATTGTTGCTGCTGTGTTGGATTGTTGCTGCTGTGTTTGAGTGTTGTTGCTTGGTTTATTGGTTGCTGTTGGTCAGTTTGTTGTTGCTGCTGGTCCAGTGTTGTGGCTCCTGGTCTATTGATTGTTGCTGCTGTGTTTGAGTGTTGCTGCTTGGTTCACTGGTAGCTGTGGTTCTTGTGCTGTTGTTGTAGTTGTTTGTTCTTGTGTTGTTGTTGTCGCTGTGCTACTGTGGCTGTAATTGCCACTGGATTGTTGAGTCTGCTCGGATTGTTATCTTGGCTTGAGTTTTGAATTGCTGCTGTTTGGTTTTGGTTGAGAGTCTACTGGTTTTCTTTACTAAGTGTCTACTGGTTGGTTGTTGCTGTGACACTTGTTGCTTGTTGGCCTGCTGTTTACCTTGCATCACCAACTCCACTGATCTCTAGTCTCTTACTTGTTGATTTCCAGGTACACTACCCTTGTAACCTCAAGTGATTTGGCTATGAAATGAAGCTGTTCTGATATACTTATTCTACTGAACCTGCATTTTCTCATTAGATGTGTTGCTGGACTGTTTTTTTTTTTAACTATCTATAGACTTTCGGATTGTTTCAGATATTAGTTGTTACATGTAATTGAAATATTTGGTAATGGTCGGTTAATGGTAGAAGCTTTGTGCTATTGCCTAATTAGATAATAAATTCTGGTTGGTCAATGTTAGTGCTTATAGAGTTAATTTAGTCTCGGCTTACGCCTTCGAAGTTGATTATGGGGTTACACTTAGGAATGAATTCACAAAGCTAATAATCCTATCTCGATTTCATATATAATACATTCAATACATGGTTTTATTTAGTGTAGATAAACTGCAAAAGCCAAGAGCCATGATATGTTACAGCAATTTGTGTTGAAAAGGTAGAAGCGGAAAATGTCATTAATACTTAGGCACATTCACTTTCAGCAAAGAATTCGTTGATTACTAATTAGGATTCGTAATTGTCTACTCACTCAACTGAATGACATAATTAGATTAAAGGAGTCGGGGGTGCATTTCATGTGACCCGACCCCAATTTCGGGCAAGAGTAAACAAAGCGTGTCAGGAACCACAGGCGCATTTCATGTGGTGTGGTTCGTAGCAAGTTTTTAAATAATTTGGAATCAACTCCTAAGTAAAATACGGTGGGATGCAGTTCGCTTTAGATTTGAACTAGAGGCACGCCTCGCCCAATAGTCACACAAATCGCAAGGCCTTCATAAATGTATATATAAAATACTTAGATTTTGAGATGTGTCGTTTCTCAGCGAATATCACGTCCTTCTCAACAGTGTAAATAAGTAATCGATCCGGGCGCGTATTTTAGTTCTACCTTCTCAAATACGGGTGTGCATTTCATGCGACCCAAATCCAAACCCCGAAATGTTGAATAAGAATATGTCGAGGATCCGGGTGCATTTCATGTGACGTGATTCGGAAACATATTTTTAAGCAACTTTCTCTTTCGTAAATCATAATCAATAATAAATGCGGTAAAGGGATAGTAATTTGCACTAAGTACATAACTGTAAAAAGCAGATAGATAAGCCAAACGCAACAGTTGAGCGACCGTGCTAGAACCACGGAATTCGGGAATGCCTAATACCTTCTCCCGGGTTAATAGAATTCCTTATCCGGATTTCTGGTTCGCGGACTGTTAAATAGAGTCATTCTTTTCCTCGATTCGGGATTTAACCGGGGAATTGAATTACAGCTCTCTTGTTGAAGACAATTGTCATGATTTGAGTATGTTCGGATGTCTCTATTGGAGCCTGTGTTGTGCTCGTCGTGGCTTAGGCCGGTGTTGAGGTGACATATCACCAGTGCGTGTGTTATAATCGAAATGATCATTTGAGTCATTATGGAGAGCCAGCATATGTGATGTCAGTGGGTTAGAAAGGTAATACCGAAATTTGGGTCCGAAATCTGTTGTGGTATCAGTTAAAAGTGAAATGGATTCATGAATGGTTGACCTGAGAGATAGGTTCGATATATCGCGTGTTCGGTTGCCGTGGGCAGGGTTTGAAGGTGTTGGAATAAGACTTTAGCTAATGAAAAAGGGTTTTCAGTTAGTATTTGGTTACTGTGGGAAATTGTTGTGATTAGAGGGCATCGTCTCGAGTGAATGGGTTGTTTGATACATCATATGATCTCACCCGGAGTGGTGAGTGTGAGTTATTGTAGTGGATTCTAGTGTATCCTGAGTATAGGCATGAGATTAGCAATTGGTATATGATTTCGGAAAGTACAATGTGGTTTATGGTTCGGATGGTCTGTGAAATTTCAGCTATATCGTATTGTCGAACTTATGATAGATAGGGTGACGTGGTATCACCCCGAATATATGCTTGGTAAGGTCATTCAGCTATTGGGTTGCTTCTAGTACAACTTTGGGTCCGCTCGAGGACGAGCGTTTGTTTAAGTTGGGGAGAATGTGACGACCCGGCCCGTCGTCATGGGAATTACCACCCCGTTATGTTGTAATTACATGTTTTATGCTTTTATATCGGTGTTAGAGTCTATCGGGTGAGTTAGGAGTGAATTGGATTGAAATTGAGGCATATAGCCTTTTTGAAGGAAACTTGAATAAGGAAAGTCAACCCGGAGTTGACTATTTGGTCAGAGGGCTCGGAATCGGATTCTGATGATTCGTTTAGTTCCGGGAGGTGATTTGTGACTTAGGGGAGCAATCGGAATTGAATTTGGAGGTCCGGTGTAGAAATAGGCTTGAATTGGCTAAGGTTGAATATTGGCGAAATCCGAACGGTAGGTGAGATTTTGATCCGGGGGTCGGAATGGAATTCTGACAGTTGCAGTAGTTCCGTTGTGTGATTCTGGATGTGCCTGCAAAATTTCAGGTCATTCGGACGTCGTTTGGTCGGGTTTTTGATTGAATGTTAATTTCGAAAGTTTTGAAGAAACTTAGGCTTGAATCCGTGTGTAATTGGGGATTTTGATGTTTAGGATGGTGTTTTTATGCTTGGAACAAGTTCGTATCATGTTTTAGAGTATGTTGGTGGTTTTCGTTGGGGTCCCAGGGGCCTCGGGGTGAATCCGAACCATCATCCGGCATTTTTGGAACATGAGAAGTCTGCTGTAAATTGCAGATTCACTGGGCAGGAACTTAGCCTTCGCGTTCGCGAGGGCAAGGCCCGCGTTCGCGTAGGCCAGGCTTAGTATGCATCGCGTTCGCAAAGATGGTTTCGTGTTCGCGTATGGGGAGGACTGTGAAGCATCACGAACGCGTGGGTGAAGGTCGCGTTCGCGTAGAGGGAATTCATAGGGCATCGCGTTCGCGTGGATAGATGTCGCGTTCGCGTAGAAGGATCTCCGGATGGCTGAGAAAATGTGCATCGCGTTCGCGAAGGGTATTTTGGTCAGACCGGGTATTTTGGTCAGAGCGTCACGGACGTGTGAGAGGCATCGCGAACGCGATGAAGAAAAATGGCTGGCAGTGAAATTAAAAACTAGAACTGGTCAGTCGCGGGTTTAACACCCAAAACACCATTTTTGAGTTCCAATAGAAGGTATTGACGGGAGATTTCTAGGAAATCATCGGGGTTTCATCGGAGGTAAGTTTTGTGGCTTAATTACATCATTTTAATATGAAATCCTTGGTTAATTCCCTGTAAATGAAAGATTAAATGTGGGTTTGAGCCCTAGGCCTAAAATTGAAGAAAAACACTAATTTGAGTGGGCAAATGGAGTCCGGTTTTGGTAAATTTTATATGCCTAGACTCGTATCGAGATGAGGATTCCGAATACGTAACTTTTGTAATTTTTTGAGAAGCGTACCAAAAGTCGGGTTTTGGCAACTCTGTGAATTTCGGTGTAAATTGAGTTGTTTTGACTGGGTGTCGTCCCATTGGCCTAATTTGTTGTATTTCTGCTGTATTTGATCAGATTCTACGCGTGCGGAGCTTGATTCTCGTGGTAAGGGCATTGCGGAGTAGTCGTCGCGCTGTATTGAGGTGAGTAATAGATGTGGGTGATGACTAGTGGGTTCGAAACCCCGGTATACCACTTTGTGATGCTGTATAGCGGCGAGACACGCACTTTCTTGTGAGTGCGGGGTCGATTGTGAATTGGGGACTATAGCTTAGTCCGACCTGTTGTTACTGTGTTATGATATTAGGCTATTCTTGAGCCGTCGAACCTCCTTCTCGGATGGTTGCATACTACATTGTGATATTGGCTACTCTTGAGCCGTTAGACCTCCTTCTCGGATGGTCGAGCATATTTATGGGTTGTGAGCCAGCTATTGGATCCCGCGAGGATCGTTATCATTGTCTTGTGATATTGACATACTAGTTTACTACCAGTCCGTAACTATTTACTGTTATCATGTTATTTCCAATCTCCGGAACTTGATAGCACTGTTTTCAACTGAAAAATAATAAAAGAGTTTTCAAAACTATTTTGAGCCCGCGAGGCTGTAATTGCATATTAGTTGACTGGTAGTGGATCGGGCTGCGCGCCGCAGCGATATATATGTTGGATCGGACTGCGCGCCGCAGTGTATTCATAATATTATGCTTGGGCTGTAGGAGCCCCTCCGGAGTCTGAACCCCCACAGTGAGCACGGGTACCCAAATTGGATCGAGCTACGCGCCATAGAGGTCATATCATGCATTGCATTGCATTTAGCTACATCTGCTAGCTGTTATACTGTTTTGCTGGTACTTGTTGGTACATGTACAGTTGATATTGATTCTGTGACAGGGTATTTGATTACAGCTTTACATAGTGCTTTATTGCGAATTTCTTATCTACGCTGTCTTACCCCTGTTTATTACCACTAAGTCTGGCAGTACTCATTTTACTCCCTGCACCTTGTGTGCAGATCCAGGTACCTCTTAGTAGTGATCCGGTAGCTGTTCGAGGCGACATCTGTAGGATATTCGAGGTAGCTGCAAAGTCCGCAGGACCCGATATTCCTTCTTACTATCTTTGATTCTGTATTGATATTTCTTTCCGCACTTGGTATCTTGTAAACCATTATACATTTATTTTTAAATTGTCTAAACTAGGAAATCTTGTAATATAGATTCTCCACAAGCACTTGTGATGTATACCAAAATACTTCTAGAAAAGGAATTACAATGCTATAGTTTAATAGCAAAATTCGCCTTATTCCAACACCACGATTTCAAATTTTATTTCTTTTACTAATATTAAATTTTTTTTTTACTTCGTATTTTGCAAGCACTATTGTCAGCACGAGTTTTTAGTGTTACGTCGAGAAGTTATATTTAGCATTGTTAGAAGTAGAACTTCGATTATAATATCAAAACAATTTGTATTATTGCCGGTCTTCAAACGTTACAAGATTAATGCATTGTAACTAGAGGCGGAGCTATGATTTAAAGCTTATGGTTTCGGGCTTTTAATCTTTTTAAGTTAGTGGATTCTAAATTAATAGTTTGTACTTATTCAATGAATTTTTAACACAAATACATAAATTGGACCAAAGTGACTAAGTTCTGGCGAACCCGTACTCGATGAACTAGCTCCGCCCCTGATTGTAACCCATCATCTTGGAGCTTTGGTTTCAACAATATTTTTAACTTCTTTAGTCACTTTTTAACAATTTTCTGTTAAAATATGATTTTTCGTTTCTGTTAACATGTATTCATCAATTTAAGTTATTTTTTGGTAGACTTCTTAAATTAGAATTTTAAAATTAAATTCACGATGCTCTTACTTCAAGGTTTTGTGCTGAAATGAGGAAGGAAGAATGAGAAAGAATGATGAAATCATAGAAGCAAAATAAATTTTCAATTGAATATAGTGACGGATGATTGCATATATAATTTTATTATATAACTTAGACATAATATTTTAATATAATATTTATATAATTTTTAACCTTTTTTTATCTATTTAGATAGTGTATGTACCGTATAATTAGTTTATGAAAATAGTGGAACATGAATAATAATAAGTGATTTAAATAAAAGGAAACTGAGATATTTTGAATTACTTACGGATCAGGAGGTAAATTTTATAAATTTGGGGAATAATGAAAATTTGACCGGATAATCTAAGGTATAAATATAGAAAGTATAGGATATACCTGGCCTTTTCCCTAAATGAAAATAAGAAAGCGACTTGACTGCAGGCAAAAGGTTCCATTGTCTGCGTCCATTAAGAGTCAATACCTACGAGAGACGCCGTTTTAGTCCTTCCCGCTCCGACATTTTCACAAACAGTTGGCGTACGGTTTCCTGTGAGTTGTGTGTGCAACTGTAACCCCCTCCATTTTCCGGACAATACTTCCGCCAAAACCCTAATACAACATAGTAACCAAGAAGAAGACCACAATAATGAAGTACGTTTTGGTAACTGGCGGTGTGGTGAGTGGTCTTGGCAAGGGCGTTACAGCAAGTAGCATCGGTGTTGTCCTCAAAGCGTGTGGCCTTCGTGTTACCTCTATCAAAATTGGTTTGTTTTACTATCCTTTTTGGTGTCGACAAAGTCTTGGCATATGGCCCCGTTTTCCTTTTTGTTTAGCCACTTTTGCTTTTCAACTGTTTTATTTTCTGTTTTAGTTTCGCTTTAGTTAATGGATAGATATGTATCATTATGATACTGAAAGGACTACCTTTAGTCCATTACTGGAATCAAACAAATAACGATTCATACAAGCTAGTTTTTTAATTGATAATTTAGCCTAAGAAAGAACTTAAATTTGATTCATTAGTTTTTCTTTTTATTAAGAGGTTTTCTTTGGAATGTGGTATTGTTACTGAATATCTTTATGAACTAGTTTTATCAATTCCAATAAGATAATCAAAATTTGAACTTGATTCAGATATAGGATCCAAAAAGATGCTAGGAACACTTTTCTTTTTTTCATTCACAAAGGCAGTAATTTCAGCGCAAAAGAAAGACTTGGATAATCCTACAAGTATATGATAAACTAGGAGGATAGAATTTTGACATAATTTTTGATCATAAATTGTTGATTACACTTTATGTGTTGATTAAAATGACTTGGAGTAAGAGTAAAGGAAAATGACGCTGCCCGTAAAGAGGGAAGTCATTTTTCTCGTTTTTTCGTGGAAAATATTTTCTTGGATACAAAATTTGTCACAATTCATGGTATCCTAACGCTGGAAAATGTTTTATTGAGGAAATTATTTTCCTCGAAAACATTTTCTGTCATACCAGACACACTTTTGACTGTTGATTGAAGCAAGTGATATGGAGTAGAAGTTGGGATATTTGGAAAAGAAAATGAAAGAAGCATTTCTCTCTTTTGTTTAGAAATATTATTCTTGGAACAATATTTTCCTCAACTCGGGATAACTGAACACGGGAAGTCACGCAAAATCCACCATTAATTTCCCTGTTTTACTTTCCTGCTTCGCTGATTTGATCAGTTTTTACTTTCCTGCTTAGCTGATTTGACCTTTGGATGTGGTGAAGAATTAACTCTTGTTATGGAGTTTGTGAATGCGTCAGTACTCAATATCCGCTTTGTGTTCATATGCATAGGTATTTAGCATTAAATTTTACAAATGATAGATAAAAGTCAACTGTATTGCATCTTGCACACCGATAAATGTATGTTATCTGTTGGAAATCAATCTTGTTTATCATTTGCTTTTACCTCTGAATTGGCATTTGATGTGTCATGCTTGAATGGCAGGATGATTATTCATGCATTTTCTTAGTTCTGTTGTTCTGCTGATGGATCTTGAATTGAGTACTTTTGTCTCTTAAGTACACTGAGACATTTTCATCTTTGCAGATCCATATTTGAACACTGATGCTGGCACCATGTCCCCTTTTGAGCATGGGGAGGTTTTTGTGCTTGACGATGGTGGAGAGGTCTTCCCTTCCTTCTCCTTGTTTACTTAGAAAAACTTTTTCAATTGCCTTTCTTAAATCTGACTCTGTGGTGATAATCTTCAAATAATTATTTGGCTTATTGAAAATTAATTTTGTTGGATATTTCTATTGTATGCTTCACTTTTTGATATGTTTTACCTTATATGGCATGCATCATGCAGGAGAGCCAATACATGATGGTTAACATTCTCTAATTTGACGAGTCCTCATACAATTAAAACTCGAAGGAACCAACTTGTTCCACATATAAGTAAATTGTTTCCACTACATCAAGGATAGCTGTTATCTTGAAGATTTATTAGTCTGGAAGTGGTTAGTACAAGACACACATACATACCGATAAACTTCAAATGATAAGGGAGAGATAGCTTATAAAGGTTCTTCACCTTCAACCATTAGATTGGAGGTTTGAGGAATAAAGTGGGAAAGGGCCAGTGTTCCGCTCCTTAGTGGTGGGGGTGTGGGGGTTAAGGTGGAGTCTATCATATCAAAATAAAAATAATGTGCATACTGATACACACTGCTCATTTATGAAAAAACCTAAGCTTTTCATATGTACCTTATTCATAAGATAAGAGTTCATAATCTTAGGTGTGGACTGTTCTATGGTACAAAATTAGGTTATCATAGATATCTAATATTACTTATTCTCTTTTAAAATATTAAGCTTGTGTGACAAAAAATTGTCTTCTATCAGAAAATTGGTACTGTATTAACATACAATAGATTCTGGTCTTCCTCTGAAGCATCAAAGGTTACTCTTATTAATTACAATATTAATATTAATGTGCTTCAACAGGTCGATCTGGATTTGGGAAATTATGAACGTTTTTTGGATGTGACATTGACAAGGGACAACAACATTACCACCGGAAAGATATATCAGGTTCTTATAAATAAACATATACATGTAGATATTTTTGTGTCGCACATGGATCTATGCCTACCAACTGTTCAGGAATGAGATTTGTTTGACAGTCTTTTTTACCTTTTTGGGTGGGTTGCCAGTCTGTTCTGGAGAAGGAAAGGAAAGGTGATTATCTTGGAAAAACTGTTCAGGTGATTATACTTTCACCTGATATCATATATGGTGCATCACCGAAAAGAAACCTATTTACTCAGAGGAATTGCTCTCTCTCTCTCTCTCTCTCTCTCTCTCTCTCTCTCTCTGTGCAGGTGGTTCCCCACATCACTGATGCTATTAAGGATTGGATTGAGTCGGTATCTCTCACCCCTGTGGATGGAAAAGATGGACCTGCAGATGTTTGTGTCATTGAATTGGGGGGGACTGTAGGTAAGTGCTTCTAGAACACTGGTGCATCTAATATGCTAAAAGCCCTGGCCTTCTTGCCCTTCTGGTGCATCTAAGCTACCTGTGCATGTAGCATCTCTTCTCTTGTAACTTCTTTCATAATTGTTTTTAGGTGATATTGAATCGATGCCCTTCATTGAGGCTTTACGGCAGTTGTATTTCTCAGTTGGTAAGTAAGATTTTGCGTTATGATGGATATGGAGAAGTCATTAGCTTGTTTTCTTGACAAGGAATGCCCTCTTATGATATGTACTAATGCAATCATTAGCTCCCTTACACTAATCTCCTTTTCTAACTTTTGTTTTTTTCTCAACAGGGCAAGACAACTTTTGCCTTATTCATGTCAGTCTTATACCTGTACTAGGTGTTGTCGGTGAGCAAGTAATAGTCTATACAACATTTGTGTTTGAACAATGTGAATTTTCTATTCATGTTTTTTCTTTCCATATATCCCTCATTGCATTCTCCATGTGTTTGCAGAAAACAAAGCCTACGCAACATAGTGTGCGGGAGTTGAGGGCATTAGGTTTGACTCCCCATTTTTTGGCATGCCGGTCTGCTCAGGTATGTTGTTTTCCACAATGATATAAATTCTTGCATTTTATATTTTGTTGAAGATGTGAGTCGGTTTATTTGTGCTGGGACTTCCATTATAGCTTTGGAATAGCCTAGTCCTAGCGTGAGCTTGGAAATGTAAAGATCTCACAGTAGCCCCTCTGTTCTGGTCCTTTCGTTCCCCTTCTTTTGGCTTGTTCTCCAAAGTTGTCAAATAATGAGAAGTGAACTTCATTCCAGCTTTGTGTGGCATCCTTAGAGTTGGAACATATCTTCTAACTACTTTATCTCTCTTTATGTGGTAAACCCGTATTGTTATCTAAGACATGAAAAAATATTACTTAAGAGAGAAGAAAATTTTTGAACTGTTTTAAACCTTAAATTTTAGGAGTTTAGTTTCTCTACTACCACTCCATTCTGCTGATATTGTTGAAATATTTCAATTCTCTTGCAGCCTTTACTGGAGAATACAAAACAGAAGCTTTCACAGTTTTGTCACGTTCCTGTAAGTTTAACTATTGCGAGGCTTTTTGTGATTTTGCATATAGAATTGGGAGTCCGTTTTGATCTTCTTCCCTATAGGTTGCGAACATCCTAAATATCCATGATGTTCCAAACATATGGCATATTCCGCTCCTGCTTCGGGTGGGTCTACCAACTGCTACCTTTTTCCCTTTGACATATATTATATAAAAATATAGTTGCTAAAGTTACATATTTGTCACAGAACCAAAATGCACATGATGCCGTTCTAAAGCAGTTGGATTTGCTCAGGTAATAAATTACCTCCTTTCTGTTTGCATAAAAAACAGTAATTTACGATTTAGAGTGTGATCGCCCTTTTCCCATCTCATATTTCCTCACTGTTCTACTGAAATGAAAAAAAGTGTTTCTCGACTTTGATGAATTCTATATGCAGTTCTCTCTCTTTTATGATTTTCTCGCAGTAATTGTGTTATTTAGGCTTAGTTCTAGTAGCTGATATCTGATATGGACTACAATGAGCAAGTTAGAGCAAGGTGCCTGATGTGTCCTCTGAGATTAGTGTTTTCTCTGTGTCAGTGTCGCAAAACCTGTTGATTTACGGGAGTGGACGAGAAGAGCTGAGACCTTCGACAACCTTACCAAAACTGTTAGTAGGATCTACACAGTGTAGGTATACTTTTAACAAGTATGTATGTTGTAATTGAAAACTACCTTTTTCCGCAGGTTAGAATTGCAATGGTTGGGAAGTATGTTGGGTTAACAGATTCTTACTTATCTGTAGTGAAGGTAACAATATGAAACTAAAAAGAACATGCACCATCTTTATTAAGCTTACATTTTGTATTTGAAATGTATTTTTTTTCGTCTGACCATAGTCGAATTTAGCATTTGAGTATAGCTTTGGCTTTTCTTTTAAAGCAGTTTTTCCCATTGTCCTGCTTTCTAGTTTTGAAACCGAAGAAACATGCTTATAAGCGTTAAATTTATAATTCCTTATCTTTACTTGCTTCTTTCCCATATTTATGGGCCCTCCTGGATGCATATATCAAATGTGTATATATGCTGCGGTGTTGACTTGTCTGTTTTATAATTTTTTTCTTTCATATTTTAGGCCCTTCTGCATGCATGTATTGCTTGTTCATATAAGCCATCCATTGACTGGATTGCAGCATCAGATCTTGAAGATGATAGTGCTCAATCGGTACTTGGATTTCTCTCTGTTTTTGGTTAGGTGCTGTTTTGAGCTTCTGATTGTAACTTATCTTATTGTTTTTTCTGTCAGGCCCCAGAAGCTTATGCAACAGCGTGGGAGACTCTAAGGGTAAAAGTTGATCCTTGTCTAGTAATAATAACTTGTTTCATTCATCATTCTTGTTCACTCCTTTAATGCCAGCTCATTCTTTGAATATGAATATGAATTACTAAGACTGCCTTTTCTAGTTGAAGGGAAAGTTTACTAGTCTTCAATGATGACCTCTTAACATTGCATATTATTATTTTTCTCAGCTTGAGATATGAGTCATCTGTCGATGCAGTACTTTCTTTCTCTCTCTCTCTTTTCTTTTCGTTTGTGGTTGTATCATTTCTAGCATGGTTGAGTTTTCATGTGGTGGTTATGGTTTTTCAGTTTCTATATCATGTCTGCATGATTGCTCAGTTGAGACGTGTTAGCTATCCCACATTAGTTGAGGGAATCGACTATTGTCTCCTTAAATGGTCTTGCACAATCCTCGTCTCATGAGCTAACTTTTGGGGTTCTAGGTTCAAAAGTCCATTTACTTTACATGGTACTAGTGTTGGAACCCGCGTGATGCACAAATAATTTGATAGAATATTAATCTTATAAAATTATAATCTAATATATCATGTTATTTTAATAAATATTAGTTATATTTTATTATTTGATATAGTGTGCAGAAATATAACAAAATTTATACAAACTCAAAGGATACACATCATATAGTAACAAATAAATTGTTTGTTCCTTATTTATTCTTATTGTCAAATTAGCAAGTAGTTAATACCATACATTTAGTAATATGATTTTTTATTAACTTGTCAATTGGCTTAATATTTTGAAACTACTTCTCTTTCAATATAACATAGATATATATTTTCTTACTCTTGAAATATATAATTTTGTTTAAACTTGTGGTATACTGTTCAAAATTCTTCAATTATCTAAATTTATTGATGAAATTTTGTGAGTTTTATTTATTAATCTTTTATTTTTTAATCAATTCAAAATATAAATATCATAAAATTATCTTTATCCTCCTATTTTCATACATTCTTTTCTATTGTAATAATATATTTGATTAGTTTTCTCATTTTGCAGTTTACTGAAAAAATAATTTTTTTTTACTAAATTATAATTTGAATATCTATATGAGTCCTATTAATTAACTAAATTTCCTAGATGAAAAATTTAATTAGTGTATATATTTTATACCATCCCTTTTCCTGAGCCGAGGGTCAATTTGGAAACAGCCTATCTGCCTTTTCAGGTAGGGATAAGGCATGCGTAGGTATTACCCTCCCCAGACCCCACCTTGTGGGATTATACTGGGTAGTTGTTATTGTTATTGTTATTATTATTATTTTGTACCATCGCTTGATTTTTTTTAGTATTCTTCTTTTTAACTATTTAAAATTTTAGCTATGTGTATATATACGGCTTCTCTGATCATAATTTTTTTTTTTAAATAATTTAAAAACTCTTAACTTGAATTCTCCAATCTGTATGGATAGTTTTTTTAAATATTTGTTTTATTATTATAAAATATTTTATTTTGTTATTTTACAGATTTTTAAATTTGAAAACAATAACTGATAACTAAGTAGTAACTACTTATGCCATGTGACCTATTTCTAGGCTGCCACTTTGCTCAAGGAAAGGTATTTTTCCTCTCCTTTTAATAATATATAGAACATATCCCAATTCTTGGTTTACTTAATGTTAGGCCCCCATGTTATGTTAGATGTCCAGCCTTGGCGTGTGTGATTTGGGGGGGGGGGGAAGTGTTAAGTGTCCGACATTGATTGAGAAATGGATTGTTGTTTCCTTAAATGGTTTTGGACAATCCTCAGCTCATGACTTATATCTTAAATAAAGCCCAAGGTTTATCTTCTTTACAACATGCATATGAATATGCCACTATGGTAAAGACTTTTAGCAGTCTAGCTAACCATCTATCCCTGAATATGTTTTTCTCGTTATGATTATCAAGATTGCAAAAATGTTCGGGTGAGTCTTATGCTACTAAGCACCCTTTCGTGTTGGTGCTTTCATCAGAGAGGCTTAGCTGTTACTATAGAACTCATTCTTTGATAGATTACTCTATAACTCATTTTACAAGCTATTGAGATGAAACCAACCTTTTCCAGGGTGCTGCATGTGTCTTGGTTCCTGGTGGGTTTGGTGATCGTGGTGTCAAGGGGATGATATTGGCTGCAAGGTATGCAAGGGAGAATAACATACCGTATCTCGGGATTTGTTTAGGGATGCAGATTTCTGTGATTGAGTTTGCCAGATCTGTAAGTTGATTCTTTTAGAATATCTTGTGTTTAAACCATCTCTTTTTATGTGTCATTATCTCTTTCCAAATTTGCAGGTGTTGCATATGGAAAAAGCAAACAGTGAAGAGTTTGATCCCCAGACACCGGACCTTGTTGTAATTTTTATGCCTGAGGTAGTAGTTAGCTCTTAATAATTCAAAGAGATAAATAAATATTTGTTTCGTTTATATGTTTCTCTGTTTATTTTGCAGGGGTCAAAAACACATATGGGAAGCACCATGAGGCTTGGATCTAGGAAAACGTTGTTCCAGACTCCTGATTGTATCACGTCAAAACTGTATGGAATCTGTGTATCATTTATTCATCTCAACAGTGCCTTGACCAGATGCTTGATCAATTAGATTTCTGTGGACTTATAGGATATAACAAGTCTAGAATTGCCAATTTCTTTGGAGCATCTCTACACCAGGAGCATAAGATGTGATTTTGTTGCAGTCTCGTTTGTGATTCGCTCCATAATAGTTCACCCATCTGCTTTCATTGAGATATTACTAGTTCTCTTTCACCTATCTAAGATTAGGTTAGATACAGGATGTAAAATGGTCTTTTTGGGGATCTCTGCTGGCTTGTTTTTGTTTTTGCTCACTAGTTATAGGTTGCACATCCCTTCAATGCTTTTCTAATAAATTATTACATTTTAAAAAAAAGAAGATTTTCCTACATTTCCGTTGTATGTTTCCTGATGCATGCAATATCTTTTCTCTTGACAGGTATAGCAATTCTAAGTATGTGGATGAACGGCATCGCCATAGATATGAGGTTAACCATAGGCCTTACACTTGTTGCGTTGTAATCCTTGCTGCATGAATTATGCTGTCATGCCCTCTGAATAAATTGGTGGTACACATTGCAGGTCAATCCTGAAGTTGTAGGCACTTTGGAAGAAGCTGGTTTGAGATTTGTGGGAAGGGACGAAAGTGGAAAACGAATGGAGGTTTGATTTTGGTCTATAGGCTTTAAATTGCTATTGACTAGGTGAAACTATTCTTCATAATCCTTTGGTTTTAGACTCAGTGACGAACTTTATGTTCAAGTGATTATAGGTTCACATTGTTTTAAGTTCTTCATTACTTTTCTTCTTGCTGTTCTTGCTTGTAGGTCTTTCTCCATTTTTTATCCTCTTACTCTTTGTGCAGATATTAGAGCTTCCAGGTCACCCATTTTATGTTGGTGTGCAATTTCATCCTGAATACAAGTCAAGGCCAGGGAGACCTTCAGCTCTTTTTCTAGGTAGGACTTAGTGTTTTTTTTATTTAATTTTTTTATAATATAAACTGATATTATCGCCTAGAAACTTGATGCAATTTAACATGCATGTGGTGTTGCTTTTAATGTTATTGCAGTCGTTTTTGCGAATGGATTGTGTTAATGCAGCAGAGACAATATGAAATCAGTTTATTTAGATGGCAAAGTCATTATTTTAGCACTTGCCCATTTACACTGGAAGAAATCTATGTTTGCTCTTGCTTTCCTTTAAATTAACAGTTGAGCTTGTTATTGTTATTTGTTCTCCACATTTCTACCCTGCTAGAGACCTGGATTAATAGTACAGAAAACTTCCATTGCTTTTAGCTGAGGATAATCGCATAAGCTCACGAATACAGTGTCTTTTTTCTTTTGTTATCTTAGATTAGAAATTACATGATGAAACTGCAACAGGATTTTACAGATTTTGCAACTTGTTTATTGGCATGCTGTGACCGTTGCCAGCGGTAGAAGAAATACCTTACAATTTTCATTGTACTGTAGGTCTTATCATGGCAGCAACAGGACAATTAGAAGCTTACATCCAAACGCAGCAGAATGGAAGCATATAAGCAAAACAGCAGCAGTAACTAGTTGGATAAATTTTTGCTCACAAGGTACATAGCTGTCTTTTATTTTGATGGTCTGCCCATCACCCACCATACACTCCTCTTCAACTTTTGGGAGTGTTCTTTTCTCATTTTGAGCTGCCCAACACCAGCCGTGACCTATAGTCGACAATACTTGTCCCAGGGGGTCTAAAGCTGAGTTTTGTTAGATTATGCGTCTATGCTTGTCATTTTGAAAATTTTGTAGTTCCTTTACAGATTTACAATTCCAACAGTTTAGCTGAGAGTACTTTGGGGTGGGGGGTTGGGGAGTTGATAAGTCTTTTAATGAGCATCTGTCTCTTCTTACATCTTAGAAAATTTCCTGGTTCCTTTCAAAACAACTATTCGGGATATAGAGTAGATTAATTTGAATGATCTTTTCTGATATTCCAATGAAAGATGAAACTTGTGTGTTTTGAGTTGGCAATTGCTCTTCGGTCTCCTCATAAATTTGATCTACTAAGTGGTTTTGATTGCAGGAAACTTGATTTTGTGGTGGGATCCTCTCCAGTCCTCACCAACTGGTCGTGAGATAAATGTTGACGTACTTGCACATGTCTGCTTGTGCACCAGAGCCCCCTCGAGTATGAAGAGCTGCGGTTCTATGGTTGTCAAATTTCAAAGTGATTTAGCTAATATGTTACTTGTCAATTTTGTTGACAACAGATAATTTAAAGATTTAGTTTGAGTGCTTTAGTTCTTTCTCTGTTGCACTCTGATGGCGCCTCGTTTTTTTTTTTGTGTTTTCGAATGGCAGTGTTTTACACATTTATTGCCTAGACTCAAAACGGAAATCGGAGATGTGAGATGGTGAAATTCGTTTACATGTGATCCAAGAGTCACTAAAGGTAGAAGGGTTGGATTAGAGCCAGAGACTTTAAAAGGTGAAATATATATTTGAGGTAAAAACCCTTGTAGGCTCGGTTCCAACAGTCTGATTATGTCCCGAATGTGGAGTTCAGTTCAATTTGTAAGATTTCCAATAAAAGGTTGCCCGATCATGGATTCTATTGTTTGAACCTCTGGAATCGAAATACAAGTTTCACTTACGAACATCAAAATTGAATCGAAAACAGAAAAATATTCCAACAAATATCAGCTAAAAGAATAGCGAAGATTGTGTGTCTGAAAATTGGTTGGTGCCATGACATAGGTCTTATGAGTTCCAGCTCAAGTTGCCAAATATTGCCTCCCATTAAGCAAGACGTTACCACCTAGTGACTGTCGTCAACGTATGTTTTACCAGTGTCAAGCTAACACTTGACGCAAAATCATTTTGGAAATTGTTTTTTGATACTTTTATTTTGAAGTCTGAAATCAAACACCTCATCTATCTACAAAAATGCGGCAAGGCCTCCTATACATAAGGAATACTACAGGAAAGAATGGATACAAGAAAGAGTAAATTCGTAGATTATAATTAGTCAAAAGCGTCTGCAACTCTCCGTCAATTGTCACCTTCAATTAGCGTGAGTCTCATGGTATTGTAAATATGACATTTGCTTTTGCAGCTTTATTTGCTCATAGAACTTTGCAATAAATTGCTCAGCCTTCATATCAATAGCTGCATCACCAGGACAACTAATCTCTTCGGAGACCTCACAGCTGGCATATTCATCGTCTTCATTATCATCATCGGCACTCCTCAAACAACTTCTCCTTGGAACATCATCAACATAAGCATGGTACATTTCATCGTCATAATGATGATCGTCTTCAAAGTCAAAGTCAAAATCAACTTGAGGTTTGATGCAGGGGATGTTAGGCATCTTGAAACGCAAGGAGGCAGGGCGATGCATCTTGACATGAATGATAGGGGTGTCATCAAAGGAAAACTCACGTTCCCCATAATGTAATGCACTGGGACCAACACCATACCCGTAGTCGTTGGTATGACGGAGGCTTCTAATGTATTTGGGAAGCAAACGAAGATCGGCTATAAGATGTCTGTTCCTGAAAATGCCACCTTTTCTTGTCCATAACAAGGCTAAGCGGAGAATGTTCCAAGCTCTACGTGCAATTGCTGATTTCTTCTTCTGCATTTTTGACCTTTCTTGCATGGTTGCAGCTGTGTTTTAAAAGTAGAAGATAGCAATAGCTATAATGAAATGAAATGGCAATGGCAGTAGTGGGAACCAAAAATGAGAAAGTGTTTGCACTTTTACAAGATTTATTTTCCGTTTGTCTTTTTGAGAAAAGAACTTTTGGAGTGGATGCGTTTTGCTTTGGGGAGAGCCAGAAAGTATATAGTATATATATACATGTAACGCACAGCTCATAAGTTGGGAAATGATAGTGAACTCAAAATTAATTACGCGGTTTGGTGGGAAATATGTCAATTAAGAAATAGTAAAGAAAGAGTAGTGAGAACTGAGAAACGGAGTAAGTTGGGGTTGAATTGTTAGGGGGACCTAAAGCTGGCATAGCGAAGTATTGATTGTTTAGTAGGCTGTTGGGCGGTGCCAACTAACTAGTGAAAGACACGCCTTGTACGCTGTGCAATCAGGGATAAACAAAGTTACTAACTCCATTTTCTTAATCAACAACAACAATAACTATCCATTATAATTTTATAAAATAGGGTCTGGGGAGTATAATACATACACGGGCCTTACGCCTACCTAAGGGGAGAGAGGCAACTCCATTTTCTTAATCATGACTTATTATTTGTATGTATTCTCATATCAGTTTATCGTTTAACTATGATCATATAAATATCCTTCATTTGAGGATATTTTACTCCTCAAATTTACTTTAAATGATTTTGTAGTTATATTAATATTTATTATCTTTTTATATTTTTAATTAAAAATATAACAGATACTCCAAACCTCTTTACTCCAATGACAATTTTAGAAAAAAGAATTTAATTTCTTTATCTGAAAAACTCAAATATTATGAAACACAAAAAAATACTATCAAAAATCAATTAAAATAGACCACAGGGTGTATAAGTTTATCAAAATGTTTATTTCTGCGCCATTACTCATCTATTATGAGTACTATATTATAGTGTTACTCAAGTATACATGAGGTAAAACACTAAAACTAGCCATGCACAATGTTAGAGCCTTAATTAGCCAGAAACCGAAATGGTAGAAGTCCCACTTTGACAACAACGTAGTTTATATATTAATATTTTATTCTCTGTATTATGTTGTTATCGAACCGATTGTAAAGGATATTTAAAAAAATGGTACTATTTGTTATTTATTTCATATATAGCACATTCTTTTACAATAGTAGCACAGTGTAAAAAATTACGTGCACAATTAATGAGCAACAGATTATGGAATCTCTTTTATTCTTATTTATCTTTTTATGTTCTCTCTCCTCCTATTTTCCATTCCAAATTTTATAGTAGCTTAATTTAGCAATCAAATATTTTTGTCTTTTTATATTCTAATTTTTTAAAATCTAGCATTCAAAGATTCTTCGAATATTTTCGGACTCTGAATATATCTTTTTATAGTATAAATAAAATATAGTATATATATATATATATATATTATTTTTGGATTTTTGGGAGTAATTCTCATGTGGGCAAAAATCACGTGCTCACAAGTACTGTTTATGAATTTGATATTCATTCATCTGTTATAATCTTTATTATTTGTATTAATATTTGCTATAACAACTGGAATGGAAAGGAAGTAAGCCACAGGTATGAGCAGATACTTAGTATGTTCAGTTTTCAGTTTCGATTTTTTTAAAGTTTTTGATAGTATATAATATAGATATATTATTTACAAATGATGCACTATGATAGCTATATAAAAGTGCATCTTATATATAACATTTAATAATATATTCCATACATGTACTATTTATACAATAAATTTATGGCAGACTGAACCATCAAATTAAATATATGCCAAAAATACATCATATATCATTATGTATATCCAAATGATTATTATATATAACATGTATATGTCGAATATATACGCTGTGTATAATATAATAGTAGTAAATAATATTTATTCAACTGTATATATTCCATATATATCAATTATATACATTGTATATAATATAATAGTGATAATATACAAGTGGTGTATTATATAAATAATATTTATTCAATTGTATATATTCCATACATGTACTATTATACGATAAATATGTTGCTCTGATGGTAAGCAACCCCCACTTCCAACCGAGAGGTTGTGAGTTCGAGTCTCACCAAGAGCAAGGTGGGTAGTTCTTGGAGGGAAGGATGCCGGGGGTCTATTTTAATTTATTTATTCTGATTCACACTTATATACACATTATAAATATAATTATAGCATATAATTAAGTATATGCCACAAATACATCATATATTACTATGCATATCCTAATAACTATATAATATGTATATATCAATTTATATACGTGGTATATTAGATATTTTTCCAAAAATACAAGTGATATATATATATATATATATATATATATATATATATATATATATATATCAGTGTAAAGAAATAAAACAACATAAAAGTAAGTATATAAAGAAAACCTCCCATCACGCAACTTCCAAAACTTCAAAATCATTGTTCTTTATTAGAAAACAAAATAAATTAAAGGTGGTAAATCAAAACAGAAAAAAGAAAAGGAAAAGAAAAAAAGTAATTGGAAATGAACAATATTAATGTGGTTTAATGGTGGCACAATCTTACCCATAAATTAGCTAAATGTGTAACATATCACATTAAAGTAATCAACAAAATGGAAAAGATTGAGAGGTCCATTAATTAACATTTATTGGGTTGATCATTTTTCTGCTAGGAATGTAGTTATTTAGCTGTCAGTTTTATAATTACTTCTTCCTGCTAAATTTATGAAATTTTTTATTAAATATTGCCTAAATATGTTTTTTCCTCTATAAAAATCGCAAATTTGGTTTAATTTTTGGTTTTAATCAAAAAATAACCTAACCGAATCGACTATAGAACCAAAAAAAAAAAAAAAAGGATTCCTACCTAGCTATAATATAGAAATTTATTTATTATTTTTATTTAGGTTCCTTATTAATTACTTTATATACCTATATTTACTAGTTTTATACAAAACCATAAAAAAGAAGAAACGAGACATACGTTAAATATTCGTTATCAGTTACATATAATCCCCTATATTTAATAAACTCTTCCTTTTTTCAAGGAAAACTATATCTGTCTTTGTACATACCCAACATGATCACCTCTTTGTACTTACCCAAAATCGTTACCGTAAGAAACCCACATAACCCCAAGATCCCTCCAAAATTGCAGATTCTTTCCTCTTCCAAAGCTGTTGATATACGATTTCTCTCTTTAATTGTCCAAAATCTCTTTCTTATTTATACAATACAGAAGAAATTCAAAGATTTGCTCTACAATCAAGTTGTCGGTAAGCTTCACTCTACATTAAAGTTGGTTTTAGGTTGAATTTCATAATGAAAGTCGAGAAAGATGAAGTTCCGGATTGTATTACGATTGGATGATAAAGGTATGATAATTATATCTGTGTTGTATTTAATACATCAATACCTAAGATAATTCTGATATAATACTAATACTATTAAAATGCAATATTGTATTATTATATAAGTTCAGAGTCGGTTCTAGGTGGATATTTTAAATTGAAATTTGAAAAAGATGAAGATCAAAATTGTATCATAATTTATAATTGTATCATAATTTGTACCTAAAACAATACATGATACAATACTAATACAAGTATAATACGATATTATATCAGTTTAAGTTTAGAATGGATTTTAAGTTGTATAATTATATCATAATTCCGTAAGAGTTCTTTCACGATTGTATCAAATTTTTATTTAAATTATGAGCAGTTGCGAGATCGTAACGAATTTTACAGTTTGTATCACAAATATATGATAATTATATATTAATTTTATTAGTATTGTATCAGGTTTTATTTTGGATATTAATGTACCATCAAGTTAATACAATTGTCATACACGTTTTACGTATTGATGTATCTGATACAATTTAAATACAATTATGATACATTTATCATACAATTCTTGAATATTTCATCATTTTCAGTATTGTCCGGTCTCCCACCAAAAGAGCGATGCAATTGATAATTTAATAATATAAAATTATCGACAACGGTGGGAAGAGAGCAAATGGAGATTCTGGTGTTACATTAAGGAATTTTGTTGTAAAAAAAAAAAGGAAAGAGAAGAGGAGAGAGAGAAAAAAAGAAATGGATATTATATTATTGAATCTCTTAATTGAATGTACTAATAATAAGGTGTGAATCTTCTAATGAGCAATCTATACAATTTATAAAAAAAATCTTAATACTTATGAAAAATTACAAAATACGGGCAACAATGGTAAACAAATTTTTAATACAATATAACTACGTAAAAGCCAACTAAAAAACTTAAATCTACTTTTAAGGTCAAGATAAAAAAATGACATGTCTATTTTCATAGGGAGACATTCTTAGGGCACGCACAAACATTTTTTTTGTCCTTTTTCCTTTTAGGTGGGAATTCCGGTTGTGGTCATAAAAAGTTTGAAAGCCAATTGGTGACAGCTGCATCTTTGTCTAACGTTAGGTACATAATTATGAGTATATTTTGCTCAATCATGTAAGCTCAATTAGTACCTTGACAGTTGTTGGCTGACATATATTTGGCTCCCAATTCTGTTGGTTTTCTTAAATAAGCACAAATAGCGCCCAACTATACTTTTACGTTTTTTATTTTTGGTAATTACTACTCTCTCCGGTCCAAAATAAGTGATTTTTTTGGATTTCAAGAATGAAAATAAGTTATTTTTTCGGATTTCAAGAATGATTTAATAATATTTTTCCTACATTGTCCTTAGAGTAAATAGTGTTGGAATATGTGTTAGGAGTGTTTATGTGAGATAATAAGGTTAAAATGGTCAATTCTATTGTTAATTAATGCTAAAAGGTGACTTTCCAACCTTGTGGGAATATACTGGGTTGTTGTTGTTGTTGTTGTTGTAGGGAATAGCTTTTACTATTTGCTTATTACTCTTAAAAGAGTACAAGGGGATATCGATAGATTAAAAAAAGAAAGGGTTTAAGTTCTTTTAGCCTCAGTTAATCATGGTAAGTTGCAATGGCCTATGCAAAGAATTTCATAAGCCATATTAAATTTTGTAGAAATAAATAAATAAATATAATAATATATGCACATTTAGTAAAAATGTTCATGTGGGGCAAGGTGTGTCTGCTCCAAGTAAGTTGGTAATTAACCTTGATGTAAAATTAGGTGTAAGTAAGCCTTTATACCTAACAACTCTAACGAGGATAAATAATTTATAAAGGTCATGGCCTGGCAAGGTCATTTTAGGTTTTTTGGATCAAAATCAATGATTAATTTAGGGCCCAATGTTGATACCTGGATATAATGATATTGATTGCTTAAAGACATTTGTTAATTAGGTTTGTTTCTGGTGAAACTTCGCTTTCACCTTAGACTTGTGCTCTTTAAACAGCAAGCAAGTGAAGCAAAGTTTCCCCCATATCCAAGTACACAATACGTATGTTCATTTTGTTGTTTTAAAAGACAGAAGCATTATGTAATTTGGCAAGACAAGATGTTGGAAACAGGCGGCTTAATTTGCCAATATTTTCCTTTTGCTGGTTCAACTTCAATTTTGTTATAATTAAATGCTGGCTTTGTTTGTCATGTAGTAGGATGAGGCATGCTTGTAGCGATAGATTGAACTGAAAAGGAAAGATGTTAAAAAAAGCGAATATGTGGGGGAGTCCAATGAAGGTTCACAGAAGTCAAAATACCAACATAATATTACAAATTACAAACACTAGAAGATACGTAGAGAGCATACTTTGACCCTAAGCAGAGGCGGATCCAGGATTTAAAGTTTATTAGTTCCTATATCGACCTTAAGTAAATATACAATAAACAACTGGGTTCACAACCAAATAGTTATGGATATATAGTTAATATTTTAATACATATATAGGGTATACGCAAAAATTACTGGGTTCACGGGAACCCGCATGTAATAGGCTGCATCCGTCCCTGATCCTAAGCTTTTTTACCTTGACTTCGCTAATGAAGTTTATTACAATCACGTCTTTGGTAAAGATTATATTGACATTGGCAATGCCCCTATGAAAATTCTCAAGTGGACTCCGGATTTCTAACCTGGGAAGGAAACGTCCATTGTCCCTGTTTGGATCCTAATTCACCAACTTCCCTTGTACCCGTTTAAATGGAATATTGTTTCTAGACTCGTTTAGGATGTTGGTGTGGCTGTGGATCCGGACTTGGCAACTTACTCTAAGTCTATAGGTAATGTTACGAAGGTTAAAGTTGAAATTGACCTCCTAAAGCCTAGACTTGATCAAATATGGATAGGTTATAAAAGACTAGATAGATCTGATGAGGGAAAGGGGCTTGACATTGAAAATGAAAAAGTTTCAAGCTAATGTGTAAATTGCAAAATGCAAGGAGAATGTAGAAACAAGATTAGAGATGAAAGGATTAAAGTACAAAATGAAGCTCAATCCCATAAGGAGAAGGGGCAAAAAAGAGATAAGCCAAATGATGATGAATTTTAAACGGTTCCTAAGAAGAAGGTTGCCAAAGTGAGATTTCATAACAACATCCAAATGGAAATGCCCAAGAAGCCCAATGGGTACAACTATATATGAAGAGCAGAGATTAATTGAAATTCAACCCCAGAACCATCCAGCAGCAGACCAGAACTAGCATTGATATCAATGAACCAGTCCAGGTGCAGAAGACTACCATGATGGAAGAAGTTCTAGGCAAAGGTAAGAATAACTGGATGAAGAAAACACTCACAATAACTAGAAGATCGGAAAAAACATCAACAAGAAGAAGAGGTTCAGAGTTATAAAAAAAAGAACCAAAACATCAATAGCAATGAAACCCAACTCCAAAACACAATTCCGGAAACAACCCATAACTAATTTATGATGTTTAAATATTTATATTGGAATATTAGAAGCATCATCTCTAGTGGTTCTTTTGATAGACATAAGCAAATTATCCCACTCCAAAATCTTTCTTTTATTGCTATTAGTGAACCAATTCACAAAGCGGATCATCTTAATAAGTTCAAGGCTATGTTGGCCTATGGTAATGCTTATGCCAATATCAATAATCAAATGAATATTTTGGAATAATTATTTGAACTGTAACGGGGTGGAGGAATCTGATCAACAAGTTACTTGTATCATTTACTAGATGGGAACAAACTTCCTTGTTACTTCAGTTTATGCAAAGTGTGATGCTAGTTTGAGAGAAAAACGTTGGAGTAACATAAGGAATATATCTTAGAATTATAAGCTGCTTTGGTATATTGCAGGTGACTTTAATTGTATTATTGATCCAAGTGAAAAACAGGGTGGTAACCTTCATAGAATGTCCAAAAGCATACCTATGATACAATTTATCATGGACTGTGATCTTATTGACCCAGGCTTCTCAGGTTCACAATTTACTTGGTGAAATGGGTGGTCTCCTAAGGCTTGATAAGGTGCTGGTTAACTAGGACTACATGAACAACTATGATTATACTAATGTCAATCACTTGGATCAGAACAGGATCCGACCACTCTCCCTTCCTTACTATTGCTTAGAGCACTTCCACCGTACTACCAGATATTTTAGATTCTTAGACTTCTGAACTAACGAACATGGTTTTAAAGGGGTGGTAAAACAAGCATGGTATATAGAGGTTCATGGCTCCCATATGTGAAAATTCCATTTGAAACTAAAAAATATTAGCAGGTGCCTATCCCATTGGTCCAAGACCTCTATTGGTAATATTTTTTACAATGTCAAGGACCTGGAAAAGAAGGTGGATAATCTGAAATATAAGATCATTACAAATAACACTAATTTCAATAAACCTGAGCTTAACCGTATAAATGCCCTCCTTACCAAGGCTAATAAAACTGAAGAGTGTATATGGAAGTAAAAATCTGGGATCAAATGGTTTGTGGAGGGGAAAATTAACTCTAAATTCTTCTACTCCATTATCAAGGGTAGGAGGAAGAGGTTATCTCTCAAGAAGATTATACTAAATGATGGCAATTGGATTGAAATAGATGAACATATAGCCAATGATGCTATATCCTTTTTTTAGAACCAATTTACTAGAGAATATATTGATTTCAATTTTTCTATCCTTAGTTTTATTCCTAAAGTAATCAATGACACGAACAATGCAAGTCTTACATCTAATCCTACTATGAAGGACTTAAAAACTGTTGTATTTTCCTTGACTCCATCCAGTGCCCCCGGACCATAAGGCCTTTCTAGGAATTTTATCATTCTTGTAGGGATATTATTAAGGAGGATTTGTTACTAATGATTATTAATTTATTTGCAGGTAACCAATCTCCAAAGTCCGTTACTCGCACCTGCCTGATCCTCATTTCTAAAGTGGATAATCCTTAAGTGTTCAATGAATTAAGGCCTATTAGCCTTAGCAATTCTCTTGCAAAATCATCTATAGTCTAGTGAACCAAAGACTAATCTCCCTCATGAACAAGTTGATCTATCCTTATCAAACAAGTTTTATTAAGGGGAGATTCATCATGAAAATATCATAATGACTCAAGATATGGTCCATAATATTACAAAGCCTTCCATCCATGGGAATGTGGGTTTTAAAAGTGGACATGGCTAAAGCATATGACAGAGTCTCATGGGAATACATTTGCAATATTATGAGAAATTTTGGTTTCAATGAAACTTGGATTAATATTATCTGGAGACTTATGTCAAATGTTTGGTATTCTATAAATATCAATGGGAGTAGACATGAATTTTTCAATTCTACTATGAGTTTAAGATAGGGGGATCCTTTATCTCCCTCTCTTTTTCTTATTGGGGCTTAATTTCTCTCAAGATCAATAGAATCTTTAAACAATCATGATTATATCTCATTCTCGATAGATAATTGTAGTCCTATTATATCTCTTCTATGTTATGCCGATGATATATTTTGTTTTCCTCAACTGAACATGAATCCTTGAAGATGAAGATGGACAAGATGGAGACTTATGAGAAGATCTCAGGACAATTAGTATGTAAATCCAAATCTAATTTCTATGTCAACTTCAAAGATGATGATCCAAGAATAAACCAAATCAAGCAGATTGCTGTATACAATCACTGCCAGTTTCCAATAAAGTATCTAGGATGTCCTATCTACTGTCACGATCCAGAATTCACTAGTCGCGATGACGCCTAAACTAACCAGCTAGGAGCCAACTAATAACTATTCAACTCTAATAATATTAATAAGACAATTAGATAAAAAGGAATTCTCTGAATCTTATACATTTCCCAAGGACTGGAAGTACAAATCATGAGCTCCAAAAAATAGAGTTTACAAAGATGATATGAAGTAAATACATATTCTGTTTGAAAAGTATATAAATAGAGTTTTATAAATCTAAGGCTACCATAAACACATGCAACTACAACAAGTACGCAGGTACATCTTAAAATCCAGTTCCCTTCAGGTCCCAGCTGGTTCCAACGCCTGGATTTACATAGCTAAGTGCAGAGTGCAGTATGAGTACAACCGACCACATGTACTCGACAAGTATAATAACTAACCTCAATGAGGTAATAGTGCAAAGAATTTCTAGTGATACTCCAACAGTTCATAACAACGTAAAGCAATTAAATAAAGAAGTAAGTCAGCGACAAAATGCTCAAACTTTTCATAATTTTCTGAAAATAGTTTCGCTTTTCAAGTATATCTGTGAAAACCCAACACTTTTACCGAAATCGTCGAAAATATGTGAGTTTTCCCAAAAATCCTTTCAACAGTAAATATCATGTTTCATTTTATCTCCATATAGCAAGTGTAAAATATATCTCGATTCTCATATGTCAATATATGTGAGAAGTCATGAATGACGTGATAACGTACGACATGAGAAAAACGCATCTTTACGCATGTATGTCATGTGCATGTCAAATGCGATGTGACTCAATGATAGAACCATATGTATACTCTCAGAGTATCAATTCACTCAATCCCCCCAGTTGCTCAGTCCTAACAGTCACTCAGTCTTCCCAAACACTCGATACTCAACACTCGCACTCAGTAGGTACCTGCACTCACTAGGGGTGTCTACAGACTCCGGAGGGGTTCCTACAACCTAAAAACTATATCAAATCCAATCATGGCATAAATCAATGAAACATGTTGTGACATACAACCCGATTTCATAAATATCCTCACAATCAGGCCCTCGGTCTCATTGAGTCATCAACCTCTGCAGTCTCTCGGGGCTCTCAATGTCATGGAACTAGTCCGACAACAGTGATATGATGTATAAATAAATAACAACTGAGACTGAGATATAATATGAATGCATGAATATGAATGAGCTTGAAATATCAATAAAATCAGTAAGGTGACAATAAGAAATGACCACTATGGGTCCCAACAATATCGGCATAAATCCTAAATATGATATCTAGTATGATTGACAGCTTATTTACTTTATCACATGGTGAAACACAGATATAAACAAAATAGGACCACTATACAGTGCCATGAAAATAAGTGACTATTTACACGGTGCACGCCTACACGCCAGTTACCTAGTGTGTGCGTCACATTAACACCAAACATATAACACGTAATTCGGGGTTTCATACCCTCACCACTAATTTTAGAAAATGTCACTTACCTCAAACAAGCCAAATTTCAATATCAAGAAAGCCAAACGATGCTCTAAAAATGCAATCACACACGTAACGACCTCTGAACGGATCAACATTAGCCAAAAGCAAATTAAATACATCAAATAAAGCCCAAGGAAATAATTCCATATTATAAAGATCACTTCCTTAATCAAAACCCAAAACCGGCCGAAAAATCACACCCAAGCTCGCACCTCAAAACTGGACATAACTCACAAAATCCGACAATCATTCGATTACAAGTCCAACCATACTAGTTTCACTCAGTTCCAACTCCAAATCGATGTTCAAAACTCAAAAATTCATATTGTGAAACATTAGGCCAAAACCCCCTATTTTCTTTTTGAAATTCATCAACCAAACGCTAAAATCGAAGATAGATTCATGAAATATAACCAAAATTGAGTAGAGAACACTTATGCCAATTCATATGGGGAAAATTTCTTCAAGAATCGCTTCAATATGATCTCCATAGATCCAAAAATTGTAAAAATGGCTGAAACCCTAGAAATAGATTACATTATACTTCTGCCCAGATATCCTCTTTCGCGAACCATCGCGTTCACGATGAACAAAATATCAGCCACCAAAACTTCTTTACGCGTTCGCGACACAAGCCTCGTGAATGTGATACACACCAGAGACAGAACTACGTGAACGCAGCACAAGCCTCTCTCATGCGATGAAAAAAGGTCCTCCAGCTCCAGCTCCCAGCTCAACTCTACACGAACATGATCTTTCATACGTGAACGCGAAGAAGACTAGCCCCAACACTACACAAACACGAGACATACTTCGCGATCACGAAGAGAAAAAGGCTACTTATATCAAAATACACTACACGTTCGCAATATTTGCAACCCGAACGCGATGAAGGGTCGTGACACCAGAAACCAGCGAAATTCAGCAGTGCCAAAATGAAGGAGAATGGTCCGAAATCAATCTGAAACACGCCTGAGCCCCTCGAGACCACATCCAAACATATAAACAAGTACCATAACATAACTGTGACCTACTCGAGTCATCAAAACACACATAACAACATCGAAACGACGAATCACACTTCAATTCAAAATCTATGAAATTTTGAAACTTCAAACTCCACAACCGATGGTGAAACCTATCAAATCACGTCTGATTGACCTCAACTTTTGCACATAAGTCACATTTACCATTACGGACCTGTTTCAACTTCTAAAATTGGAATCTGACCTCGATATCAAAAAGTTCGCTTCCAGTCAAACTTTGCTAAAATTCAATTTTAGCCATTTCAAGCCAAATTCTACTACGGACCTCCAAATCATAATCCGGACATGCTCCTCAGTCCAAAATCACCCAACATAGCTAATAGAACAATAAAAAATCTAATCCGAGGTCAAATGCCAAAAAAATCAAACTTGGTCAAATCTTCCAATTTAAAGCTTCCTAGTTGAGAATCGTTATTCCAAACCAATCACAAATAACCTAAAACTAAAATCAGCAATTCACATAAGTCATAATACATTATACAGAGCTACCTATGCTCGTAAACTATCGAGCAAAGTGTAAATGCTCAAAAAGACCGGTCGGATCGTTACATCTACATAGGAAGGAAAAAATTTGTTTATTCAAACACATGATGGCTAATATAGCCAAAAGATTCCAAGGCTCGCAAGGGAAATTTCTATCATATGGTGGAAAAGCTATTCATATTAAATCTAATTTGCAGGCTATCCCTCTCTATATCCTATAAGTGGTATACCCCCCCAACGCGAAATTCTACCAGATTGAAAATCATCTCTAATTTCTTCTGGGGAAAAGAAAAGTCGGAAAACACTTAAGCATTTTTCAAAAACCCTAAATCAGAAAGAAGTGACTTTGAAAGTAAAATATTTTTAAAAGAAAAGTTAGGGAAATTCTTCAAAAACTCAAAATAGAGCATGAATACACACAAATATGAGGAGAATCGGAGAAAAACCTCAAATATCAAGGGTTTCAGGTGAACCGTAGAATGAGAAAGGCTTGAAAAAGGTTCGTACTAAGTCGGATAAGGCTGGACATGTTGACGCCCCTTTATCTCGTGAAATCGAGTTTATGATATTTAGGAAAGACAACTCTATTCCCGTTTGAAAATTGGGTTTTGGATTTGGAGAGTCGCCACCTAATGATTATAGTGCATTAGGACACTTTAAGAAAGAATTTGAGATGAGAACCAGAGTTTGGGTAAGGGCTAAAAATTATATCGAAGGGAAGGTGTTAGGCACCCCTGAAGATCCACTAGTGTGGTTTCCGACTATGCTACAATTGTGACTTTAAATGCAAATAACAAGTAGACAAGCAAACATTGAAAATACGAGGAAACCTTCGCATAAAAGTTGCAAATAAAAAGCACAAAAGGATTTAAAAGTGTTGAAATTAGGTAGGAAGTAGTATTATAATCAAAGAAATGGTATGCGAGTAAAGGGAAGAGGTCAAATAATTGAGGCAAGCAACTTAAAAGAAGTACAAGAAGTGGAAGTTGAAAATTGGATGGCTTTTAAAGTTATAAAAAAAATAACAAACTAATAAAGAGGGAGGGGTCCTAGGTTTATATATCACATGGATCATCCACACAATACTGGTACCCGATTGTACTCATAGTATTATCGTGTGATCATCATCTCCATGTCTACCCTTTCCACCGTGTTAAGGTATTAAAGCGCGAAATGGTAGCATTACTTATTGCATGCTATTACCCATCCCAATTCTATCAGTCCCGGAGGCAAATGGACTATTTATCCTAAAGGGAAATGGGTTTGGGGCTTTTAGAAGTTTTCAAAGGACAAAATGCTAAGGCTTCAACCAAAACACCTAATGCAAATAGAAGGAAACAGATAAGAAAATAGGGCTCAGATATGCCTCCATAAACCAGCAAAAGTCATAGAGTTTAGCATGTCTTACACGTACTTATTTGGTCTTAATTAAATAAAGCAACGAGCGGATTGTTCAACACATATTTTTAAGCAAAAAGTCTACATTAGGCTTACTCAAATGCAGTTGACTAAAACCGATCTAATTGTTAATCCTCTTTGTCCAAGTGTTGGTTAGAACTAGGCGTGATATATACTGATTTTAGAAAAAGATGCAAACTAAAAGGGGTTACTAATTTTAACAGGACATTACGAGTTCAGCAGTTAATATTACCTTTATTCAGATTTGAGATATCCTATAGGCAAGCTTTCTATACATTTACTGATTTGGACACCTTTTAGACGTTAACAAAAGGTCCTATGAACATGGTATCTATATGAAGCTTTTATTATTAAACCAAGAAACTATTTGCCTAGTGATGTTTATAAATGCAGAGTGCAGTAGTTTATGGACCATATTTTATATGAATTTGTAGAACAATTAGAAGTTAACTATGTCACACATCTATGTGCGGAGATGCAAAAATTATGAGTGAATCCGGTTGGCATGATTTCTAGATGTGAGTTTGCAGAAGTTAGAGGTTAACTCTATAGACATGATCTCTATGCGTATTTGCAGAAATTAAAAGTTAACCTATAGGCATGATTTCTAGGTGTGAAATTGCAGAAATCATAACAAACCCCTATAGGCAGGATCTCTACCCTTGATGCATAAAAATAAATCCCATCCCCCATTTTACTAAGTTCCCCGAGTTTGGTATAAGTTATTACAACCCAAAGGAAATAAACTGGAATTAAAAATACATCAGAAATCCTCAGGTGCATCCAAGGAACCCAATTTAAACATAAGCCTAATAATATGAGATTGAGCCACTTCCAAGATCCAGATTTCCAAGCCTTCTCTCATCTAGGGTGTTTCAAAAATCCAAGGGGTTTCAGGAACTCCAGGCAGTGCATAGCACCAAGATGTTAATTAGAAATTGAGTTGTGTAGTGTAGAAGGGCCAACCCTTATGTGTCAAGATTAGTGGGAGCTGGCTCACACAAGAGGGGCAAAACTTAAGTTCTAAGAATGAGTGTAAGTGCAATAGAAGGGGTAGGGGGCTACCCAGGCATGCTGGTGATCATGCTCAGCCACAAAAATAGACTAGCACACCCCTGACCAAACCTGTTGATTAAGCATTCAGAGAGTAAATACCTACTAGAGGTCAAGCCATGGCCTAAACAATAACTAGAAATACTGGTAGGCCAAGGGTGTTACTCAGCACACACAATAAGGGAATGTGGATGTGAAATTGACAAAGCTTAGGGCCCAAAGTGTCCGGTTCATATCCATGGACAATGATTTCAGACATTGCCATGTTTCTGAACCATAACTTAAAGCATATAAAGGGGATATGAGAGTTTGGGATTCATGAGGTATCAAATAAATAATACACAACTAACAAAATGCACATATAGATAAACATTAAATTACAAGGGAAAGGGAACATATTAAGGCATGCTAGAAACACATATTGACTGAAGAAACATGAATAGAAGTAGACAGGAATGACAATTGGAGTAATTAAAGAAAAAAATATGTTGTTGTTGAAGCTTGTAAATTAACTAGAACATACCTGTAGAGAAGCAAAGTGCAGAAAAAGTAGAGCAAATAAGAATCCACAATCTAGCCTTGACTTTTAGCTGGCTAGACAAAGCAACAACACAAGTAGCAGTAAAGAAAGAAAGAGTTTTAAGTGTAAGAGAGATTTTTGAACTCAGGTTGTTCGTCTGTGTTCGTGTGTTCAAAGAAAAGGGAGAAGAGTATTTATAGCTTTTGACAACGGGTGAGAAATAAGGTAACAAGTAAAATTAAAACACAAACATGGAAACAATCACCATTCAGAATCAATTAACTCAAGTAATTTCCTTTAATTAAGGAAACACTACTTAACGGGCCAGCATGCCTAATTAAGGAAAGAAAATCAGTTTGGGGCAGATTGATTATTGCCATAAAAAGGGTAGTAAAGCATGAAGTAAATAATCCAATCTATGTACGAAATAGACTTATTTTGGGAAAAGATTCAGCAAGGTAAAACATCACAATAAAGGAAATGACTCAATTAATTTTAAACAGATGAGTAAAAATTAGGACCCGTAAGAAAACCTTTTTGGCAATCAGTCATAAAATCAAACAAGAAAGGAACATGATTCTACACTTCATTATATAAATAACAAGGAATGAAAAAGCATTCAGTGTTAGACATGTTGATGAAAAGAAGCAACACAAACATACGATGACAGTAAGGGTAAGCTAGGGTTCAATAGTAATAAAATATTTGAAGCACAATAGTCAGGCAGGTCAAGTAGTCA
This sequence comes from Nicotiana noctiflora, assembly GCA_032618575.1. Classification (NCBI taxonomy): domain Eukaryota; kingdom Viridiplantae; phylum Streptophyta; class Magnoliopsida; order Solanales; family Solanaceae; genus Nicotiana; species Nicotiana noctiflora. The sequence continues at coordinate 8,552 of JASVEL010001483.1, read as the reverse complement.
CATAGAAACAACAGTGAAGAGGACATATAATCAAGTGGAGGGTCTCAGTGTAGGAACAAATGAAAAAACTTCTAAAGAAAATAAGGGCTTTAATAGTAACCGGGTTTTGCAAGATGGTAAGAACTTAAAATTAAAAAAATTAAACGAGGAAGAATGAATCAACAACAAAGAACAAATGCGCATTTAAATAAACAACTTTTAGAACTTGGATAAACTAAAAAAGGAATTAAGGTTTTTAACATGCATGAAACAGATAGAAGTATAATCATGAGCAAATCATAGCCAAATCATAAAATTGTTAAAAATCAGAGATCTTTTGAAAATTTTAAATGAAAAAAAACCCTAATGAAGGGTCGTTTTTGCACGAAAAGTTGAAAAACTTTCGAGAACACACTTAAACATTCATGGCAAGTACAAATCTAAAGTAGATATGAAAGAAAAATAAAAAAAATCCCAAAGATTAGGGTTTCGAAGAACCCGGAAAGGTGAGAAAGGTCATGGAAATTAACGATCTAACCAGGAGCGCCAAGTATCTAACTCGAACAGCAATGGCTGGCCGGAGAAAAGTCAGGGAAGACCGGAAAAAGGTCATGAATGGAAGTCAGGCAACAACTAGACCAACTTCCTTCGAGATTTGGCAATGAAACTACAGAAGCGAACACCCAGGAGCCATGTGAGGCCATTACACATCTCCGATGGCCATGAGAGGCCATGGATTAGGGCGGGATTGAGAGGACGCAGCTAGGGTTCATGAGGGCTTCAGAGAGAATTGAGAGAGAAGAGGAATTCGAGGGCGGCGTTTGGTAAGAAATGATTAGGGTTGGGTGTGGTTGGTAGAATTAAAAAGGAAAGGATGAAATGTGGCCGCTGCATTTAGATCAATGGCCTAGATTGAACGGGGAGCTTGACAGATCGGGTAAGTGGACCAGGGGTCGGGTTAATTTGAAATTGGGTTGGGTAATTTTGGACTTTGAAATTGGGTTAATTGGATTGCCAAATTGGCTATAATTGAAATGCAATTGAGGCCAAATCGTAAATAGCCAGTTTTATCTTTTAAATTTTATAAAAATAGTATTATAGATTTTAAAAATAAATTAAGAGTACTGGGTAAATAAGTATTATATAAAAAAAATACTGGGATTAATTTTATAAACATAAAATGCTATAAATTACAAGATAGGATGTAATTTCAATTATTTGCAATTTAGCTTTAAAAATATCAAATTAACTTGTAAAAATATGCAAAAATTATCTTAATTATATTTTGGTATAAATGTAACAATAAAATGAATTATTCATCAAAATGATAATTTGGGAAATAATTATTGGATTTTGTTGTATTAAAATAGGAAATAAATTAGTTTAAAATTTTAAAAATGCTAGAACTCTTGGATGCACTTATATATGCACAAATATGCTATTTTAGGAGTATTTAGGGTATAAAAATAGTTAGGGAAAAATTAAGTATCAACATGACACAGGTTCAAGAGGGTAAGATATGTCGGAGCTAGGCCGGAGATGGCCGGAAAGTGGGCGAAGATCTGAGTGGAGACCTTTGAGGTCTAGCCTCGAACATTCGAGTACCAAGAATATAGGAGCAATTGATGGTAAGTATGAGCTTTCCATGGCCTAAAAAGCCATGTATTCCGGCGAGAATCGAAGGGATTAGGGTTAGTTTGGGTGGCGGCGACTAGAGTTTGCAGAGAGAATGGGAGAGGAAGGGGATTCAAGGGCGGCGGGTAGAGGGAAATGAATTTAGGGTTGTGGTGTTGGTAGATTAAAAATGGAAAGGGCACGTGTGAGCCGTTGATCTTTTAGATCAACGATTGTGATTAAAATAGAATTCGGTCGGGTACTTTGAACGATTTAGGGGGTCGGATTGGACTGCTCCAGAATTGGGTCAATTAAGGGGATTAATGGGGCTATAATTGAAATGTAGATGGGCTATATATTAAATAGCTATTTTTTTCTTTTTAATTTAATTAAAATGATTAAAATAATTTCAAAAATAAATTGAAAGTACTGAACTAATTAATAGTATATAAACATTAATTTAAAAATACTGGGATTAATTTTATAGTTGTAAAATGCTATTAATCGTAATATAGGATATACTTGCAATTTTATGCCATTTAGCTTAAAAAATATTAAATAAATTTATAAAAATATGATAAAATCAACTTAATTATATTGTGGTGTAAATATGAGGATGGAAATAAATTACTTAACCAAAATAATAATTTTGGGAATAATTATTAGATTTTGTACTGCTAAAACAAATAATAAAATGATTTTAAAAAGCATTAAAAATTAGAAAAAATGTCAAAATTCTTGGTCATATTTATATATTCATGTACATGCTATTTTGAGAATAAAAATAGATAGGAAAAAATTGGGTATCAACGGTCGACAGTGAAAATCTTGATATCAGGGTCGGAATAGAATTCCGGAAACTGGAGCAGGTCTGTAGTGTCATTTGTGATGTGTGTGCGATTGAATGAGGTTTGATAGTTTTTGTCATCGTTTGAAGGATTCGAAAGTTTGGGATGATGATATGTGACTTGTTGGTATGTTTGGTTGAGGTCCCGAGAGCCTCGGGTTGAATTTGGTAGTTGGCGGAAGGATCGGATTAGCATTTAGTTGATGTTGCTCATTTTTGTTGCTTCTATCATTTCACACCTGCTGATTGGGGACCGCAGTTAGAAGGTCACAGGTGCGATATGTAGACCGCAGATGCGTGATTTGGCCATCAGGAGAAGAACCACAAGTGTGATGTTTTGGCGCATCTACGAGACCGCAGCAGATGTAGTCCTGGGAATTTAAGTGAAAACCGCAGATGCGTTTGATTTTGCCGTAGAAGCGGTTCGTAGATGCGGATTATTGGTCGCAGATGCAGAATCCTTGGGGCAGAAAGTATACAAGTTTCCTTCGCGAAATTTGGCCCATTCCACCCTTTTTGAAGTTGGGATTGAAGCTTTTGGAGGGTTTTGAAGAGGGAATCAAGGGGAAACTTGTTGAGGTAAGATTTTTGAACTTAATACTCGATTCTATGGTGATTTTCAGTAGATTAAACTTGGAATTTGAGGGATATAAGGTTAAAATTAGGGAATTAGGGAATGGAACTGGAGAGTTAAAATTTGGTGATTGAGGGGTCAAACGACGTTAGATTTTGATAAATTTGGTATGTATGGACTTGTGAGGCTATAAGAATTCTAGTGTTGTGTGGCGATAAGAATTCTAGTTGTGTAGTTGGCCAGTATTTATTAAAAAATATAATTGACACAAAGTTCGTCTTTTAATGAACAAGGAATTCCCAAAATTCAACATTACCGACCAACTTTCGTCGATATTGTTAAATTTTAATTTTTTTTAAAGAACATATTTTTTCTTTTACCAACTAATGTTGGTCGGTATCTTTTTAAATTTAATAATTACTAAAAAACATAAATTAAATACACCGACCAACTTTTGGTCTGGGCATAACCTATCAAAGTTGATCGATATTTTTGATATGTAATTACCGTATTTCCAGTGGTGGACCCTTAAGTTTACCGAAACATAGGCTTTGGCACGCACAAAGATTTTTGATAGAAAGTGAAATAGTAGGACTTCCACTTTGACAACCACTTTGCTATATTATTGTTATCCTTATTCTATTGTTATAGAACCGAGTGAAAGTGAATCTCAAACTCGTAATTTATTCCTCTAGAACTAAAAAAACTTAAATCCACTTTTCACAGGTCAAGTCGTCAAGACAAAGAATTATACGTCCTAAAGTATATATTTTCATCAGGGGGAAATTCTAACGACACGCACTATTTTTTGCTTCTGTTAGATGGGAATTCAGATTTATGTTCATGAAAAGTTTGAGTGCAAATTGTTGCCAGCTGCATCTTTTCTAACGTTAGGTGCCTAATCATGAGTACATTATTCTCCAATCACTAGCCTCAATTCCTGCCTATTGATAGTTGTTGTCTGACACATATTTGGCTCCCAAATTCTGTTGGATTTCTTAAGCAGGCAGTTAGATTTTTATTTGTGTATTGCTATCAAAATATTACACGAGGAAATCGATGACTCCGAAACCTAAATGTCAATATTTTGAACTTATAATATGTTTATACAATGTAAAAAAATTATTTTTTTTATATAAAATACGATATTATACTACTCCCTCTGTTTAACGAAGTTTTAGCCGTAAAGTAAAGCGCGGTATAATACCGCGTTTTACATAAACTTTGCTTTGATTTTGGTGCAGGAAAAAAAGAAGATCTGTGTTAAAGAAAAGTTCAAGAATATCTAAAAACAAAGTTATAATGGAAGATTATGGTTCTTTACCATTTCCAAATGAATACTGATTTTTTTGGTTCACCAAGGTTTCACTGGTTTTGCTACAAAGGGCTTTCCTGTGTCGATTATGAGTCCTACTTCAATACTTGATAGTAGTAAACCTTTCTCTGATTTTAGTAACCTTTTTTTGGTCTGATTCTAACTCAAACACTCCAGGATCCCCTAAATCAGATAGTAGAATTCATTGGGAGAAGCTTGACTCAAAAGGGGTTGGTCTTGGCCTTGTTAATGCTCTCATTGATAAAAAATCTGATTCCAAAGAAACATATTTTGAGTCCAAAATATTAGCATTTATGTTTCGTACTTGGAGATCGATAGCCAACATTAGTTATGGTAAGTTGGTATGATTTGATGTAAAAAGAATTTTTTTTTACCCAAAAACCTAACGAGGATAAATAATTTAACACCTGCAGTTGCAGAACATGTAAATATTTATCCTGTTGGAAAATATAATTTATATTCCAAAATGAAAAAGTTCATGACCTGGCTAGGTCGTTTTGGGCATTGTGATCAAAATCAATGATTAATTTAGGGCTCCTAATGTTGATACTTGATATTGATTGCTTAGAGCATTTGTTAAGTTTCACCACTTTGTTCTTTAAACAGCAAGCAAGTTGCCCAATCCAAGTACATTATACGTACATTCGTTTTTCTTGTTTTGAAGGACACAACATGACGTTATTGTTGGGTTTTAAAGCATTAAAATACGCTTAAAAGAGAGTGATGGGAATTGGAAGGAAAATAAAATATTTGAGTTTTATTTGAGATTACAAAGGGATATTTTTCCATATTAAAAGAGGAAGATGTTTTTTATAGGTATATAAACCATTGTTATTTTTTTAGCTCTTAAAGAGTTGAGAAGAAGTCAAGTATCACGACGTCGGCTCGGCTTCGGCTTCAGATTAATTTTCAGGATCAAATTTGTTTGTTAATAGTAAATATCAACATAAATATTATTAAATATCCATTTTAATAACAGAATAAATCTATAAATATTAACATTAATATTAAATCCAACAGAATATTAAACGTTTGCCGTTATCCATTTTTTCGTTTTTCAGTTTTGGAACTGAAAATTAACCGCCCTCTTGAATTCCCGGTTTATTGTTACGTATATAGTCATTTATGTTATGACATTTCTGCTATAACTATTTTGCATAAACAATCATTCTAAAGAGTTGCACCTCTTCAGTTTTCAGCTTAATCTTGACTATAAATACAAGTCTATTCTCTTCGATTTTTCATACGATTTTCGGAGTTCTCCTCCTCTTTTATGCATTGTTTTATCATAAAAGAAAGCAACAGTAAGTGTGATTTGCTACCAAACTTTATGTTCGCTGAAACACTGGGGTTTGAAGTACCACTACATCAGTGTGTAATTGATTCTATCCTAGGAGAAAATAATCTATAACCTTAGGTACTAGTAGAGAATTAAACTGTTTAAGAAAATACTGTAAATTTAATATGCTCGGATTAACTTTTGTTTCGTTTATATTTTCTATATATATGTTATTTTATCTTTTCTAGAATTAGTTTAAAAATACGGTTTGCTAACAATTATTTGGCTTATCAATCTTGTTGAAAACAAGCGGCTTAATTCGCAAATATTTTCTTTCTTCTGGTTCACCTAATATTTAATTAAAATAATGCTGGCATTGTTTTCTTGTAGTAGGATGAGGCATACTTGCGGCGATTTGATGGTATAGGAAAAGGGAAGCTGTATCTGTGGGAAGTCAAATGAAGGTTCACAAGTACAAATACCAACATAATATATTAATATTACAAATAACAAACACTAGAAGATACAGTAGTGATATAATTTAGAAACAGAAAATTAAGTGCTCTGTTTCCCTGAAAAGAAGAAGATGATCTAATTTATTTTTGGTTTGTTGGATGGAGAGTATGCAGTTGATTATGGTTTTTGTCAGGTTCTTGAAATGCAGCCCCACGAGTTGCTTCTTCTTGTTTCGTGCCTGTTGCATGCTATGTCTGTGATATATATAATATATGGGGTAACATATTCCATTTTTAAAAGCTTAATTTGCCGTTAGTAAATATGAAAAGTGTTCATGCTTGGAGCTAGGGACATTACATCCACAAACAGTTTAGAACTTATTGAGTATAACCAACAATTCCCACATATAGAGGTTTTGAATTTTCATTAGTGCAAGTATGGAAGAAAATGAATTTCCCACATAAATTAGAGACAACGTTTATGTCACTTCAAAAAAAGGGGCATTGTTTTCGTAATAATATATTCTCTTTGTAAGGCCCCATTTTGTCAATTAAAAACAAAAATCCTTTTTCAAAAATGTTTTTATTTTGGAAATTTACAAAAATGAGTTTTTTGAAATACAAAATTTTCAGATTTTTTTTTCTCCACTCACAAAATTATAATATTTTTTCAAGTGAAATGCATGTCCAAATATAATTTCAAATTCCACGTACCATTTTTCAACTTAACTTCAAATACTATTTTTTTTTTTAAATTAGAATTCTTATGTCCAAAAGTCTACATTTTACGTACATTTATTAAGAAATCGAATCGACAAACGTATATTTATTCGAGTCAAATAGTTTTGTGGGTCTTTACAAATTTGTTTTTAGTTTTACGATCATGCATTTTTTTTTAAACATGCGAGATTTATTTTTACACATAAAAGATCTCTATTTTATACATAAGAGATCTGAAAATGACACTTTGTTAATTTCAATATTGTAAATAATGAAGGCCCGTTAAAAAAGAAAAAGAGAATTGCTAAAGTTTTTTCCGAAGTGAGTTTCAGTAGAAATTTACTTTTACCCAAGACTTTTGTAGTACTTGAGTCTCCAAGGTAGACCTCTTCTCTATCATCCTCTACAGGAGTATAACAGGAAAATGCTTCTATATCAATATTATTTTCAGCATCAATGGTATTTGCCATAGTTTCTTATATTGTAGTAATTGAGAGCAAGAATTTCAATAATAATACTTCTTCAATATTATTTATAAGCGGATACACGGATTGACTTGAGTCATGCTAGACACTGTCCTAAGAAATTATTCCAGCAGTGTGAAATGTCTCACTAAGATTAAACAAGTTTACCTCTATTAAGGAGGATACAGAAATTAATAAATTATTAAATTACAAACCAAGCTAGCTAATAGGAAAAGTAAATAAGAAAGGAAACAACTAATAGTTAATATTGGACAATAAAGGAACAAGATAGGTGTGAAAGGAAATGAAAGAAAATGATGATTCTGTTATGTCAAATTGGTAAAAAAAGGTCCCTTTGTAGGCAAAAATGTTAAGGCTTTTCTTATCATTTGTCAAGTTTCTTGCCATTTGTCAAGTATAATTGTCAAACCTTGTATGCATCTTGCTACATGAATGGACATTTATCCACGTTTTGGAAATACCCACAACAGTTTCTCTCGCATATTTTTAAAAAATTCATACAAAGAGGAGTAAGCTGAATTTGTATGGTCCAAATGCAATAGGTTTGGTGCCTTTCGGACTATGAACAAACTTAGATCATAAAGTTTAACTCATAGAATTATTGGTGAAATATAATATTTCTATGAACCAATAACTCTTATTGTAAGTTGGAGATTTTTCGCAATACGCGTGCGTGGTTATTCGTGAGAACTCTAGAGACTAAGCCAATATCTCATAGAAGCGGCCCCACTCCACTCTCATATATGTGAATTCATCAAGTGTATACAACTTTAAAATACACAATCCATACGGAATATAAATTTCACTAAGAGTTATATCTCAACCACTTAACTAGTCGTAGTCAAGCACTCTCTTTTAGTGCTTCAATGTTAATATCAACTTGTTATCACCCATATGTACATACTTCTTGGGATCTCCAATCACATAGGTTGGGTTACCATCTCTATTGACAACATATCGGCCTTAACCCCATCTCTTTTGAGATTTGAAGAATTAATTTTCTTCCCATAGGTTTAGTCAGAGGATCGCCAAATTTATCTCTCACTTCATATAATCAATGGAAATTATTTCATCTCTCAACAATTGTTTTATGATATCATGTCTCAATTTTATGTGTTTTACAATTAAAAGATTTATTCTTTGCAATAGTTATTGCCGCTTGACAATCATAATGCATAGACACAAGAGGCAATGCATTCTTTGTTAAAGGGATATCAGCTAAGAAGTTTCTTAGCCACTGAACCTCAGAACCAGCTAACTCCA
>JASVEL010001482.1:0-62912 GCA_032618575.1 Nicotiana noctiflora | reverse complement strand
CCCAATATTGTATTTACTTCACCCAGATCTTTCATACCAAAATTAGCTGACAGAAATTTTTTTGTACTTTGCCCAATATTTAAATTTGTACTAAATATAAGCATGTCATCAACATATAGACATATTATCACATAATCTTTGAGTAGTATAAACATATTTATCCACCTTAATAGAGAAAAAATCGTCTCTAAGTAAGACTAGTTCAAATTTCTCATACCACCGCTTAGGAGCTTATTTAAGGTCATAAAAAAATTTAATTAAATTTCAAACTTTATTTTCTTGTCCAGGAATGACACGGCCTTCAGGTTGAACCATATAAATTTCTTCTTCTAGATCACCATTTAAAAAAGCTATTTTGACATCCATTTGATGGATAAAAAGCTTATGGATGGAAGCTATAAGGCAAGTAAAACTCGAATAGAAGCAATTCTAGTCACCGGTGCAAATGTATCAAAATAATCTATATTTTTATCTTTGAAAAAATTTTTTTGCTACTAATTGAGCTTTATATTTATTCGAAAGATCCATCAAGATTAAATTTCTTTTTGAAGATCCATTTACTACCAATAAGCATTGCACCAAGAGGTAAATTAGTTAAAATCCATATATTATTTTTATATATTCCATTCAAATATTATATTAATTGCAGTTGCCTACTGTTCAACTACATGCTGGTATTCTTGTCGTGTAGTAGGATTAGGAATGCTTTGCGGCTATTGAAGTATTGATTGATCAGAAAATGAGAGGTGTTTATACAAAGAATCTAAGGGGTAGAGTGGAGCTTCCCAGAAGTAGAGTACCAACATAAAACAAAATGGAACAATCACTATATACTATCATAAGTCATGAGTAGCACTTGGAAGTTGGAATTATACAACGTACTCATTCGCTGAATATTTTATAAATAATTTTACATTAATAAATATGAATTTTAATAGGAGGTATTATCTTTTCTTAATAGATATTTTCAAATAATTAGTACTTTTTACTGCATGAGCATTTCTGTTAGTTTTTCCTTAATTTGAATGTAGGCGCCCATTAGGTAGCTTGCAGCAGCAGGTGTTTCCTCATTTTTTCAGCTTAGCCATCTTGGATTCATCTAAAACCTAATCATGATTGAAGGAACATTATACCCATACTAGTCTTGAAATGATTAAATGCATAACTAAAAATTGGCACATATTGAGCATAGAGATTTTTACAAGTGTTTGAATTTAATTTATTTCCATTTTAGAGTCGAAATGTAAATTTAATATGTTCCGTACATCATGTAGACAAATTGCACTACTGCCTGCAGGCTGCAGATTTCATAAATGTGAAACATATACATTTATTCTGAAGGATAAAATTGAAGCCCTTGTAAGGCCAAAAAAAAAACACCTTTTAGGTGTTTCTTCAAGAAAATTACAGCCAGGTTACTCCCTGAATCTGGAACTCATCTCCGTTTTATTGAGCAGAAGCAAAAAGTTTGAACTTTCAAAAAATAAATACTAGGAGTAACCATAAATATCCACTGAAACAAGCCTATTGAGTTAAATTGGTCATGGGTCGAGATTGGATGGTGCCTCATGCCTGGATTGTATTTAGTTCTCATAAGAAATATCTAAACTCATTCCTTTATTTCTCGTCAACATACATTTGATTTACCGGGTCAAGAAGTGTACACATTTTGATGCAGAATTATTTTAGATAAAAAAAAGTTTGAGCTCTCATTTTGAAGTGAGGACTGCGTAGAATACTGAATACCTCTTCTATATACAAATAATCCGCAACGTAATGCATCCTATACAGAAAGAATACTACTAGCCAGTACGAAATTGAAACAAAAATAACTAGTGACATCCAAAAAGAATTAATGAAAATTGGTGAACGGAAAGCGCCGGCAATTGTCTCTGTCATGAATTTACACCTTTAGTTAGCGAGCGTCGTCTCATGGTATTGTAAGTATGATATTTGTCTTTGCAGCTTTATTTGTTCATAGAATTTAGCAATAAATTCCTCAGCCTTCATATCAATAGCTTCATCACCGGGACAAGTAATCTCCTCAGAGACCTCGCAGCTTGCATATGCATCTTCTTCATTTTCATCATCATTACCATTGTACATTTCATGATCTTCACCTTCACGATCACGATCACGATCACGATCAAAGTCAAAGTCAAAGTCGAAATCGACTTGAGGTTTGATACAGGGGATGTTAGGCATCTTGAAACGCAAGGAAGCAGGACGATGCATTTTAACATGAATGATAGGGGTGTCATCAAAGGAAAGCTCACGCTCCCCATAATGTAGTGCACTACCGTATCCATAGTCGTTGCTATGTCGGAGACTTTTAATATATTTGGGAAGCAAACGGAGATCGGCCATAAGATGTCTGTTCTTGAAAATTCCACCTTTTCTTGCCCATAACAAGGCCACCCGAAGAATGTTCCAAGCTCTACCACCAACCACAGATCTCTTCTTCTGTATTCTTGTTTTTTCTTGCATGGTTAGTGTAAAAGCAGTAAGTAGATAGCAACAATTGAAATAAAAGAAGATGGCAGTAGGAGCCAAAAATAAGAAAGAGCTTCGCTTTTTGTTCTTATGGTTTTTATGATTAAAGTGGGTTATGTTTGGTAGAGGGAGAGGGGAAGCTATATATAAAGAGGGAAATGAGAGTTTACTCAAAGTAACGCGGTTTAAGCGAATAAGGTGGACCCACGTTGTCCTAAATAAAACGCCAAGGGCTTAGTGTTAGTTGTTTGTACAGTGGGCGGTGTGAACACGTGGAAGACACGCCTGTACCCAGCAGGAGTCAACCTGGCTCCTGCCCCAGCATTTCGCTTCCTATCATTACCTTCATTTCTACTTCTTTAATCATATATTTTTAAATTATATTTCTTTTATTATACCTTTCTAATTAGCAATAGTTGAATATTTTAGGATAATGCCATCTCATATTTTATATTATTTTCTTGAAAAATACTTTATATAGCTATATCTTACTAAAATTAAAAAAAATTTGAGCATAATTTATATATTTTGTTCTGTGAAGATTTTACTGAAAAAAATCCAAAAAAACTCGAATAACTCAAAAACTCAAGTATTATTGGTTTGGTCTTTGAATTTAATAACCCGATACAATTGATAAAATTCGAACCAATTCAGTGCGCGAAACCAAAAAAAAATTATGACATGCAGAGCCGCAGCTGTTTGTGTTTCTATTAGATGGGATTTTAAAATTGAGGTTGGAAAGTTTAAAAGCCAAGTGGTGCCAGCTAAATATTTGTCTAATGCCAATTAGAATGCATTTTGTATCAGAATCAGGTAGCCCCAATTACTGCCTATTGACACATTTGTTGGGGCAGGATATATATTAAGGGTGTTCAAAAAAAAATTGGATTGTAGTTCACGGGTACTGAACCTGTGATTTTATGCACATTTTGAACACCCTCAACCACTGAGCCAAATATTTGACTTGTGTGGGTGTTCAAAACTTAATATATAGAGATAAAAAATAAATTTTACCTTATATGTATAGTATAATTTTTCGACGAAGAGTGTTCGGGTGAACACCCTTGCGCCCCTTGCCTCCACCCCTGGTCGTTGGCTGACATATTTGGCTTCTAAATTTTGATACGATGCATTTCTTATATCAGCACAAATATGCAGGCATTTGTACTACTACTTATTTATTACTCTAAAAGAATTCCTACTAGTACCCTCAACCAAGTTGTACAGATCACTATAAATTTTTTGGTTCTGCTGACAAGCGAATTCACTGCTTTCCTAGTGTACATTGTTAGGTATAAACTTGGTATATACTATACTATTTTTCATTGTTTTGTTCGAAAGCACAATTTTGAATTTTTTTTAAAAAAAATTGTTGAAAACAGGCCACTAAATTTTCTTTCTGGTTTACCCTGTAAACCAAATATTTCTAGTTTTTTTTCCCCTCTATTGTGGTGATATAGATATGCGGGCTTATTGTTGGCTTGTAGTGAGACGAGAAATACATGCGGCGATTGATTGAAAGAAATTAAATACGTGTTTAACGCGAATCTAAGTGGTCAAATGAAGCTTCCAGGAATACAAGTACCAAAAAGATATAAATATACCAACAGATCTACTATAATTTGTTGAAACACTTGAATATAGTAGTACTATTTTTCCAGAAAAGAAGAAAATGAAGGTATTGCTTTTTGTTTGTTGGAGAGTGAGAATATGGAATGGATTGTAGTTTTTTGTCAAGTTCGTGGAATGTAGCCGTGCATGCATTGGCCTGTAGGAAGCTGCTTCTCCATATTTCCTGTCCGGTATGTATATATATATATATATATATATATATATATATATATATATATATATATATATACGTTGATTTGCTTGTTTACGTTGGGGCAATACTATCATATTTTAATTTTGCCGTGGATTCATGTAGAAGTGGCTCATGCTAGGGACATCGTATAGTATCAAATAGTTCATAAATAAATATTCCTTCCGTTTCAATTTATATGAACATATTCATTTTTTATTCCGTACTAAAAAGAATAATCTCTTTTTATATTTGAAAATAATTTATCTCTATGTGATGATTAATAGCCACATAAAATATATGTGATTCATTTTACGCTATAAATTCAAAAGTTTCTTGTTTATTAAATTTTTAAAAATGAGGGAATAGTAATTAAGACGGTAACAGCCATTTGAAGATATAATGATTCTTTAAACGAAGAAATATTGGGTTTTGTTATTAAAGAACTTGTATGGTAAAACTAAAGACTAGATTAAACAACGATATGATCATCCACTATTCTCACTTGTGAATTGTTATTATTTATTCGTGTATGTAATCTGTTAAAATATGTACTAATTATTTTTTCTAGGTAACTTATCCGACTAATCATTTACACTTATCAACAGTTATCTTTTTATGTAATTTGATTGTGTAAAAAAGAATTATTGAGTGTATAAAAATTAATAATGTATAAAAGTTAAGTCCATAGATAATGTTTTACACTTAGCGAAAGTGAATAAATAAAGTACATGTTTTACCGTAATATCTACAATAATGACATTATTTTAAAAAGTCTTGAGGAATAAGCCGTTAATGACAAGGGTAAATTAGGCAGAAATGTGTCTTTCTCTTGATATGTTAAAATAGACAAGTAAAAGTAACAATATATTTTTAGTATGACAAACAAGTAAAAAGGGTAAATTAAGGAATCGACCAAGTAAATTAAAATATTACAGGATGCATATATGTAAGATAATTAAATCGCAGCATAGCAGAGATTAAGACACAATTATGTAATTAATCTACAGTTAGAGCTTAAGCAAGCGTACCATTAAACTCCACCAACCGGCAATCAAGCTTGAGATCGAGTTCCACGATTCACCAGCTACGCGCTCTCACAGCCCGAAGAACTGGACTGATGGGACGTCTACCGTTATCACGAATTCAAGAGGTAGAATACGCGACGGTTTTCCAATAGCTAGGAAAAGGGAGATTGACCTCTATTTATAAAGAGTGTCTACCCATCATAGGCTAATAGTTATTGGGTCTCACTTATCCACACAAAATATTTAATATCAAAATTTTTATTTAGCCACCACTTGGGCCACTTCACTATCCTTTCAGGTTATAACCAATTAACATAAGTCCAAATTCCAACATTCTCCCACTTGGACGCCAACGTTAATTGAGGACAAGAAAACAATTTTAAAACTTTTGAGTTTTGAGAATAACATTTTAAGAAAAAAGATTTTAGACTCTATAGTGGCCACACTACTTGCATAGCCATGGATATAGTGACCTATATAACAATCCATCTAGTCTCAATAGAGAACTCTAACAATGAATCATAGTAGGCATCACATCATTTAAAGGCAAGAATTCTATCTACGACCAAATATGCTAGAATTTCCATCAACTTGGTTCAAACATGTGTGCTAAGCATATTATTTTTCTAATCAAAGTGAATAGAGGCACACCTCTTAGAAAGAAATAATACGCCAAGTGATATTATAACCCTATCTTCTGATCAGGAGCCTTCAAGTGACACAAAATTATATCACCTCAAAAGGTTTTTCTTGTGCCTTACCCGGGGTAATCAAGGTAACGAGCAGTAAAACTCACAGATACTATGAGTTTAAGTAATTCAATTGGAAATAAAAATAAATAAATTATCATGTTAGTCAATAAGAATAACAAATATCAAATAATACAAGCTTGCATAAAAATAAAATTTATTAAAAGCAATATCTTTGTCAGCAATTATAAAGTAACTCCCACTAACTAAAGCCCATCAAAATTGGGGGTGGGCATAAAATCCGAAAAACCGAATTCGGAACCGAACCAAATTATTTCAGTATTTCAGTTTCGTTTTTTTTGGTATTTCGGTCTAATTCGATATTGCAATTTCGGTATTTCGGTACGGTCCTCGGTATTAGCAATTTGAAATTTCGGTATACTGAAATACCAAATTTGTTTAAGATATTTTTTTAAGGGTTTTGACACAGTTACCCACAAAAACAAAACTATTTACCCTTGTCTACCCATTTATTTTCTTACCTATAAACTAATTACATTTCCTACCCATAGTAATTTTTATAGCGAATTTTATCTTTATTCTCCAATTCTTTTTTATTTCTATGCTTCTTTTCTTCTTCTTTTTTTCTTTTTTTTTCTTTTGTACTTTTCTTTTTTCTCGTTTTCTTCTTATTTTTTCCTTTTTACCATTTCTAATTTTATTTAACTTTTTTTTATATTCTTTTTCTTGTCATAATCTAATTTCATTTACCGTTTTTACTATTTTTAAATTATTCATTTTTATATATAATAAGAAAAATAATGGATATAATAAATATTTGTTCATCTTTTTTTAATATAACTAGTACAATATACCTTTTATTTTATTTTATTTTATTTTATTTTTTAAAATCAGTTACTAAATTGAAATAATATTAGTTGTCAGTTGATCTAATAAACTGAATATCACATTGACCGTTGTTGAGAACCATAAATTACATAATCAGATTCTAAGAATCAACACGTGATTCTCATGCAAAAGTTGATCTCCTTCCTTATAAATATCAATATACACTCTACCATTAGCAGTAATACAACCAGTTATAGAGCAAGAAAACATAATCTATGGCAACTAAATCTCCATATATACTAGTTATAATAAAAATGATAATAAAATATTAAAAAATAGAACAAAAGTATAAGTAGCAAAAAAGACTTCTAGTACCATGCGATACCACTATGTTATATATGTATATCAACAGAGCATATGATTTCCCTAGAATATTGCTACAATTATCTGCGACTATACTACTCTACCAAAACATTAAATGACGCAATAAAAGCATGAGAAAATTACATGCTCGTATTGCAAGCTAAATATTCGCAAAACAACTTGTTCATTTCTTATACTAAGAGTGTATATAGTTGTATGGGGTCGTTCCAATAATTACCTATAACTATGAAAATTATTAATACACATAATTTATATTCATCGGCACAAAAAAATTTCAGCATTATTGTAACTCATGTTGATATAAATAATTTCATAATAGAATTCACTTAAAATGCAGCTAAGACAACCAAAAAAAATGTTCAAACTACCATATGATACTAATATGACGTATAACTATACCAACATGATATACAATTTTACTAGTTATTTCCCGATAACTATATGACTATACTACTATTACATAAAACACGTGTATAAAGAGAAAAATTAAAAAAATAGTGTACCACATATTAATATAATAATGTATTTTAAGATATTGTACTATATTACTATTATTAAAAGAAAATTAAATATTGTACCAATTAAATACAGCTAATACAACCAAGAAAATAATTCAACTAACATATGATACCAATATAGTATATTGCTATACTAATAGGGTATATAGTTGGAATGAATTATATATTAAAATGGTATATTTGTATACTATTTAGGTATACAATACAAATTCGTCTTCTTCTTTGGTTCAACTATATTTCAACCCAACTTTCTAAAATTTACTATAAAATCTCCATAAAATTGACTAAAACTTTAGCTACAACCTCCAATCAAGTTTCCAAACTAATACATACAAGATCAGATCAAAACAATTAAAAACTCAAACAAATTAAGTTAGGAGTTTCAAGCTTCAAGGTCCGTCAATGGTGAATTTAAATTTTGTACAATAAATCTCCAAAAAACAGCATCAAAGGTACAATCTACACATCAAAGAACAATATTAGCTACATTTAATTAGAGACCAATGGAGTAGTGCTGGATCAATTTTATTATTGTAGTGCTGGATCGATTTGATTCAACACACATGCTTAACACACATGCTTACTATTTTTTCCCTGTATGCTAACACGCAAAAGTAATACAAAATGGAATTATTTCCTAATGAAATTACAATTTTACTAATTTGTCTTTTAACGAATACAAAATATAAGCACCAGGCAAGTATAAAAAAATTGCACTTATTATAAAAAAAGTATCCCATGTCCAGTACTCAATATTAAAAGGGAAACATACCACAAAAAATATGTATTAAAAAGGAAGAAAAAAATTAAAACGAATAGCTAACTACAATAGAGAATCTAATGTGTGCGGGTAAATAATATTAAATGCATAGGTAGAAAAGGTAAATAGTTTACGTACGGGTATTCAAGGGTAAATAGTTTGAACTCAATAGGTATAAAGTGAAATTTTCTCATTTTTTTAATTTTCTTATTGACCCAGTGTACTCCCCAGCCCAACGTCAACACCCAAGCCCAAAACCCCAATGGCTCACTCTGTCTGAACTCTAAAGCTATTCATTAGGTTAGACATAGTGCAGCAAAGGAAGAGTCGAAGAGAAGAAGACGTTCCATTCCTCAATTCCTCAGTCTGATTCCTCAATTCCTCAGTCCGATTATATCCAAGTTGGTCATGTGCATGAATTTCAACGCTCTCTTCTGAAGTTGGATGATACAAATAAAAAGCACAGGAAGCATGTTTTATATTTAACACATGACCCAGTGTACTCCCCAACCCAACGTCAACACCCAAGCCCAAAGCCCCAATGGCCCACTCTGTCTAAACTCTAAAGTTATTCATTAGGTTAGACATAGTGCAGCAAACGAAAAGTCGAAGATAAGAAGATGTGACCACGTGTTTTTTGCCATATATGAGAATTACTCTAAAAAATTCAAAATAAAAGAGTTTTGTGTTGTTGGCAATATTATGGATTTTATGTTATTGTTTGCGCTTGTGTGCCCGTGTTTATTTGTTTAAATAAATAAAAAATACAAAAATATATTGCATTTGTATATAAAATTCCAGTATTGCAATTAAGAGTAATTAAGTTTGTTTTATGAAAAAAAAAATCACAAAATAATGTATTTTTTTACCATTTGATGTCTAATTGTGTGATTTATTTTTATTTGATATTTAATTATTATTAGAAGTTAATTAATATTTTTGATAAATTAATTTTGTTCTATAATGTAATTTAGAATTTTTAGAATTTAGGTTGAAATGAATTTAAATTAGGAAATAAAAATAAGGAAAAGAAAATTGAAAAAAAAAACTCGGATTGGGCCCAGAATTAGACCAACAAACTAGGCCCAAAGCATTTTGAATGACCCAGTCCAATTCGTCACCCAACAGATGTCCAAACGACATCGTTTGGGCATAGAGAATCTGGACCGTAAATCTCATTGATCTAACGGTCAAGAGCTTCCACCTCACACGACCCGTGCCTGTCTGAGACCGGCCCAACCTCCACTTAACCAAACGACACTGTTTCCCCTTGATGAAAAGATCCTGGCCATCAATCTCACTTCATCCAACGGCCAGGATCGAATGCCCAACCCCATATATAAACAACCAAACACACCCCACACCCCCAAGCCAAAACCCCTATCGTCTCTCAAACCTCATCTCTGAAGAGACGAGGAACCCTAGCGCCGCCCTCCTTCTCCACCGCCTGAAACCCGGCGGCAACCATCCCAAACACCACCAAATTAACACCAGTTATTACACTTAACTCGCTGAACACGAATCTGTGATTAGTTTGGCTCGAATCAACTCGGGTCTTCTCGAATCTTCACTTGAAGATTCGAGCCAAAACCCAATCCATGCCAAATTCCCCTAAATGGTCACAAAACACTCTCCTGCCCCCCCCTCCCCCCAGGCTCAAATTGACTTTGGTCCATTTCGAATCTGCTAAAAAAATCATAAACCCCAAACCTGAGCCCTATGAACCCTAGAAATCAAAGAGTTGGGGTCTACCCAAATTAATGGGTAATTGGAGTCTAATACACTTTATTCTGGGTGTTCTCAAGTGAGAACACCCCAATTAGAGTCCGTTCAACCTCAAAATGTTCAAAGACGATTCCGGACTCGGTCGTTTGTGCATGAGCTTCCAAAAATAAATCCTTCTTATGTGTTGTAATTGATTAAATGAATGTCGTCGATTGGTTGTATGAGGAGAAGTTGATATATTTCTGTAGTAAAGTGTGTACAACAAAGTTGGAGAAAAAAATATTAGTCGAGAAAAAAATTAGGGACTGATACTGAAGAAATTGTAAGAAGTCGAATATCGAGATCCAAGAAGAAAATCAAAGAGAAATGTATGCATAAAATAAGAGGAATGCTGAAAGTTTCGAATATGAAACCTCCCTCCTCTACGTATAGGTTTGGGTAACCTAGAATCGAGTCAAATAGCTATCAAAAACACCAAAATCGATGCGATAGAAGGATATACATTGCATTATGGGAAGACGCGTAATGATGATGCATGTGGCATGACATCATCCTATGATAGCCAGGTCAACTGCAACTCTGCCGTCAATTTGACCTCGGCCGATTCGATTCAATCATCACGGCCAAATTTCCTCTGAACGGCAACAGAGGAAATCAATAATCAACTATTTCATTACGAAACCAATCACATCTAAACAGTACAACACTAAAAGAACCCCAATAATCAATCTCAATGATATCCTTAATCGCTCCATAATAGGTAACCTTGCCATCGACGGGATTTTGGTCCCTAACACTAGCAAAACTATCGGTTGTTGCCGATAAAGTCACTCCACTATTTTGAGTCTTGCCTCGGGTATCCCGTTCTTTAGTATGAAATCGGTATCCATTAATAAAATATCCCGTATATCTTTTGGCTATTGTATTAGGTCTTTTGGCTAGCCATCTTAAATAATCTGGCAACACAATATTTTTAACTTTTTCTTTAAACCAATTGCTGAATTACCGACTATGATCCCTTGCTCTTACCCATGCATTTGATCTACTATGATTAACAATTAAATTCTTATGTTCCCTGCAATCAAGAACATTTCAAGTTTAATCATATATTAAAGAAAAATATATATATATAAAATATAAATATTAATATAATTTATCTTACTCTATAAACTTTTCCATTTGTTCATCTCCAGTATTGAACAGAAGCATACCGATGTGCTTCAAAGCATAACTGTGAATCCATGAGAAAAGTATTTTTTTTCTTACTTCCAATTGGATGGCCTATATTAGGGAATATAGGTGACAAATTTTGAGAGCACTCATCATCCACAGTTTGGTACCTACTGAATTTTGTCTTCACGCCATCATGTAAATATCTCGAATAAAAAGTCAAGCACTCATCGGCCAAAAACCCCTCTGTTATTGACGCTTCTGGACTAGATCGATTGCGTACAAAGGCCTTGTACTTACATAGGTTCCTCTCAATGGGATACATCCAATGAAGATGAGCCGGACCCCCAAGCTTAATTTCATTCACCAAATGAATAGGCAAATGTGGCATTATGTCAAAAAATGTTGGATGGAAAATCTTTTCAAGCTCACATGTTATTTCAACAATTTCAGACTGCATTGTTTCAAGATCTTTTCGCCTTATGAACTTACCACATATAGCTCTAAAGAAATTTTCCAACCTAATCAAGGCCAATGAAACATTCTTGGGCAACACTTTTCTAACAGCAATTTGGAGCAAGTAATGCATTATAAAATGGGCATCATGACTTTTGTACCCTGATATTTTCATCTCCTTCACTTGCACGCGTTCTGAAATATTCGAAGCACACCCTTTTGGTAATTTAGCATTTTTCATGACAGTACAAAACAAACTTTTCTGTTTTGGTTCCATGTAGAATTTAGCCAAACTTATAGTTCCATTATTATTTATTCTTGATTGCAGCTCCTTTCGTACCCCCATTTCTTGTAAGTCATAGCGAGATTTTTCATGATCCTTTGATTTTCTATCTATTTCTAATAATGTCCCAAGCAAACTATCACATATGTTTTTCTCGATGTGCATCACATCAAGATTGTGCCTTAATTTGTTATGCACCCAATATGGCAATTCAAAAAAAATGGATCTCTTTCTCCACGGACCCTTATCACTCCGAGGCCTTTTTTTAGCTCTCTTTCCAAAGATATTGTTGAATTCAAGCAGCTCTTCAAACACTTCTTCACCCGACAATGGAGCAGGTGTAGGTCTATGCTCCTCCTTACCATCAAAAGACTTTTTATCTCGTCGGAATGGATGATCATGAGGCAATAATCTTCGATGGCTCAAGTAACACATCTTATGACTATTTTTGAGATATTGAGAACATGTGTCATAATTGCAAGTAGGGCATGCCAATCTCCCCTTAGTGATCCATCCTGAAAACATTGCTAATGCTGGAAAGTCACTAACTGTCCACATTAAGGCAGCACGCATTCGGAAAGTTTGGTTGGTTTCAGCATCAAATGTGTCTATCCCATTTTCCCATAGTTCCTTCAATTCTTCAATTAATGGTCGTAGGTACATATCTATATCATTTCCTGGTGATGATGGACCTGGAATGATCATAGACAACATTATATACTCCGGCTTCATGCAAATCCATGGTGATAGATTATAGTTCATTAACATTACATGCCACGTGCTATGAGAAATGCTCATCGTCCGGAACTGGTTGAAACCATCACTTGAAAGAGCCAATCTAACATTCCTAGCATCTCTAGAGAAGTCTGGGTGCAAAGAATCAAAAGCCTTCCAAGCTTCCCCATCAGCAGAATGTCTTATGTTCCCATCATTGGGTCGTTCATTAGAATGCCATCTCATTGCAGCAGCCGTTTCAGGACACATGAATATCCTCTGAAGCCTAGGCTTTAAAGGAAAGTATCTTAAAACCTTTGCAGGGATTTTAGAGCTTGCTTTAGTCAAAGGACCACCACTCTTCCATCTTGAAGACCCACAAATAGAGCAATTCTCAGCATTCGCATTTTCTTTTCAAAATAGCATGCAATCATTAGGGCATGCATGTATTTTTTCGTAATGAAGACCCAAATTTGCTATCATGTTTCTAGCCTTGTTGAAAGATTCTGGTACTTGAGCAAAGGGAAATGCCTCTTTTATCAACTCTAACAAATCGGAGAAAGCCACATTGCTCAACCCATGCAAGGATTTAAGCAAGTACAATCGAATAGTGAAACTCAGTTTACTAAAATTTTCACACCCCGGATATAACTCTTGTTTTCCTTCCTCCAACAATTTGAAAAACTTCTTTGCATCTTCAGATAGTCTTTCCCCAACTCCTTCTTCATCCCCTACCTGACCCTCTATGTTTCTAAATGAATCATGAAGTAGTCCATCAATATCGTCACGCATGGTAGAACCTTCATCATCATTGCTTGCATGAGGTGTACTTCTCGAGGAAAATCCTTCCCCGTGGAAAACCCATTTGGTATTACCATCAACAAATACATGAACAACCAAATGATCCTCCACCACATTTCTATAATACCAATAGCGATTCATGCACTTTTTGCAAGGGCATAATATTTCATTTCCTTGGGCGGCTCGCTCAAATGCCTTATCAAGAAAATCATTCACTCCACGGATATACTCATCCGTCCATCTTAGGAGATTCATCCAACTTTTATCATCATTATCCATAGATATCCTATGCGATAAAACAGAGGAATTAGTAGTAATAATTCCACTAATAAGGAATTTACGATGATATATTCACTTATTTTGCACAATTCTTCTTGTCACTTTTCTAATTTAGAGGTTGCTCTGATGGTATGTAACATTTACTTTCAATTAAGAGGTTGTAAGTTCGAGTCTCCCCAAGAGCAAGTAATACATTATATACATTGTCAATTACCGTATAACATATCTATACCATGTAATATAGGAAAGGATTTCTATTTATTGCTAATTAGGTCTTAAAGAATGTGTTTTGCGAAAAATTCTCTTTAAATTAATGTATGAATGTTAAACTTCAACTGACCCATTATCACTAAACAAATTCCACGGCCCATTAGTTATCTAAATCAGAGTAAACCGAAAATCCCAACTCCAATGAACTGTTGGGTTTCCCCATTTCTATTATTGATGCAGCAATACCAAAATAAACATACTAGATATTATATAAAAGAATGATAACCAGGAAGAATTCACATATGAACATTTAAAGTATGATTCCATATTTGAAATAGAAATGAAGAACAAATCATTCAATGCTACGCAAGAAAATCAATGGCATCATATTTATATTCAAGCTCGTGGAAGAAACAGTCCAAAAGAAATACAACACATAGAGAAAGGAATGGACCTTAAATATGAATCCGAAGTTAAACTTGCAACTCAGCAAATCAAACAGGGCAACAAATAAGATGAACAAAAACAAACTCAACCAACAGGGCACTTTCTTGGAGCTCTAGCGGAATCCTCGACCTCCATTGTTAACTCCACTGTTTAGAGATGTTTTGAAGTTGTAACGAGTAAAATTCAAAACAATTAATCCACTAATAAGGAACTTACGATGATATCTATTCCACAGCTAGCCAGCGACAAATTTTTCTTCAGTGACGAATGAAATAGACGAATTAGGGCTCAACTGTTGAGAAATTGCAAAATCAGTAAAGAAGAGCATGCGAAATAAATCAGAAAATTTATGAGAATCGAGCAAAAACCTTGAATTAGGTCTGTGGAACTTGAGCTGTTAGCCGAGCTTAATCAACCAAAAACCTAAACTAATTGGATGGTTCAAATTGTTTGAAGGAGCTGGTTGTTTATGGTGTGAATTAGGGCTCAACTTTTGAAATTTATTTGCTGAGATTTGATGCGTTAATGGAGGTCGGAAGAGGGATTTTCACCGGCGTAGGCGTCACCGGCGCAGGCACCACCGGCGTAGGCGAGGTTTGGCAGAGGCGAGGTTTGGGTGAGAGCTTCTCGGTTCTGGGCGAGCGTTCGTCTGATATGGCGTTCGTCTGAGAGCTTCTCTTTTACTTTTAATTAATTATAACTAAAGTATTACATAAATAAATATAGATAAAAAAAGTAAAATATAAATAATTTGGGGATTTGGCGGGTTACACGAAAAGTTTGGGGGGAAATAATTAGGAGGGATTAATAACCGTTCCCAATGATTTTTCTCCCAGATCCGTTGCAACAGATGCGTATATAGGACCGGTTACAAGAAACGTTGCAAAAAAAATCACTATGGGAACGGTTTTTACACAAGGGCAACGGTTATATGAGTGAAGTGTGCCAAATGTACCTATGACTTATTGGAACGGTTACAACCGTTGCCATATGGGCTCTATAGCAACGGTTGCTGAACCGTTCCAAATAACTCCGTTCCCATAGGCCCATTTTATGGTAGTGTGGGAAGACGCGTAATGATGATGCATGTGGCATGACATCATCCTATGATAGCCAGGTCAACTGCAACTCCGCCGTCAATTTGACCTCGGCCGATTCGATTCAATCATCACGGCCAAATTTCCTCTGAACGGCAATAGACAGGAGCCGCTGATCAAGGACCTCCAAGAGCACGACCTCAACAAGCGAAGGCACTAATTGTATTGGTCATATTTGGATTGGACTTAATAGCTACAAATGAACGTGGTCGAGGACTAAGCCGACCACGACACGAGAGCGTAGAGTCGTCTTACAAAATATTAGTGCCGAGGTCGAGCAAAGAGAGTATAAAATAACTGTAGGATAAGTTAGAATAGAAAGAAGGAATATTTCATTGAATATTCTTTCTGTTGTACTTTTTTAGGGTTTCTGAGGAATATCCCTTGTAAATAGGAAGAGATAAAGAACAAAAAAAGGATCTTCACTTTTTGATAAGAGCACATGGTAAAGCATTGACTGAGGAGAATATACAAAAGCTCGTTTACTGATTATATTGTGCAATTTACGTTGTTCATTCACAAGATTCAAAGATTCCTTATCCATCTTCATTTCCTATTATCCTACGTTGTTGTGAGAGAGGAAAATCATCCAAGTCACCTAACATTTGGGTGATAAATTCCTTCTTATTATGTTTATTGCGATTATCCACATTTGTTGCATGCTTCTATTACTATATTCATTAGTAATCATTGGTCATATACTTTATATTTATTATTCTCCAACGCGATCTCATCTCAATAATATTTTTTAATTTTGGATCTAAAATTTATTATATTTAACTAGGATTCACCGTTTATTTTCTTATGTAATTAGTTTTGCAAAAAGCTCACCACTTATTGGTCAAACAATCATAACAAATGTGCATGAGAATGGGCATTCTCGTACTTCTATATATGTTTCAACTTCAATTCCAAACTACGTTGTGAACCGCACAAATATCCTGAGGTGCTTATATAGTAACCGTAACTGACAAACAAAGAATTAACACCAAACACAGAAATTCTAGGTTCCCTTTTTTGTCGCTTCTCTTGTATATATATACAGCAAATTAATGCCTCATTTGTTCGCAACGTCTCTCTTAACAACTCGCCCTGCATTGCAGGGAGGGCAAACTAAATCTCATTAACGTCGTTGGACAGAGCGTAGCCAATTCATTTTCGTGGAACATCTCCTCAAAAGAATGACGGAAGAGGTAATCAACTCCACAATCACCACCACCAACAACAATAAATCTCCACTCAATGATGACATTGACACCAACAACATTGTGAAAGAACCAAAATTAAGTGTCAATGGTAATAACGGAGAGAAAACAATCAATACCAAGGAGAAGAAAAAGCAAGGTGCTTTCAGCTTCCTCAGAGCTGCGTCGCTCAAGCTGCGCCGTCGATCTATTGATCTAAAGCATCAGAAAATTTCTCAGGTACTCCTACAGAGATCCAACATTAATTGCTCTTACATTTTATGTATCATATTCTGATAACATAACTTTAGTTATCGACATTTTTTAACGGCCAATAATTCATTCTGCATTGGTCGATAAATCACTTTCTTTACAGGAAGAACATGAACTAATTCTTAGCTTTTACATAAAAATCGGCCGAAAATTTTAAGCATAGGTATATATGTCACGGAGGCGGAACTAGTTGCAAACTCAGTTACTAAGACGAGCTATGGGTTCCGCGGCAAATTCTTGTTCCGCCTCTGTATGTTATTCTAGTTTTGTCACCACAACACATATTTTACGTATCATGTTCTAACATACATTGATTTTAAATTCTGAATACTAAAGGAACCGGTGCCTGATGCGGATTCAAAAGGAGATAATTGGAAGAAGCTGGTGGGTTCAATGAGGCCTTTACATCTCCAAGACAATCAATCACCACCAACTCCCCACCAGCCGCCGCCGGTGAAATCTCCATCGCCGATGGTAGAATGCTGTGAAAATGTGTCCTCTCCATCACCCTCCACTTCCTCTGCAGGAACCATGAGTCAGTATGCTTCAGCAAATAATCTCCATGAACTCTACGGTGAGAGCAGCGACGATGAAGAGGAAGATCCTGACCAGGTATTTGATGCAATTGGAGCAGACGAGATGATTGATGCAAAAGCAGAAAATTTCATAGCTCAATTTTACGAACAAATGAGGCGTCAACAGTGATAGCAATTCATCAAACACATAAAAGGCATGCACGTGAGCGTCTAATTTCATTTCATTTCATTTTGTAGTATTAATTTATTAATTAATTAATTTTTGCAAAGGCATTATATCTCAGAACTAGTGTAGAAATGTCTCTGCCTTTTGCTCTGATGTTTCTTAGATCTTTACTGATTAGTTCCAAATGGAGCAGTTTTTTTCTAACTTAGACTCTATTTGGAACAAAGAAAATAGTGAGAAAAAGAAGGAAAACAAAAATTTATTGAATTCTTTCATTATGTTTGCTCTAAATGTGCCTAGGAAAGTACAATGGATTACATTGTAATGAAGGAATATACATCTGAATCTAAGAGATTATTTTTGTTAAGATATAAAAGTTGTACTCCTATTTTATTACATACATATCTCGTCATCATTTTCTCTCGCTTTTACGAGGTTTTTCCTTTTAAACAACTCCTATATAGCAACCAAACCAAATAAAGATAAACTAGAAATAAGTTAGATATAAATAGAGGCGGATCGAAGATTTAATATTTATGGGTTCCTGCAATGATTTCGAGTAAATTTTTTATAGTAACTGGGTTCACATTCAAATATTTATAGTCATTTTAATGAATTTTTTAAACATATTTATAATGTTTGGACAAAAACTACTGAGTTCATGGAAACCCGTAGATAACGTGCTGGATCCGCCCCCAATATAAATCTCACGACCCATTTTATGATATGTTAACTTCGTAATATGAAATAGAAAGTTAAAAAGGTTAACGTCTTTCTATTCGTTAGATATCATTGGGTAAGGAATAGTAAATGTTCAACTATATATATAATTGTCCAATCCTAAGTACCAAATGGGTGAATAGAACGAAACGAAAATTAAGAAGTATTTACAACGAAAATAAATGCATTTCTAAACTTTGAGCCCGAATAGGTTAACTGAAAGAAAGGAGTATGAATTAGTATGAAATAGTGTTAGGACCCAAAAAAAAAAAAATTCGGTGTCATGCGAAAGTTAGTAAAACAAATTTTTAACGAAGATAAATCAGACAACAAAGAGTAATCTACCAAAAGATACATAAATATTTAATGTGGTTCGGTTAACTGACCTACATTCATGACGGAGATGAGCAATCCACTATAATAAAAAGATAGTATAAAATATCGAGAGAACAACCTCACGAAGAGGCAAACAGAAGGGACACACTAACACTTGTCCCGTAAAGTTCTCCCGCTAAACAAGACTCTCAAATCTCCTATGGCTACATTATAATGCTATGATTTTGAATTTATAGAAGTTTAAACATTTTCATACAAGAAAAAGGACTAGCCGAATATAGAAGACTTATATTTTTTATCTAGAAAAAAACCTTATTATAGTAAATGTGTTGTCCTTTCACTCATGAGATAGAAAAATCAAATAGAATAAGAAAATCAGGACAATACCTAACAATTAATATTTCGAGGTAAATTTATTTTGAATGTGCCTCACACTTTTATCACATTTTCCTACCAGCTTTCTCCATTTCTTTTCCTTCATATAAATTTTCTCCCATTTCCAGGCACAAGAAAAGCAATTCTTGCTTTAGGAAATTTAGGTTCCAAACTGGACTTCAAACGTATCATGCAATTTGAGTCAAATGTCATTACTTATTAGAAGTTCCAAACTGGACCTTAATTTGCGGGTCATTTAAGAAAAATAAGTTACCTTTGCACTCACGAATATATTTAGCAAATTGTTAAAAAAAAAATAGTTATCGACTTATATTATCCGTAAGTTGGACAAATGAACCATTTAAAATCTGGTCGAATATGAATAAAAAAAATATATTATCCACTTAAAAATTGTAAAGCCTCAAATTATAATTTCTCAAGTTTGAAAGACGTGATCATATTTAAGAAGTCATTGATAAATCTATTTTATATCCGTCTCAAATATGAGTGGGGTCGAATAACTTATTTTTAAAATTATCTGTTTTGACACGTTCATATCCTACTTGCACCGCCCATTTGCCACCCCGTACTCATGAGTCATATTATGTTGATTGATTAACAAACATATGTCCAATTATAATGTCCGCATCTGTTTGACTTTTCATGAGGAAGTAGCATTATGAATTAATACTGTCATATTAGTCATTACTTAGATGTAAGAAAAGTTGTAGGTAATGCAACTTTTCTGTTTCGCTTTTAACCTGGCAAACGAATTGAATACTAAAATCAAAGTTGCCTTTGATCCACCCAATCCATGGCTTGGTCAACTTGACTTCCCAACAAATCGCTTAGAAAAAGGTGGTGAATCAAAATCATATTCATTGCCAGGTTCAGATCAAATGAGACACATATTGCAAATATACAGCAATTTAGCCCAAAGTTTGGTGTAAAGATCTTCAATTCGGTCTGTTTGTGAAAAAAAGAGCCAAAGATCTATGCTTTTGCACCAGAGCAATGTTAATTCATTGGCAATTTGAATTCCATGGGTTTGATATGCAAAAAAAGGCATGAAAGGTCAGAACAATAAATGCTGATAGATGACATGCAAACAAATAAGTATTTCAATTTGAAAAATGAAGCAAAACATTCTAAGTACTATGAAATTAATTAGACCTGTGTCACCTCTATGTTTCCCACCTTTCTTTGTAGTAATTTCTTATAATTTCAGAACTCGCAACAGATCATATTGAGACTAAAAAAAAGCACCTTTTACAGTAACAATAGCTAATTAATAGCCATGGATGATTTCAGAGCATTTATTCTTGAACCACCTCAGTCCATTTCTAATGGAAGTCTTGAACTTTCCTTCAATAGTATACACTTTATACTTTGCTATTCTCTTTCGTCTCTTCATCTCTGGATCATTGAATCCCCATGGCTTAGCTGACGATGAAGTTGCTGTTGCCACCTGACTCGGCCATGTCCCCTTGCTCGTTACTACGGGCAGATCCGGTGAGCGAGCCCGACTTCCCTGTATAGGCGAATCTAAAATTTAAACTTAATAGTTCAACTATAAGGTTCTTGAAATTATGGTTCATATTAGTAATGCTTACCTGGTTGCTGCTGAACCCTTTTCCGCTTACGATCTCTAGTCTTCGGTCGCCGGAGCACCGGAAACTCGGGCGGAGCTCCTCCATATCTGGTGGTAAGTCTTGCTTATAAAAGAGAGCAAACAAATAAATTTGTCAATAGGATATTCAGAAGTTCAATAATACATTTGGGAATGTGAAATGGTAATATTGTAATAGAAATAAAGAAGAAGGATTCTCCAACTTTATTTCTGTTAGTGAATTAAAAATAAGTGAGGCACCTGTAAGATGGAACAGAACTTTAGCTGTAATGGGGTTGTATTTTTTTTCAGATTAGATTCTGTAATGGTGGTCTCCCAGTACTCGATGACACTTCTTTTTTTTCTGCCACCATATTTTTAAATTGGGATTGCATGACTGTTTCGTACTATGGTTGCTATAATTAATATGGACATTTAAAAAGATGGTGCTTAAGATTTATGATGTCGTGCCAACCTCGATGTTATCGATCTTGTCACCGGGAATTAATCATCTTCACTCCTTTATTCTAGTTAAGAGAATTAGGGAAGTCCACGATTATTCTAGTTACTATTCAAAGGGTATCCTATGTGACCATTAGATAGGAGTGAGATTTCAGGTTTTCATGCACCATAGGAGTATTTTCATTGAACATATAGCTTGACTCAATCAAATTTAGAGCCGGTTTGGCATGTGTACACCACGGTAGTATCTAGTAAGTGTCAAAGCTTAACTTTGGTCGAGTAGAGACGAGGAAGATCAAGACCCTACTGGTTATATATAACACGGTAAAATAGTAAGAAATTAACTGTTTAATTGAAATACTAACAGTCAATAAAGATGAAATCGCAGAAAGAAATAATCCAGTACATAGAGATATCAATAGGGAATCTTCCAGAATAACGTCCCGTAGTCCCAACCGTAAATGTGCATATGATCTCCCTGGATACCGTCTCGTGGTCCAAATCGTAAATGAGAAGGGGGATCTCCCGGAATACCGATTCGTAGTCCCAAATTAAATATCCAGTACAAGGGGTTCTCTCGGGATACCGTCCCGTAGTCCAAATTGTAAATGTGCATGAGTATCTCCCGGAATACCACCCCGTAGTCCTAAAATAAATATCCAGTACAGGGGGATCTCCTGTGATACAGTTCCTTAATCCCAAAGTAAACATGCAAGGGGATCTCCTAAAATTCTGTTCCGTAGTCCCAAAATAAATAAAATAAATACGCAACAATCTCAACAAGGAATTTTATAGTTCTAAACAAGTTCGTATCAAGAAAATAGGTAATTTCTATCCTAAACATGCTACACAGAATTCAAGTAAGTAGTTAAAGCAGTTAAGACAGTGAAGTCACATAAGCATGCTTTCCTAAGCTAAATAGGAGGCTTCAATACTAGTATTTCTCAATTCAAGGTAAAACATCGATTTTTACTTAATGAAAACGGGGTTCTTCAATAATTAGGACGTGCACACTCATCACCCCACGTACACGATATTCATATAATAACAGTACAAAAATCTTAAGGGGAGTTCCCAACATAAGGTTAGGCAAGCCACTTATCTCGAACAAAACTCAAATCAAATTCGAAATCACGCTCTTGCCACGAGTATCCAACTTCGAGTGGCCCAAATCCAATTGTTCTCCTTCAAAATCTCTCAAGAAATCACCTTCTACCGAGCTCTAAATCAATTTTTGAAGTTATCAACCCAAACCCTCAATTTAACTCTTTTCTGCCTAGCGATTTTCACTTCTGCGAGGAAACGACCGCACATGTGGTCCCGCTTCCATGGCTCAGGCTCGGCACCTGCAAAAATTCATTAAGCATCCAAACACCGCACTTGCGCTTCCTTCCTCGCATATGCGATTCCGCTTCTGCGATCTTTGATCCACATCTGCGACCATTGATCTCCATGCCTTAGATGGTATCTGCGGTTACCAATCCGTTTCTGCAGCGCCGCACTTGCGGTCCAAAATCTGCTGGTGCGAAACCAACAGGTTCAACGCATCAGAATTTTGCCTTAGTTCAATTTCAATTCCATTAAGCATCCCAAACTCACCCGAGGCCTCTGGGACCTCAACCAAATATACCAACCAATCCTAAAATTATTATAACTCGTATTTCGTACGTCAAAGTTTTGTCTTCAGTTAATCGACGTAGACTCAGGGATGAGATTATCTTGATGTTAACGTATTTATGCTATTTATATCAAGCAATACGTAAATATCATGAAGGATAAAGGGTACACGAATTAAAAAAAAAAGTCGTTGGAGGTTGCCGATTTAGGATAAAATATGGGCCGAGTGAAATCACCCGATACTTATGGACTAGTACCATATGACCGTGATAGTATGCTATATAAAGAATGTTAAAAATAAATAAAAATTTGAATAATTTGAAATATTTCTTAATTATGCGGGTAACTGATTAATTATCGAGAATGAGACATTACCTAATTAATTAATAATTTAAGAAATAAGGCTAACCCCTCCCCTCCCCAAAAACGTGGCAAATGGATACAATCTAAAGCAAATGACTCCTTAGTCATTTCGATAGGTGGCAACAAAACACTACTGGAAAATTCACCTATGGCAACGCACGGAAAACCGTTCCAGTAGGTAGCTAAACCGTTGCCGTAGAGATATTGGAACGGTTTTCAAACCGTCACATCTGCTCCCGTGCCAATAGAGCTATAGGAACGGTTCCTGGAACGGTTCCGATAATCGTTGCTATAGAGCAGTCTATCGCTACGGTTTCCCCTCTTCCTTTTGGAACGATTATTCTTGTCAACTGCAACGGTTAATAACCGTTACCATAAAGTTAAATGCAACGATCTTAAATCGTTACTATATCTATTTAACCGTTATGGGTATTAGAGAAAAGGCAACGATTTCTTTAAGATATTGCAACGGTTGAACTATCTATTGCAACAGTTTATGGAGTTCTTTTGGAACGGTTTGCAGATCCTATGGCAACAGTTCTCTTACATGTTGCAACGATTTTTTTATTATTTTGGAACAGTTTGCAAGTCCTATGGCGACGTCGATCTACCTATTGTAACGGTTTTCATAGTATTTTGGAACGGTTTTCAAGCCCTATGGCAACAGTTTTGTTAGATGTAACAGTTTAATTGAATTAAAAATAGTGCACCCTGTTGTAAATAAAGATTTTACATATATATACAATAAACTATAAAATACTAAAATATACATAAATACAAAATGAAACTTTTAATAATTCAAATTGTCTGGCAAATTAATAAAAAATCCATAGATAGTCATGACCAATAACATACATTTATTATTTCAACATCAAATGTTTTGATAACCGCCACATGCATCTATAATAATCAAAAATTCAAAATTCAAGTAAGGTCTAGATCTTGATCACTGCCTCCGTCTTCCATCAATTCATCTACTCCACATACAAAAGAGTATAAAGTGAGATTTGCAAGATGAATTATGCTCAGACCAAAGATAAAGAAGTTGCTCTGAGGCAAGAAACATGACCAACATAGTAGTGCTCCACATTACCTAATGCTAAATATATTACTTTTTTAAATATGTGTATCATAATTCATAACACATTTTCAGGATAAAGCAAATGAAATTTATCACAATATTATTACACGAATCCAAATATCAACTATATAGAGCTCAATAGGAACAGGAACAAAATTATATTCTAGATATTCAACATATTATGTCTAAAATCATTGAATAAGTATTTTTCGCCATCGTGACATACAACATAATACAAAATTACCTTCTTTAGTTCCACCTTTGGAGGAGCAGGTTCTTGATAAAAGCTTGGCATGGGAGTTGCTTTAAATTTTAAGCTCTTCCTTAACATTTTGAACTCGGCTTCCTGAGTTTCCTGTTAGAGAAATGAAAGAAAAAAAATGGAAAATGCTACAAGATAACCCTACAACAAAAAATGTAATACACCTACAAGATTCAGAAGCAGAAAAAGTCACAACACCTTAGTCTTGGCTTGCAGATTAGCCTTCTCAACTTCCTTTGCGCGGATTTTTTCTTCAAGATTGGAGTAAAACTGTCCAAATGCCACAAATTATTTTTTCTTTAGTTGAATTCACGGTGAAAGACAATCAAGCATATATTATAAGCTTCAGCGACTCAAGCAGAAAGCTAACCTCTTTCCTTTTCTCAGCTTTTTCATCACACTTGAAATTGATATCGTAGGTTGGAAGACTACCTACTTTGCGAGTTTTGGCATCTGATGCACCAGTAGGACTACTATGAAGTAATTAAGGATAAACTGAAAGATTTTTCATCCTTTGACGCTAATATAAAAAGAACTCCATGGCAAAGGAGCAAAGAGAGAGAAAAAGTATAAACTCATTTAGGATACGAAGATAATTCCGCACTTCCATCAACTTTATTAGGGGCCACTTTCTTCAAAGGCTTCAGTTTTGTTGTTTCCCTGCAGTAACGAAATTATAGTTCACAACCTTACTGGGGAAAAAGTTATCCATAAATAAGCAACATGGGACTTTGGCATCTTTCAAAAATGTTTCGGCTCCATGCAACAGGTATGGAACTACAAGATCAAATGAGTAATAGGACATACTTAAGGCCCTCAGAGTGGGCAACACTTGGAGAAGCTGATGCTACTTTAGCATGGCCTGGTTGCTGCTAGAAGACAGCAAAAAAGGAATATGATTGATAACAATAAACTGAAGCAGATGAAGCTGCAATATTGAAATTCAGATTGTGGTTACTCTGGACTGTATGTCTATAATTGTACACCATAAATTAGACCTAAAACGTTTACCTTAGCACGATTAACATTTAGATGATCCAATGTAGGTTTTGAATAGTACTCAGTAGTTTTCTTGTCACTGAATGATTTACTCTTTGCATCAGTGGAAAATGGCTGTTTCGGACGCGATTTAAAAGAACGGAACAAACCCTTACCTCGGAACTGACACAAGCATTGCTTTCTGCAGCTGTCATAGCTTCACGACTGACCTCTTGGACAGAAGATTCAACTGTTTCACTATCATTCAATACTGTTGTACTCTGGAAACTCCTCTCTAGTTCTTTAGTACTGGAACTTGCATGAGGCATACAAAAAATACCTCGTGAATGGAGATTACACAAGCAGAAATCAAAGGTTTTTAAGTATAATAATTAAACCCCCAATAGTAGGCTCTCAAGACATACAGTCTCATCTCCACAATACAACCAATCCCGCAGACAGCATATTGTATATAAAAGATTACTAAAGAAATGCTACAACTACAAAAAGAACTCAACTTTGAAAATTCAAGTCTCACAACACAACAAACTCTCATGTATGACAAACAATACCTTCTATTATTTCAACCGTTCGTCACTCTGCATAGAGACTAACAACACACAAATAAAAAACTCAGTAAGCAAGTACCATTTCTACTGAACCATGAACCCCTTTGTAATATACAGTAACATCAACATTTACAATATCACCATCCTCTAATTTCTTGAAACAATTAGAAGTGACAAATGGCACACATCCTAAACAATTTTTTATCAAAAAAATACATCTTTTCTCTATTCAAAACCACGCATCTAGTAAACACATATGCCATGATAACATCCACCCAGTGTTATCAAATGAAAAAAGCGCAAAAAAGCTCTAAGGTCCATTGGGGCTTTAAGCACAAAGCGCAAATAAAATGTGGGCTTTAATGAAAAAAGGCGCAACTGAAGAAAAAGTATATATATATATATATATATATATATATATATATATATATATATATATATATATATATATATATATATATATATATATATATATATATATATATATATATATATATATATATAGTCCAAGACTAATAAATATAAGCAAGAATAAATAGTATATGGACAAAGATATTGGGAAAAAAATATTATGATAAAGTAAAATATCAATTGTTTAATGTCGCTATTTCATGATTATAATCACTGGCAAGGAATAGTATGCTTTAGAGCCTTGATGCGATACTGAAGCGCCCACAAAGCGAGGCAAAGCGTCCAACATGTTTTGAGCCTCACTTCAGGGCTTAAGCGCGCTTTAAGACTTTAAGCGCGCCTTTGACAACACTGCATCCACCAAAGAAATAGCTCAGGAGCAGGTGAAAATTGAGAAAAGACAAACTGCCAAGACTCATCAGTAGTAAAATAAGGATTAATTTGACAGAAATGAAGTCGACAGATGTTTGCATGACTGAGGATATGAGAATGTATGTACACATGTACATTTCTGATCAACTTTTTTATGCCCTTACCTGTAACAAATAAATTAACAATATCAACTATATAAATAAGTACATATACTTGTAGCATAGGTATATCTAGAATTAGAGCCTATAATATTAATAACTCAATTATATGAATGGACACATTGACACCAACAGATCTTTATTTGAAACATACAATGGGTTTCATTAGCACATGTAAACATTTTATATTACTGTGACTAAATCCAGTGGCTTTTGGACTAAAAGCTGAAAGAAGAAGAGGAGTTTATGAACTTACTTTCAAGATCCTGAAAAGGTCCAATCCTCACTGCTCATCTAGGAAGATGTCTCGAAACTTACAACATAAAAAAACAATAAATTTCTTAAAAGAAACCAGACCTGCATCAACACAATAGCACATAACAGGGATAGGAACTACTGGACATTCAATTAAAAACGAACATGCAGGATTGTAAACTGGACGAACTCTTTGATCTGTACAGAATACTTGAAGACCTCACAATGAACCCACAAACCTTGAGCGCTAAGCTCAAAACTTGTGAATGGAAAATGTATAATAACCTAGCATGCAGGATTGGAAACTGGACGAACTCTTCTTAAACGCAGTTAAATTCTAATAATTAGATGGTTCCCCTTAAAGATGATTTTGTTTTCTATCACATTACCAGATGATTCATCAAGCAATTCTATTTGTGTAATAAGGAAAATATTATAAAAAGAGATGTCAAGGTATCAATCCACCCACCCACCCCTTACCCCAAAGGTAAAGATCACTGAAAATGGCCCTTTCTTTTGAACCGCCTGCACCAGAACCTAGCAAATATTCCTAAATTTGATACTAGACCCACAACCTTGATTGCAAATATGTTTTCACTTTTATGTGAAAGATTAAATTTGGTAATCCAATTTTCTTTTTATGTCAGTTAACTCCCCACTACTAATACTGGAGCAAAATACCCTATAACATGCTTCACCAACACTAAACAGATTTAGCTTTTAAGGAAGTTGTTACCTTTTTTCAATTTCATTCTCACTTGCTTGACATGCTATAATGAGAAGATATTTCTTTTCACCCATGTATAGCCACAAAAGTCTCTTAGGTGCAACAACCAATCAATAAAAGAAAAACTTACTCATTACTAACGGACAAGGCAAGAATGTTGGAAGCACAAAATGAATGACATATTCTTCACGAAGTTGCAGTTGTTCTTGTCCGTACATTGAACAACCATAAAATAGCAATACAAAATCCATTGACAGAAAGTCCAATTTTGCCATGCTTCTGCTACTGTCAACTCATTGTCAACAGAATATAAAGCTCTAGAGCATCTAAAAGATGTATGTTTTGCCTTCACCGTTTCTTGACAGGGATCCTCTCAGGACTAAAGAGAAAGACAGGGAGATTTCCTACTCTGAAGATAGGCAAGCTCATGTAGTACCCAAAATTACCATTAGTTTTGGCCTTTTGGGTAGCAAGAAACTAACCACAAAAGAAATTAGTAGAAGAGCAAGGTACTAATGTCGCCATAACCACAAAATACACGCACTTAGAACACAAGTATCTTTATCATATAGATTCAACTATTACAAATAGAGAAAGCATATCACCTGCTGATAAATTTAAGTAACCTGCAAATCAACAGTAAAAGGAGCATCCATATCTTCCATCTTGGATGCAAGCAATAAACAGCTCGTAGCTAACGACCGAAATTGACCAGCTTTCCTTCTCTGCAAAACAAAAAAAAGCAATGCATCAAGCAATCATCTACATTGGAGAATATTATAATTGGAAGACAAATTGCATGCATCTATGTTATAATTGTAGCAAATTCATATATATATATATATATATATATATATATATATATATATATATAGTTCACATACAAAAACAGAGCACTCCAAAGCCAGAATGGATATGAGCCTACAAAGCACAAAAGGCAAAAATCAAATTGAGAAAACTATTAAATATTCCTATCACTTCATGAAAAATTATCACACGACTTGAGCGCTAAGCTCAAAACTTGGCTGCTAATTAAGAGAAACCTAGCATGAAGCAATAATTCTTGGCTGCTAGTAAATAGACATAATTTGACAGGTTTGATTGCAGCTACACCTAGCATGAAGCACTAATTCTTCTTTCTATGGTTGAAAATTGTTAAGGCCACACGATCGAGCAAATGAATAACTATTTTCTCATATGATTTTGGGCAATCTCATCTCATGAAATAAGCTTGAATGTGAGTGAGGTAGAACAACTAGTTTAATTTTTAAGAATTTACCTTAATACTGAATTTAAGACTTTTAGCACCATATCATAAGTCACAATGCTCTCGAGCATTTGAAAACTCAGGAGTTGGTACCCTAAAGTTAGAGGTTTGCCAATTCGACAAACCAGAAATGAACGATAAGAAATTTTCATAGATTATACCCTGTAAGAATGAGATCTAAATTCAACGCAAAGACCTTATAAAACATATGTTATGCCAATTAATAATATAAAATTCATAAACTGATATTTAGAGTCAACTTCAGAAAAATTCCAAATATAGAGTGAATGCAATACGGAAAAATAGACTACGATCAAAGTTTTAATAAATTCAAGATGTCAAAAGCAAACATAACTTAAAGACTGACCTTTTAGAAAAATCATCTTTGGCAAATTATCTATATGAACATTCGTTCTAAAAATTTAGACTCACACTAGCCACACCCTAACGAAAATAAAACCCTAACAATTGGGGTTCAAGAAATCAACAGAAAGTAAGATATTAAATACACCACCACACCCTAAATATTATAGAAAAAAGGAACGATTACGGAAGAAAATACACAAATTGAAAAAGAAAAACTTACATCTAAAATCAGTTTCCGACGGAGTGTCTTCTGCGTCGAAGATTTTTTGCTATAGAAATCGACTGCCGAGTTCGTAGGTTGAACAAGACGATGCAGAGCAGATAGCCTGAATGTTAGCGAAACGGACACATATCTTCTGAAGATCTCTCACTGGACTACTGGATTTGAGGGATTTCAATGTGTGAAATTAAAAGGGGAAAATGGGTATGAGGAATTAGTGTGATTTGAGGAAAATCGAAATCGTAATTAGAGATGAGAGAAAAGTGAAAAAGATTCAGATTTGGGAAAAATGTGACTGGAGCTAGAGTGAAACGAAAAAGGGAAAATGGGGATGATGGATTAGAGTAATTGGGGGAAGAGTTAGATCGCAGCTAAAGGAAAAGTGTGAAACGGGTTTAGATTTGGGGTGAAAGGGTAACTGGAGCTAGACCACATATACTTTTATTTAGAAAATAAATAAAAATTGTGGGTTTTGACTATATATTATATATTAAAAATAAAAAAAGGTAAAAAGGTTTAATTACAGAGTAGTAGATTTGGCGGGCTAAGCGAAAAAATTTAGGAGGGAACAATAACCGTTCCTATAAATATATTTTGGATAAAAACCGTTGCCACTCATAGATATATTGTAACAGTTAAAGAAACCTGTAGCTATAGGAAAACGTACGGCAACGGTTATTATACAATGGCAACGGTTTGGTTGCTAAAGTGTACTAATTGCATCCAAAACCTGTGGTAACGGTTAAAACCGTTGCAATAGAGGATCTATGGCCACGGTTATACAACCGTTGCGACAACGTCCGTTGCCATAGGCTTACTTTCCAGTAGTGAAAGTTTACAAAGAATGATATTTCATTCCTTATGATTGTTATACAATTCCTGCCATTAGAATCTTAGTCATTACCTATAATGAGAACTTAGCCATGAGTGGATAGTTAAGAAGTCCTACAAAACACCACATTGCATTCTTATAAAATTTTCAACACAATTCAGATTCGAAACACTTCATTAACTATGAGAATTTTTAGAAGCTTAACAACCTAAAAATTTTGCGGTTCCAAAGGAGTATGGTGCAACCTTTTTCGAGAATATCATACGGATTTTTTTCCTACTTCTGATATGTTATGTTTTTTGGAATAATCCAAATTATACGGAAGAAACGAACAAATTCACAACTTTCATAAATTACTCTATTCGTTGAAATACTAGATATAAATTCACAACTTTCATAAATTACTCTATTCATTGAAATACTATAGATATATATATTCTTATTCTCCCATAAGTCTTATTATTGTATTATCTATTCGTGGATCTTAACAAAATACGTATTTGATAAAGTTTATCCGAAAGACATATTGAGTTTTATGGTATTCTGAAAAAATCTTATTAACATATTTCTTATGCATTTCATGCATTTATACATGTACATTGACCCTATGACCATATGGCGTTATATACGCGTATATATGTGTATTATATTTATATGTGATACGGGAAAAATATTACAATGTTATATACGCATCACCACCCGATCAGTTGGTATATATTGATGATGTTGCCCACAATGGCCAAGACATTATGATCGGATGCCCTTAGAGGTTTGATGATGTTATGTTCACCTATGCATGACACGACATTCATATGCACGTGTATGATAATATAAATATTGCAGAATTTATAAAGTTATTTAGACTTTCGGGTGAATTTCTTTATTCCAAGTTTCCTCTATGTCTTTTAAGTACTGATTTTCACGCCTTAGATACTTAGTAAATTATTTGTTCTAACACCCTATTTCCCGAGGCCAGCATTTCATGCCCGCAGGTGCAGATAGGCAAGTCGACGATCCTTCTTCTTAGGATCCTTGATCAGCGAGAGTTGGAGTGCTCCACTTGATCCATAGCTGATTTTGATATTGGTACGATATGCTTGTGTATATATATGGGTATAATGTGGCTTTGTCCCGTATTTGTATAATTATATTTCTATTAGAGGTCTATAAACAATATGTCTTGTTGGAAAGTATGTGTCCTTGTCGGCTTCCAGTTTTGATATATATAGTTGTCTATACATCCTTGTCGTCTCGCCTAACATATGTTGCACGTATATGTTCATATGCCTTTTGGGCAGGTTTTCTTTATGTATGTTATTCTCGTAATTCAGCAAATAGTATTCAGGTTTATATCTTAGACACATGCTTAGCGGTGTTTGATAGGTAGGACTCAGGCACCCGTCGTGGCCTATCGGTTTGGGTCATGACAAAAGTGGTATCAAAGTAGTTTCATCCTAGGGTTATTTACAAATTGTGTCTACTAGAGTCTTGTTTATAGGTGTGTTGTGCTCCACACTTATAGAAATGAGGCTACCGAATATTTAGGATGATGTCTTTTTTTTTCTAATCCAGATTGTGTGATAGAATTGAGTCATAAGTATCGCCTCCTAATTTAATGTTTTAGTCATGCTTGTTACTACTAGACGACATGCACAAGCCGCTAGTACATGTCAGAAGGCTATGAAAGTTTTAGAAAGAGATATAAGTTAGACTATGGAGTTAGACCCATCGAAGATCATAGGTTTTATTGAGGAGGATCCATCTGATAGTCCATGTGAGTCATTCTGTTTTGACCACTTCAGCAACAGATGGGGTGAGAGGAGTTCCGACCTTACCAAAGCCCTTATTTTCATTATCACGACCCCTTAATCAGGGTATGAGGATAATAGTGCATGTATTGGCACAACAGGGTTTCCCTCGGGCTCAAATGTCATGGTATTTGCGGACACCAGCTCGTCTGAGGTTCGAGATAGCCCACAATCTTGAAAATTTGTCAATCAAGGTTCATTTGTGTCTATTATGGGATACGAAGAGGAAGAGGATAATAGTCCGGCCAAGAGGAGGAAGGTAATTGATAAGGATATGCAGGTTCCGCTTCGAAGTGTGTTTGATCGAGGTTCTTTTATAGGACAAGGCAAGGACCCTCTACTGTAAACTTCCTCGAGATGTCAGCTTTTGGTTGGTGAGTTCCACTTCTTCTTGGAGTACTACCAAGTCAGGATTCTGAATGTGTTAGATTGTTTTATGATGACGTATGGAGCCCCGTTCCGACTTGTTATATTATGGTTATGTGCTTTTTAAAGGTTTTGCAGACAATATCCTGTATATAGTTTTGGGTATGACATATCTACAACCCTTATGTATCCATATAAACCTCTTTTTTTTAATGAGTTTTGTATCCATGATGTTGCCCAAATTTTCAGGAGTTGTGCCAAGTCCATCATGAAAATACTTGTCACAACCCACACCTTCCGAGGATTATTGTCAAGGGGCTAACAGTAAGGAATGAAATAAAGCTTATGTTGGGATGTTACTGTGACAGTTGTTGTGAAAAAGGATTCCTTATGGGATCTATATGAAGTCTGATGTTAATATTTGTACGCATAAGGTTCCGCATGAATGTAGTTGGTATTGGAGAAATCTAAGTTCTCTTAAAGAAGAGATGAGGAACTGGTAGCAGGGTACACTTACAAGCTGAGTGTCATGGGAATTACTCAATCACAAAGAGTTATTTAGCTATTAAAGGTCCTCGATCGGAGGAGATGGCCAACAACTGATCTTCTCTGGAATGCAACAGCTCAACCAAAGCACATGATCATCTTGTGGTTAGCTACTCAAGGAAGAATACTCATTAAGTCTAGACTGAGTTCTCTTCACATTTAGGTGGATGATACATTTAATCTTCACGTTAACTCGTTTTACACAACAGAACTTGACTATTTAAGTCATGTATTCTTCAAAATTTAGGGTCTTTCTAAAACTAATAAAAAATTTTAAAACCTAAATATTGACTAAACCACATATAATAGTTTAAGTACATAATTTTTTGTTTATTAAATAGTATTATTTCCGTCTTACTAAAGAACTAATAAGTATATATATATAGTTCTCACATATTGTTTGCATGAGTAAAAATTCAATATAAGTTACATAAAATACTGAATTGTTACAAAAATGGCTCACTTCCCACAAGTTTTTTTGGTTCATATTCTTTTATATATTACACTTTGTAAAGACTTGTCGCATTATCAACTAATTTTTTTTAAAAATTAATTGTTATAAAAAAAATGTCGACAATCTACAAAATATTGAATGATGTGATAATTTCGTCTAAAATCTTATTTTCATTTCAAATTTTGTCACTACCTCAAAAAGTTACGTTATTATAGAGTGTAAGCTTTTGTAATTTAATCGGTCGTTTGGTATGCCGACTAAATCATCTTGGGATTATAGTTAATTTAGGGATTATAATTCATAGATTAATTTATCCTACTTGAAAAGTGAGATAAAATAATACAAATTTAATGGGATAAGATATGGTAAAAAAAGATAGTCAGACTTAAGTTTGAAATATAAACTTATGTTTAGATAATAGAATAAACGGAAAAGGGCCTAATATATCCCTCTACTTTGTTTTATTGTTCAATCATGTCCCCCGTTATACTTTCCATCCAAATTTACCCTTGCCGTCAATCAAAGTTCTATATTTGCCCCTATTTTAATGGCCGGGACACGTGGCACATTCTGAATACGGAAAAGGGCCTGATATATCTTTATACTTTATTTTATTGTTCAATCTTATCCCTCGTTATACTTTCCGTCCAAGTTTACCCATGCCCTCCATCAAAGTTCTATATTTGCTCCTATTTTAACGGCCGGGACACGTGGCATATTTTAGGAGAAAGAACCAATATAGAAACAAAAAAACTTGAAACCGACTTAGAACCCATGACCCTCATGCTCGTTTTTCCTCTCTTAATTTTTTCCCAAACTTCTCTTAAATAATATTTTTAATCTGTGTAAGATATTATCTTAGTTTGACAAAGAGATGAGGTTCAAGACATAAGGTTGTGTCATCTCTTTGCTTGTTGCCAATATTTTTTTCTTTACTTCTATTTTCTTATTCCTCACTCCCTTACATAATTTTCTTCCTCTTCTTATCACTGAATGAAACTCCACCTTGACAATAAAACTACTCGAAGTCGCCTACAATTCTTTGCATATGTATTTTTCAATCTC
The DNA here is from genome assembly GCA_032618575.1 of Nicotiana noctiflora. Classification (NCBI taxonomy): domain Eukaryota; kingdom Viridiplantae; phylum Streptophyta; class Magnoliopsida; order Solanales; family Solanaceae; genus Nicotiana; species Nicotiana noctiflora. The sequence continues at coordinate 27,830 of JASVEL010001482.1, read as the reverse complement.
ATTGATTTAAGAAAAAATTGAAATAGGTGTGGCAGAAAATTTGAAACTTCAGACGAGCATGATGGAATTTTTTCTCCGGCGATCTCAAAACAACGATAGGAGGTTGATTTCAATTTCGAACAATTATATGAAGCTGGGAAAGTAATTTCTACGGCTAAAACAAATATAGTAAGATTTCATACATTGACCAAGTACTCAAGACTAATCATAAAGTCATGCTGGTGCCGAAAATTGTGTTTTTGAACCTTATCTCTTTGTCAGACTAAGATAATCTCTTACACAGATTAAAAAGTTTTTATTTAAGAGAAGTTTGAAAAAAAATTAAGAGAGGAAAAACGGAGCATGCAGGTCATGGGTTCTAGGGCGGTTTGGAGTTCTTTTGTTTTTGTACTGATTCTTTCTCCTAAAATATGCTACGTGTCCCTACTGTTAAAATAAGAAGAGGAAGAAAAAAATGTAAGGGAGTGAGGAATAAGAAAATACAAGTAAAGAAAAAAGTATTGGCAACAAGCAAAGACATGACAGAACCTTATGTCTTGAACCTCATTTCTTTGTCAAACTAAGATAATCTCTTACATAGATTAAAAATATTTATTTAAGAGAAGTTTGGGAAAAAAGTAAGAGAGGAAAAATGAGCATGAGGATCATGGGTTCTAAGTCGGTTTTGAGTTTTTTTTTGTCTGTACTAGTTCTTTCTCCTAAAATATGCCACGTGTCCCGCCCATTAAAATAGGAGCAAATATAGAACTTTGATGGAGGGCATGGGTAAACTTGGACGGAAAGTATAACGAGGGATAAAATTGAACAATAAAATAAAGTATAGGGATATATCATGCCCTTTTCCGTATTCAGAATATGCCACGTATCCCGACCGTTAAAATAGGGACAAATATAAAACTTTAATTGATGGCAAGGGTAAATTTGGACGGAAAGTATAACGGGGGACAGGATTGAACAATAAAACAAAGTAGAGAAATATATCACACCCTTTTCCGTAGAATAAATTTATACCGTCAATTGTATACAGTATAAATTTAATATAATACTTTATCTCAGTCCTTATCCCGAGTACCAAATGATGCATAGCTACTTTGTGTCTCAACACAATAGCATTATAGTGTACTGTAATTGATAATTCAAATAAATTGGTAATAATATAAATTGCTTAATCGGTTTGTGTAAAAAATGGAAAAAGAATAGTCAACCAACCTACCAGTTTTTGTCAAAGACATTCATTTCCAAGAACACCTAGGTCTCCTAGCTTGCATGGCAGCTTTATCCTTCCGTTACACCAATTATAATTCCCAAGACAACTCTACTCTATGCATCTCATTATTGACTGACGTGAAGAAGTGTCAAAAAGCCATTCAGGTAAAATTGGACATCTATTAGAAAAGAAAAGGACGTGAAGATGCTTACATCCTTTTTTATAATAGTAAACTGTGATCATTTAACTGCGATCAAGATTACCAAGTTTTTGAGCTTTAATTTTGTTGGCACGCGTCACACATGAAATAACAGCCTGGTAGTTTCTTGATTTCTCATGGTACATCTTAAAAAAAATTATTTTGTCCCACACAACTGACGTTAATATATTACTAACATTAGTTGTATGTGAGAAAATGGTCCACAAATATATAAATAAAACGAGTTCTCATACAATTAATGACAACTGTACGAAGCACATTATAAAATTGCCGGTAATGAAGTTGAGACAAACTCAAAATTTCAACAGGGAGAAATTTAGTGTAAAGGTAATCTCAATTTGAATTACATTAAATACGTATATATCGCATTCTTTTATCGAGAAATAAAGTGAAAACTTGCTGTACAAAATATTTTAATTTTATCTTTCGTTGTCATCAGTTCATACTTTTGTTTCATATCTATCCTTAATACTAACAAAACTCCTATTAGGACCCGAAAGAATAAATGAGAATTCTTTAAAATTACTTTGGCATATGAAATCCACCAACGCTTATACCGAAACTTCGTTAAGTCAAGGACAAGTATGTAACAATTTGTTAACTACAAGAAAAAAAATAATGAAAATTTGAGGTTTTAAGCTACATATGCTTAAAAGAGGATGAATGAAAAACGGATAAAAAATAAAATTTTAAGTTTTCCGTCCTTGACAAAGGGATATTGTCCCATATTGGAAGAGTAAAAGTTTTTGTATGAGTATATATATAATTACTCTTCAATAACTTTTAAAGAGTTAAGAAGACGGCAAGCCTCGCGCAGTCGTCACTCGCTCGCTTGGCTCGGCTTCGGCATCAATTAATTGATTAATTTTTTGGACCAAATTTATTTATTAATAGTAAATATTAACAGAAATTCAACGGAAATATTGAACGTTTTATTTCCCTTATCCGTTTTCAATTTTTCAGTTTTGTAACTAAAAATTAACTTCTCTCTTCAATTCTCAATTTAGTATTGCGAAATAGTCATTTATGTTATGGCCATTTTACATAAACATCCATTCTGAAGAGTTGCACCTCTTCAATTTTGAGCTCTACTTTGGCTAAATATAAATCCATTCTCTCAGATTTTCCATTTGATTTTCTGGATTCTTCTTCTTTCTTCTGCATTATTTTAACTTCAAAGAAAGCAACAGTAAGTGTGATTTGCTGCCGATTTTTGTGTTCACGGAAACATTAGGGTTTGAAGTACCACTATATCAGTGTGTAATTCGTTCTATCCTGGGAGGAATAATCCACAACCTTGAGTACTAGCAAGGTGTTAAATTCCTTAAAGAAACACTGTGAATTCAGTGGGCTCGGATTAACTTCTGTTTCGTTTATATTATGTTTTTATATTATTTTATACTCCAAAATTATTTTACAAATATAGTATACTAACAGAAAATATAATTGAAGGTAAATTAAATTGTTGTAATATATAATAAATGCGTAGATTTTAAAAAATTTCAAGGAAAAAGAAAAGAATTTAATATTTTTTTGGCTGCACTTAAAAAGATATTATGTTTCTTCTTTTAAGCAGCTTGTTTATTCTGAGAAACTTTTAGAGGTATCACTATGTTTTAGTGGTTATTAGCTAGTTGTAGCTATCATTTACTATATTTACTTTTTATAGCAACGTTTTTAGATATTTTAGAGTGTATCCGATGTATTTAAGCTGCTATATTCATAAATCCAGTAGCAATTCTAGGCGTGAAATGGAGGATTATTGCTAGATATATTTTTGTATTCGAGTGTATTCGATTGTATTCATGGCGTGAAATATGGAATTACATCTGGACAGATTATTGTATTCGATTGTATTCACAGCGTAAAATATAGGATTATATTATTTTTAACGGAAAGCGACAATTAACATAATAGACTCCTAATATAACCAACAAACTCAATTATAACACACTAACTTTGTATTTTCCAGAGATAAAAAAAGGATTTTCAACCGGAACGTACCCCAAAAATATAGGAATCTTTAGAAATTATAAAATACATCTAAATGTAAATTATATTGATTAAAAAAATCATATGAATACATTCATGGAATATAACAAAACAATGAATAAAACGAAATACATAGAATAGATACATTGAAATGCAATAAAAAAAAACTATGAAAATAATAAAATACATAGAATACAACGAGATACATTAAAATACAATTAAAAAAGATAATGAATACAATGGAATATAGCGAGACAGTAAATGAAATACATAGAATAGATACATTGAAATATATTGGAAAGAAAAAAAAACGATGAAAATAATGAAATACATAGAATACAACGAGATACATTGAGATACAATTAAAAAAGACAATAAATACAATAAAATACAATGAGATACATTGAAATATATTAAATATATATTAACATAAAATTCAAGTTGCTCAGCCCACAACTTCACCGTGTTTGTTTAAGAACAACCCTAAAATTTCACCTATGAATCAAGCTGCATAATTTTTAGGATGGCTTTAGGAAAAAGTCATGGCAAAAAAATTGTCAAATCTTGTGATGCCTACAAATTTTGTTTCTTCAAGTTTAAGACAAGAACTTCCTTGTTTTTCGCTGCAAATCTTGTGGGTATAGGAGTATGTGTGTAATTTTGGATGAAAGATCACTTAGTGAAGTCTTGAATATAAATGAGAATTTGTTGGATTTTGGGAATATGTGTTGGGGCTTGTTTTCTCGTCGGCTAGGACGTTCAGAATCTTTAGGCTTCGATAGATGGGCAGAATAAAAGAAATTTGAGGGGATATACGACAGAAAAATAATGTAAAGTTTATTTTATAATTTAAAGTAGAAAATGATCATAAATAAATATTAATTATAAAAAAATAAAAAATAATTATAAAATATAATTTTTAAAAAAGATATTTATTTAAAATAAATAAGTTATGTACTTTAGTTAAGTAATCCTTTTATTATTGTCGTTGTTCTTACCCGATTTAGCTCGGGGAGCAGATCAGGTAAGGAGATAAGGCTAAAGAGTTTACGTTTTTGCCCTAGAATATAAAATTGGACTGGGGGTAAACCTGGCTTTTACCCCAATCTTACAGTTCGTCAGTCGATTCCAGTTACTTCATTTCTTCCAGTTCCGTCCCGCTTCCGCCGTGGTTCCCGCCGGCGTCCGTGTTCGTTTCCTCCGGCCACTTCTTCGAGCCAAGGTCTTCTTTTTAACCTAGGCTGTGTAGATTTGAAGCTTAATTTGTAATTTCGCTGATCTATGTGTCCAGTAGGCTCTGCTCGCTATTGTTGTATGCCTCAATCCCGAAGTAGTTTAGCTGTGTAATATCTCTATGTTTTTGCATCTATGCCTCAATCCCAAACTAGTTCGTTTAGCTATATATTTTCTGTATGTCTATTCCGCTCTATCGGGCCCATTTCATGTGCTGTGCTGTGCTGATTATATGGGATACTTTTTCTATTCTGATATCTGATTTATTTTACTGTGGTTTGCGAAACTTCAAAGATTGGTGTATTACTTGAGACGCCTGATATCCTGTACTGAGCCAGTGAGTAAAATTCTTGGCATTAATGTGTTATTTACTTTAGGAACTAAATAGTAGTAGTAATAATAATAATGATGATGATAATAATAATAATTTAACATTAATTTTGGTAGTTTTTCTCAAAATAAGCTACACTTTTGTCTCAATAACAAGTCCCACATGTTATAATTATCTAACATGGACTTGATTATGGGTACATTTTATGGGAATTTAATCATGAAATAGGCTAGTTTTATGCTGGATGCCAGTTTCCCGCCGCACTCCTCCTTTATTCGGGCTTGGGACGTGCAATAGCAAGCTCACACATCGTCAGTGAGGATCATACAGCTGATGCCTGATCCCAACTTCTTTGGGACTGAGGCTTAATTGTTATGTATATGGGTACATTAGTTTTTTTTTTTCCGCACTATTTTTAATGCTTTTCGAAAAATCTTCACGAGGTACTTGTTCGATAGGATATATCTAGGCAAATGAAGGATCCTTGTAACATAGAGTATAATTGCTATTCAGAGTATTTGATGAATTGAATTCTGGTGTCAGCTTGTAATATTGTTTTTATTGGTGAGAAGTGCTAATAGAAATCCTCTTACAGACTGCACGATGCGTTCGAGTATCATCCGTTATTTTTACCACTTTAATGAAAATCTAAGTGGTTCAGAACCTTCATGACACTTTCAGATTCTTTTAATTTTGTTTTTAGTTTTGTGTTTTTTGCCTTCCTATCCTTATGCTTCCTTTTTTTTCTGCAACATTGGATGTTTTATAGAGCTTGCAGTGATTGTGCATTATTGGCTGCATATAGCATGTGAAGATGGTGTTATCATCCGTAATCAGATATTGCTAGAATTGGAAAATGCCTGAGATAACAAGCATAGCAAAAGAAATATCTGAAAATGGGACAGATTCATCTCAGGATGATATTGGCACTGTTGAGGAAATGCCTGAGGACACAATCTTATCACGACAAACATCGGTGAACCTCGTCCCTTTCATTGGCCAGAGATTTGTATCACAGGATGCTGCATATGAATTTTACTGTAGCTTTGCAAAGCAAAGTGGCTTCTCAATCAGACGTCATCGTACTCGGGGGAAGGATGGAATTGGTAGGGGGATTACAAGAAGAGATTTTACGTGCCATCGCGGTGGCTATCCACAACTAAAGCCTTCAGAAGATGGCAAGCTGCAAAGGAATCGAAAATCATCGCGTTGTGGATGTCAGGCGTTCATGAGAATTGTTAAAAGAGCAGATTTTAATGTCCCTGAATGGCGGATCACAGGTTTCAGCAATGTTCATAACCATGAACTCTTAAAGTCAACTGAGGTGCAGCTTCTTCCTGCCTACTGCACCATGTCTCCAGATGACAAGAGTCGCATTTGCATGTTTGCGAAAGCTGGGATGTCAGTTCGGCAAATGCTAAGGTTGATGGAGCTAGAGAAGGGAGTTAAGTTGGGTTGCTTACCCTTCACAGAGGTCGATGTCAGAAACTTGCTGCAATCTTTTAGAAATGTGGAGCAAGACAATGACCCTATTGACCTCCTCAAAATGTGCAAGGAGATGAAAGACAAAGACCCTAACTTAAAATACGACTATAAAATAGATTGTAATAACAGGTTGGAGCATATTGCCTGGTCTTATGCTTCATCAATGAGGTTGTATGAGGCTTTTGGTGATTCCATAGTATTTGACACTACTCACCGCTTGGATGCTTATGATATGCTTCTTGGGATATGGATCGGAGTGGATAACCATGGAATGCATTGCTTCTTTGGCTGTGTACTCCTTCGGGATGAAAATTTGCAGTCTTTCTCCTGGGCATTGAAGGTACGAAGCCATGCAATCATGTCACTACACCATTATACCAATCCCATCTATAAAGTATTAAATTCTTGTTGAACCCACTTAATTTGCCAGTACCCAAAAAGCTTCAAGTGTTTGAAATGCCTATTCATGTGCCTAACAGGACTCTGTGGAGTGACCAGAAAATACTGATGAAACTAGTGGAAAAAAGTGGAGTTCACTCCTTGCTGTTATTTACTACTTCATATGTTAAAAAAGGAAAAATGAATTATCCTTCAATTCAGATGTTAAGGAGCTACTTCACATACCTGGGCAAACTGGTGGCAAAGAAAATGATTAAACTAATTGTTGCAATTAGTGTGAAAGCATATTATCTAAGAAGTTCATCAGATTAGAGTCTAAATTTGAGTTATATTAAGAGAGTGGTTTTGACTGTAGCCAAAAACTAAAAATCATAAAAAGACAAGAGAGTATGTTGCAAGCTAGTTGGAAGATCTCTTGCTTAACAACATTAACGACTATTTATCAGCTTGCACTTTAATATTTGTGTCGCTTTGCCTTACTGTAATGATGATTCTTCACCTTCGTTTTCTGATCTTTCTTTGGATTTCCTCTTTTCTTTTTAATGTTTGATAACTCATTTCTTTATATCTTTTTACCAATCTTCCCCCTTCTTATCTTTACCTGTATATATATTTGTTACGGGCATCAGGTCAAACCATCTCAGGTCCATTCTGGTATAAGCAACTAGCTTAGCAACAACAACTGCAGATATCTTAAATGGGAAATTTCACATATCAACAACTGAGATTCCTACTTTTCAATTTTATAGCCCATATTTTAATTTACAACTAACTAACTCAAAATTAATAGACTAAGATTTTACATACAACTACAATAAATTCTCAAAATTACTATTTAATTTTTAAAAAAGATTGCTTAAACTTTTAAATTAATTTTCAAATCAACAATTATAATTCAAATATTAGTTCAACAAACCAAATCCATTTAAATGGTGAAAAATAGTTTTTAACAAGCTTAAATATGTGGGTTTAGATTCCGAATTTGATTTTGTGAGAAATTTGGAGTGGATGTTATTTAGAATTGTTAGAAATAGTATGAGTAGGTTGTATATAAAATTTGAAGTAATTTAATGGAGATTTGAACTATTTTGAACATGAATTGTAACTGAATATCGTGGAAGAAGTTCGTCTACAGACGTCTGTATAAAGGTGTATAATAGTGTATAAGATGTGTTTATACACACGTATACACTATTATACAAGATTATACATAATTATATAAAAAACTGATTGCGTCTTCTTCCTTGCGTTTTTTCTAAAATTTAACTCAAATCTTGTTCAAATCTACTCAAAATCACTTCAAATTGAAAGTTTGAACTCCTTATGATATTTCCAATCAATTAGAACAACACCAAACCCAAAAAATCGACAAACTCAAAAAATCCAATTTTCAAAAGCAAAGCTTTGAATAGCCTTCAATGGTGAACTTCTACTCTTCAATTTTTTTTACATTGCAACCAGATGACACATGGGAGAAGCAATAATAGCCGATGGTCTCTTGAAGCATATGTAGAAGGAGTGAGAAGAAAAAAGAGTGAATGCAATGTTTGTGATAACACAAATTTTAATTCTATAAATTTTGAATTTGCTAGTGCTTTCAAAATATTTATAATATGGGCTAGGTAAGGTAAAACTTAAAATATGGGCTATTTTTTGTTATGGTGTGATGTTAAGTGTATTTTCTTGTAATTTTTTCTATCTTAAATGCATCTTTCAATCCATAGCTTGCAACTCCCTTGGTTCCATATGCTAATGTGAATTTTTTTTTTTTTTTTTTTTTTGCTTCGTTTCTCCAAAATTGGTGATAGACATTCTTGGGCTTCATGAATGGCAAGGCTCCAGGAACCATTTTGACTGATCAGAATTTGTGGCTCAAAGAAGCAATTGCCACAGAAATACCAAGGGCAAAACATGCATTTTGCATTTGGCATATAATTTCGAGGTTTTCAGATTGGTTTTCGACACTTCTCAGATCGCAATATGATAATTGGGAGGTTGAGTTCCATCGCCTCTACAAGTTACATTCTATAGAGGAATATGAAGTGGGATGGAATGAGATGGTCGAAACCTACAAGCTGGATAAAAATAAACACATTGTCAGTCTATATGCTTTACGTTCATACTGGGCGCTGCCTTTTTTGAGATCTTACTTCTTTGCTGGAATGACGAGTACATTTCAGTCAGAAACAATAAATACTTATATCCAGAGGATATTGAGCGTGCAATCTGTACTTGATAATTTTGTGGAGCAGGTGTGAGATTCTCACTTACCTATTGTTTCTTAGAAAGTTTAATTATTTGCTAATTTGATTCTTCTCCAATTTTTTAACTGACAACTGTACATATACAGGTTGCTCGGGTTGTAGGTGCTAAAGATCAAGCAGGAGGAACACATAAGGCACAGAGAAACGTTCAACAGGTTCCCCTGAAAACAGGTTCACCGATAGAGTCGCATGCTGCAACTGTTCTTACACCGTATGCCTTCTCAAAACTACAAGAGGAGCTTGTTTTGGCACCACAATATGCGTCACTGATGGTAGATGAAAGTTACTTCATCGTGAGACACCATACAGAAATGGATGGTGGTTATAAAGTACTCTGGGTTCCGCATGAAGAGTTCATTAGCTGTACCTGCCATAATTTTGAGTTTACTGGTATTCTCTGCAGGCATGTGCTACGTGTACTCTCAACAAACAACTGTTTTCACATTCCGGACCAATATCTGCCCATGCGCTGGCGTGAATGTTCCTCCTCTTTGACTAAGCCCGCCCCCTTTAGTTTACCAAGTGATAATACAGGAAAAATTCAGTTATTGCAGTCTATGATCTCTACACTGATTACTGAATCAGTTGAAACCGAAGAACGCCTCAATGTTGTTTGTAAAGAAGTTTCTACGGTTTTATCTCGCATTAAGGGGTTCCCGACAACATCCAATGGGGGTAATGCTATTGCGTATGAGAGCCCATCAGACTCACTGATTCAAACAGAGGTTGAGGATTCTGACGGTATTGGTCAAAGCTTCGCTTGTAATCTTCACGAGTATATAAATTTGGAAAAGTTGAAAGAGAGAGGATCAAGAGATGGACTGGATCTTTACAGGAAGAGGAGGCATCTTTCCGGCTTATGTTGTGGGCAGTATGGCCATGATGCAAGTGATTGTCCAATGATAGAAGGTGAAGATTTGAATGGAGATAGACTTGGCTTTTTATAATAAAGGCTGCGAAATGGGCTAGCACTTTGAAGAAATAGGAAATGTGAACCAACCTCTCTGTTCCTAAGCTGACAATTTCCCCCTGTCAATGCAAATCTTTTACACCCTTAAACTTTTGTTATCCAGGAAATTGACTGTAACATGGTTGGAATACACTTTATAACCAACAGTCTTCTCTGTAACCAATGGAGGACCTTCTTTCAGTGACCAATGAAGGACGCATCCTTATTTCTGTCCTATCAACCCCAACTCCTAAAAGAAGAAAAAAGGAGCATTTAAGATGTACCACTATGATTCTCACGCATCACGCCTCAATGGGGAAAACAGAAAAACGAGGTTAGATGATATAATATTGGGTTTTATTTGAAATGCGACTGCTGCATGATACACATGATTCTTTCCTCTCTTTTGGGTTTTCCCTTGGCACACCATGACATTCTGCGTCTGTTTCTAGAAGTGTTCTATGGTACAAGTTGACTAATGTGTGAAAACATAGGGCTACATTCCACTAGTTTGAGTTCTATTATAAGCATATCAAGTGTAGGTTTTGATTAAATATTTGTATTTGTTTCAAGCAACAGCTACAAGACTACCTATAGGATGTGATACCAAATGGTTAGACCGGTACTGCAGATGCCATAATCAGATGAGGAAACATTCTAGTCATTTTGACCTTCATCAGCCAAGGAAACTTTGCTTAGTCTGCTGGGCAGTGTCTTAAGATCGTTCATGTTCCTAACCTTTCTGGCTCTTCCTCGCCGGCTGCTCGAACCAAATATTGCTCTATGCGCCAATGCTTTACCCAACAGCCTGTATTCAGCCCTGGAAACCTTGCTGTAATCCTGCTGCCTTGTCTCGCCATCATCGCACTGCTCTTGGCAGCTGCTGCTGTTGTAAGTTTCAGAAACTTCACAGATTGCTTTGTCAGTGGCCATTATATTACAACACAAAAGGAGGACTAGGGTGGTGGTGTGAAGGAAATCAAAAAGTGGGTGAACTTCTATATGTGACCCTTCTGGCTTAGTGGGAATAATTGTTTGTAGAAGACTTGGGGGCAAAAGACACATAAATGGGGATGGTTAAGTTGGGTCGTTGGTGGTGGCAAGAAAAGGTAAAGTTGGAGCAGTTTTGAAGCAAAGTTTCATATAGCCGAAAGGTTACTCCTTACGCAAATCCTTTTTCACCTGTCCATGCATTCATCAATGTCTCTTGCTTAAGAAGGAATAATACTTGACACTTGGTTATCCTTTAATTCTGGCTGTCTTCAATAGTTGTACTGTATCTTCATTAATGAGTGGCTGTAATTCTATCAAGCGAGCTACTACTTGTATGACCGGCACCTAAAGAAATGCATTGGCATTTCTAGTAGTTGAAAGAAAACTTATACCAACGAATGGCGTGCTTCTAGAGGTTTTACGAGTGACCAAAAAGCTATATGAAGTAAGATAAAACTCGTGTTATACTTATAATTGCTTCTTCTGATATAATTATTGGTCCCACTGCTTTCACCGACTTGTTATAATAAACCAAGTGAGAGAGGCGCTCCTTGTTTTACTTTTGTTTCCTCTAATAAAAAAAATGGAAGGTCTATGAGAATTATGTTGTCTAATTTGAACTTTATGGTTCAAATTCGTGATTCATCTACAACTCATTTCATTTACCGGGTCCAAAATCAACTATTCGTACTTATTTTGTGAAATTTTCAACACACCATATCCGAGCCAAACATATTGGCTATTGGATCCAGATAAATTCATATACATATAATTCAAAGATATTGGATAAAGATGAATATATATCTATAACTCTCTATATGTCCCTGATTGAGGCGTAATTATTGTTGCTGGATGAGAATTATATCACGGGCAAGGCCCAAAGTTACGACAACGTTGAGAGAAATTTTCATAAAGCACTATGTTTTAATAGTAGTTAGACATCTATAGATAGCATTTGCTATATTACGGAATATAGATGTATTTTCTGTAATTATAAGATGTATTTGATGTATTTAAGTTATTGTATTCATGAATACATTGGCAAAAATAGGTGTGAATCAGGGAAGTCCAGCTAACCAGTTGTTGTATTCGAGTGTATTCGACTGTATTCATGCAATGAAACGTGGATTACAGTTGGACAAATTATTATATTCGACTGTATTCACGGCGTACAATAGGGGATTATACTATTTTTAGAACAGAAGTGAATCAATTAACATAATAGACTCCTAATATAACTCAAAAAACTCAATTATAACACATGAATTTTATATTTTTTGTTATAAAAAAGATTCTCAACCGAAAAATACACCAAAATATAGCAATCTTAAAAGAAATTATATAATACATTTGAATACATAAATTATATTAGTTAAAAAAAATATATGAATACATTCATGGCATATAGCGAGATACTGAATACAATGAAATACATAGAATACAACGGGATGTATTGAAATACATGAAAAAAGGGCAGTGAATACAATGAAAAATATGGAATACAACAAAATACATTGAATTACAATGCAAAAAAGGATAATGAATACATGAAAATATAGCGTGATATGTTGAAAATACATTGAAACATATTAATAAAAAAACAAGTTGCTCAACCCCAAAATCCATTGTCTTTGTTCAAGAACAAACCCCTAATTTTCGATGAATCCGCCGTCGAGCAAAAACCCTTGAATCTCATTGTTCCCATGCATTCTATATATTGCTTTTGACACATTAGTACCATCGTATCTTTTGTACCACTCCTCGCAACTCCCAGCTACGAAGTCATGATCAAACTTACCACCCAAAACACCTAACTGGACCTCATCAACCTCGCCGCAAGAGGTGGACCAAGAGGCTGTGGTGAACTGATAAAACGACTCGGCCCAAGAATTTGCTTTTTCAGCCACGTCAAGTCAAACCAGAAAAGAATCTCTGCTATAACCACTAGGGCAACTAACAGAGGCAACAATCGTGGTTTTGTTGGAGAAGAGAGTAAAGTGTATGCAAAAAGAGAGAGAGAATGTGGTTTGTGAAATTTACTATAATTATGCGAGAGAAAATATAAAAAGTGAGAGAGAAAAATATTAATTAGCGTATATGGTACCTTAAGTGTAGGATATAACTATAGTTAAATATTTTACTATAAAGGGTAAAAGGTAGTTACTTCCTCCATTTCATATTAAATGAGGTACTTTTCTTTTTAGTCCTTTCCAAAATAAATGACACATTTCTAAAATTTGGAATAATTCAACTTTAAACTCTTCATTTTATCATTTTCGCCCTTAATGAGAAGCTTTTATAGCCACACAAATAACATGGCCCCACAAACCTTTTAACCCTTAAGTTTTTAAGACCACAACTTTCATAAGTCTTCTTCTTTTTTCTTAAACTTTGTGCCGAGTCAAACTACCTCAAACAATATGAAACAGAGGGAGTATATAATATAATTTTTAAAAATGGTATTTATTTAAAATAAATAGGGTACTAAGCTTTAGGGTGTAAAATTTCCTTAATAAAAATAGCTCCTATTTGTTAGACTTTCACGTCAGAATAATTTTTACAGTCGTATCTTGAACTCTGAACCATACTGATTGATTTTGGATTAAGGGTGTGTTTGGTATAACGGAAAATATTTTTCGTGGAAAATATTTTCCAAAATAATATTTTCTTGAAAAACAAGTAGTAATCTTAGTCATTTTCCGATGTTTGGTACGCAAATTAAGAAAAATGACTTCTCAAGAGTATTCATAAATAATTTAAATATAATAAATATGAAGCCATAAACTTTCAAACTAACAACCTTCTATACCCACAAATTTCATAAATTTTCGAAATGATAAACTTTCAAAACCGTATAATTTCGAACCGGTAAACTCTATAATTTCTAAGCCCGTAAACTTTCAAACACATAAACCTCTGAACTCGTATTTTTGGAACTTGTAAAATTTGATCTTTTAAACCGATAAATAATAAAATTAAAAATGAAAAATATATTTAAATTTATTTTTTCTGGGAGGAGGGGTGGGGCGGGGCTGGGGGAGGTAGGGGTGTGATGGGTGGTGAGTTGTTCAGAAAAATAAAAAAAAAAAAGAAATTAAAAATTGCAAAAAAAAAGGTAAATTTTTTTTGGGGGCCGGGTGAGGGAGGGGGATGGAGGGGTAGTAGGGTGGGTACGGAAAAATCGAAATTTGAAAAAAAATCTTTTTTTTTTTGGAGATGAGGTATGGTGGTTTGGCGATGGTAGGAAATGTTGAGAAAGAGCTTTGGAAAATATTTATAAGAAAAATATTTTTTTCCAATTGGAGAAAAATAAATTGACAAAGAAAATATTTTCCAAACATTTAAAACAGCCAAATATAAAAAAATTAGAAAATATTTTCGAAAAATATTTATTTTCCTTAGTACAAAACACACCCTAAATTATCTTCCAAACAACGACAGCAACGACTTAGGATCTTTTCATTTCATGAGTTGTGAGACCCAAAAAGTTTTAGCGGGAGCCAAAACAGTCCTTTTCGGCTACAAGAATCTCATTTTTCTTGATGGAGACGTCAAACAATTCATTTCTACCATCCTAAGTATCTTTTACGCGATCTTAATGGATACATGGGTTTTGTTCTTTAATTACTTTACCCATCTTGCCACCCCGGATCCGGTGCTTTCTATAAATTTTAAGAAAACTACCAGTTATGTCTATTTATGGGTACCTCATTACAAAAAATAGCCAATTCAGATTACTAATATTATCCAATTAGCTATTGTAAAACTTTTACATTTTTTTAGTGAGGGTTATTAGAATAGATTGGGTATATTTTAAGGAGCTTGAATCTCAATTATGATTTGGTGATGTTTTGAAGTTGTTTGAATTGAAAATTTGAAGTACAAACTAAACATGAAAAATGATAGTATGTGTATTATGCTATGTATCATATTTGTATTAATTGTATATCACATGTATATCCATGTATACCTGTGAGTGAGATACATATGTCGCAGAATATTTTTTTGAACTTGATTTAATTTTGATACAAAACCAGTCCAAATCACCTCAAACTTCTAAAAATTTATTAAGCTCTTTAATTCCATCCCAATCAGAATCAACAATTTAATAAGTGAAAATTCCATTATGCATATTAAGTACCTTTTGGATAGGCAACCGATAATCATAAGCAACTTTAAGCATTTCATAAGTAGAATTCCACCTAGTACAAACATCTTTTGGAACCTTTTTAAAGGAAGGTTAGCACTAGTAAATTATCGAGCAAATTCACGAATTCTACTTTGTTTTTTAGCACGAAAAATATTGCAACAAGCATGTTGTATTTTACTACAAGTATCAGAAAATAAATTAAGACAATCTTTTACAACCAAGTTAAAAATATAGCATGCACATCTAACATGTAAAATTATAGGATTAATTGGACGAAGTCTAGATTTTTAAGCTATTTGCTGCTGTTGTGTTAGCAGAAGCATTATCTATGGCGATAGTTAAAACTTTATCATTGAATTCATAAAAATCAAGTATTTGTAGAACAGTAGTTTCAATATATGTTCCAGTATGTTTTGAATTAACAAATTTATAACCAATAATACGTTTTTGCATGTTCCAGTGATGATCAACCCAATGACATGTAACAGCTAAATAATCACAACTATTAGGACTACGACCTATATCGATGTGATAAATACTTTACAATTTAAGTGAAAAAATACGCAACGAATATACTGAAGATATTCGGTTTGAAATTTAAAAATATCATTTCTAACTGTGGTCTTAGGAAAACCTTGAAAAATAGGGTTATAAGTTTCTTGTATATAATGCACAAAAGTAGAGTGAGAGGGAAAAGTAAAAGGTAAGCCATAGACAACCACAATTTTTGCTAAGTTCTCACGATCTCTATCTTTGTTATAGAGGCGTAAAACATAACCATAAGCAGTGTCAAGTTGTTGTTGAATTTGATTAGAATCAGATCCAGTATGAGTGTGCCAGTATCGATGGTAGGATATATAATTTTTTCGGCTTCTATGTTAGCTTGTATCCATAAAAATTTGTCATCCTTTCTTAAGTGTCTAGTTAAACCTCCCGTTCCGCTACTTGTTGTGTGTGCAAATTGTTGCTTATATTTTGCACATATAGCACGATGATTGACTTTATCATGTTTAAAAAATTTACGTACAAGTGATGTTTTGGGACGTTCAACCTTAGGCTTACACTTTACATGGGGTAAAGCTCCTGACCGAGATTGACTCTGAGTTGGAGCTTGTGTTGCGATATTAGTGCATGTTTCATCTAATTCTTCTTCCTCATTTTCTTCGCCCTCAAAAAATATATAATTGCCAAATTGTCTAATGTCTCATGATCTAGTTGTTCTTCGACATTAACATCATAAAATGCGGGGTGGGGGGGTGGGGGTGGTGGTGGAAAAATAAAGTTACATTAACATGAGTCATATTATCTATACGTTTTCTAATTCTAGGAGAAATGTTATGATTATGACTAGGATTAGGATTACTACTACTTTCACCTTTACTATTTTTTTACTAATTTTTTTTAACATGCCAAATATATTTTTAGGTGCCATAATTTAAATATGAAATTAAATTTAAAAAGATAACACAAAAATTAAACGTACAAATGAAATATGAAAATAAAACACAAAAATTAAGCACTAAAATGATACGCAAAAATTATATATTAAAATTAGGAGATGGAATTGAGTGTACCATGATTAAATATTAAAATTTGAAGAAATTGCCCAAAATATTACTCCAAATACTTGACGAATTAATTTGAAGTTTGAAAGTTGCTCCAAAAATTTGCCCAAATACTTGAAACTTGAAAGTTATCTTTTCATAGTTGATAGTTGATACTTAATAGTAACAAATCAGCAAGATCGGGCAGGAATGCTGAGTAGAAGGTTATGTAAACCATCGACTATGTTAGCTACTAGTACGTTAAGTTTTAATAGTTCTTCTAGGTCTAGTTTAAATAGTATGTATGATGTAGCAAGTACTAATCAGATGCAATTTATGCATCCCAAAAACTCTCATGTAATTACTTAACTTTTTAATATATCTATCTTTTTGACCCAAAAACAAAAAGTAACAAAATTGAGAGAATAATATAGATAGAATATTAGAATGTAAGAGATTTGAGAGAGGGGATCGATTTTTTGTGGGAAAAAATGAAGAAGAATGAGGGTATTTATAGAAAAAAATAGGATTAAAATGTAATTTAATAAACTTAGTGGTTATATTAAAAGTTTGGGATGGGGTAGGGGTGTTTCGGGGGGGGGGTGTAGGGGATGTTTTGGCCATTGGAAACGGTGTTGCCCAACAACTAGTTTAAAAAAAAACTTCTGGTGGGATGCGGGACGGGACAGGACGAAACGTGATGGAACAAACGGGACGAAACGACCGTCTCGTCCATCCCGTGTCCCGTTTAACTTGGGACGGAACGGGACAAATGGGACGAAACGGCTGTCCGTCCATCCCGTATCCCGTTTAACATTGGCTCATCCCATTTAACTTGAGACGGAACGGGCCGGCCCGTCCCGTTGGACAACCATACTCGTAACATATAAATGTCCAAAAACTCTGCTAAGTGTTGTTACTCTTAGAATAGTGTTGTAGAGTTGTTGCACTATTTGTTACTTGAGTTGTACATTCTAATTATTTGCTTCCTCTATTTTAATTTGTGTGAATCTATTTCCTTTTTTGCTCGATGCAAAAAGAATGACCCATTTTTATATTTTAAAATAATTTATCTTTATGTAATGATTTATAACAACAAAAGTATATATATGCTTTATTTTACACCATTAATTTAAAAGTCTTCGCTCAATCAAATGGGTTCACTTAAATTAAAATAGAGTGAGTAGTTTATTTACCTTTAAATGTACAGTAAACAGAGAATAATTACCCGATTAGGTAAGCAGCCAGTTTTACAACTTGCCCACGGATCAGATTTACTTTTCGATCCTTTAGGCCATCTTATTGACTCCATCGCCGCCATTCCCAAGTTTCTATTGGCTTTCGTCACTATCTTCTGTTGCTTCAGAAGTCCATTACTGTATCTCTAAATACAGGTTTTTGCTGCCTATAAACATTAATCCAGTATCAAATTATCAATTGCAGCTACTTATTTCACTTTGTTTCGGATACTTGGTCACTCTTCATTACAACTTCTTCACGTGTACTGTTACTTGAAGTTACTTAGAAATTTCCTGTAGAGGGAAATGAAACGGCCAAATGAGTAATCGTTGTGGGGGCAAAACAAACCTAATAAAGAAACATAACGTCATTGGTTGTACAATTTCTTCTCCCCATCTGCCATCTCCCTTGTGTAATTATTTGTACTGTCGGAAGTAGTGAAGAACTAGTATAAATAGCGATGGAGCTGAGCTCCTGTAGCCTCACACAAAAATGAGGGACGAATTTTTTGTTAATCAACATGAAGAAGAAGAAGAAGAAAATAGAGCAATTTACTACTGGTGGAAATCAGCAACAAAATTCAGCGAGTATGTAAAATTCAAGTTTGAGATGGCTAATTTGTCAAAAATGACACCTACCCTAAAAGTCCTAAGGGAAATGGAGAGGCTAGCTTTAATGTCGTCAGAGAGTCTTGATGAGCTACGCCAAAAGTTAATGTCGTATAAAGCAGGGGATTTTTGGGTGCCAATTGGTGGAATTAACAAAGAAGATATGGATATTCCACCTATGAACACTATAGTGTTGGTTGGTTTTCATAATGCTGGCAAAAGTTCACTTGTTAACCTTATGTACAGTGTTCTTGGTCGCTCTGGTCTCATCCCTTTTGCTCAAACTTCTTCAGGTACTCAATTGTTAATTCATAAGAGAAACTTATAGTGTGGTGGCAAAGGTGGTTCAAGAACTGCTTTTAATTGCAGGTTTGAATATCAACTATAGCTTTCTTGCATTTTTTTGAATGAGAAATTATCAGATATGTCCATTTATATGCAGTTCATTACAAAAATTATTCAATTGATAAAATATTACTAATATTAGCCAATAAGTTATTTATAGCAAAAAAAATATTAAATTTTTGCTTTGTTTTGAGTGGGTGTTTTAGAATAGATTGGGCATAACTTAAGGAACTTGAATCTCAGTTTTGCGATGATTTAGTGAAGGTTTGAGGTGGTTTGAATTAAAACTTCGAAGTAAAAAGCTTAACATGAAAAAAAATTATATGTGTATCATTTGTATATAACATATGTATCATATTTGTATCAATTGTGTATCATATATATACTTGCGTGTGAGATACATGCGTGATACATGTGTTGCAGAAGACTTTTTTGAACTTGATTTAATTTTGATACAAAACCAGTCCAAATCATCTCCAACTTACTCAAATTTTGTATATTGACTTATCTATATATTTATAATGAATTTCAACTACACCCATTGAAAAAGTTCTTTTTTTGTTTAGATTTTTGGAATATTGTATAAATTTGTATATTTCATCCCCTTATTTGCTACCCTGTCCATGAAATTTTCTTTCCGTGTTGTATCTAACATTGCTAGTCACACTTAAAAATATGAAAGGTAATTTTTGTATGTGATTCTTTGAGAGAAAGATCTCTATTATTTGGTTTTTCAATTTTTGTTGGTTAGTTTTGGCAAGTCTTATGACTAATGGTTAGAGATCGGTAAGTTAGAGGTTGGTAAGTTGAGATTTATTTAGAAAGTTTGTGTATGTTAGAATTCTAGTTCCGCAACTATGTAGCACGTGCCTACAGAAAAATGGACTCTCATTTCAAGTTTCGTGTTTATTTATTTTCTCTATTGATTGAAAGCATGTCTCTACTTATGCATTATTACGAGATTTATCATAATTTAATTATTTTTTATCCGACTATCATCATCCTTATACTGCAACTCTCATTCTTTGTCCAGACTAAGATTGTAAAAGAGCTTAACAAAAAGTTAAACTCTTGTGATATTTTCTTATATGTCTCTTGTGGAATGAATGGCTTTTAAATCATAGGAAATGCTTCTGCTTACACAACTTTGATAATGGAGGAGCATAATGTGCTGAGATCAACACGAAGCGGGTTCTGCATTTACGATACAAGAGGTTTCGATTATGATAAGGTAGATGAAGGTGTTCAAGAGTTGAAAGAATGGATGGCTGATGGAGTCCACCATAAGAAGCTCTGCTCCAGAGCAGGTGATATTTTGCCAAAGTTAGATAATGAATTGGCGGATGCTTCTTCAATGTTTGTTAATAGGAAAGTCAATTGTGTTATGCTGGTGGCTAATGCTTCAGAAATGTACAAGTCTCTCAGAGTTGGTGACTTCAAACCATTGGATGCATTGAAGCAACTCTTCTGCTCTACAACACTTAAGAAATCCAGTGAGTTTAATTACTCCTCTCCATTTAATCATCATCTATTGCTTTAGCAAAATGGATTGGTCCTAAATATTTGTCACCTCAGAAATCAAGAAAGCATTAATTTTTACTTTTTCACTTGTTATAACTATTTTCCTGCAATCACCTTTCAAATGACCTTATATTAGGAAATTCTTTTTACACTATCAATTCTCGATGCAGATGGTAACCCCATATTGATCTTAACTCACGGAGACAAGCTATCGACTGAGGATCGAATAGACTGCCGATTGAAGATATGTAAACATCTTGGTACCTCAGAGACTACTGGAACGTATGATATAGTTTGTGTGACAGAATATGGATTATTGGCAGATGAATATGATCCAATCTCAGCATATGCTGTAACTGAAGCAGTTTACAGAGCACTTTTAATATCGGACAGGGCTCAACTTGTCAAACAAACATTCCTAGACTGGGCATTATTTGCATTGTCATGGCTTATGTGCTTCTTAGCCGGCATATTTGCCTTCCTGGCCCATGTTTTCAATGTTCTGGCCCAGAAACATAATGGCAAGTTAAAGTGGTGAAGAAAATGTAGGCAAAATAACTGTATTAGGTAATCCCCACTCAAACTGATGTCCTTGGTATTGAGTTGGTCACCTTGGAGGTTTAGACATAATAAGCTAACTCTGTTTGACCCTCATAAGTAAAATAGGTTAACGGCTATGTCCATAATGTAAGGAGCTAGCTCCATTTGATCCTCATGACTAAAATAGGTTAATAATTGTATCTGTTTATGAGTAAGAGTACTTCTTTGACAATAAATTAGAGTTAAAGAAATGTGTTTACCTTAAAAATTCGAGTGACAATTAAACTTGTTTATGATTTTAAAGACATGTAATTTAATTCAATATTTATTAATAGCCAAGAAATCTGAAGTATAAATAAAAGAAATAAGTAAAATCAAACCAGAGTATAAGCTAGTCTCGACCTCAAGCTAAGGTGGCCTTGAGGTAGGTCAAGAACAATAAATTTAAAGGACAATTGTGGTGAGCGATGAACAAGAAAATAAGAGAGTAATTTTTTTGCCAATGATTGATGATGATTACAAAATGATTGGATCCCTTTTATATAATATAGGAACATTACATAAGGTATATTTCTATTTACCGTAAAAGATCTTTTTGGGACAACTGTCTAACCGCCTAGTACGGATTCATACAAATCTATTCCGGAATTTACGCCATGACTTGGGGACATGGCAGGAATCTTGCTCATTCTGTTACAAACTCATAACGACATTATCTCGGGTTTGATCACACTTGGCTCCGACGTCCCTTTAACACTTAAATTTTCGAGCCTCGTGTTCTGCTTTCCGGCTCGAACTTGGTCCATAGCGAGTCTATTCCGAACCTTCTGTTCCTCGTTGTGAGCCTTCAGGCTCACAAAATCGGGGGCACATAATTTTACCGTATACAGATAGTCCCCGCGTTTATTAGAGTAAAATAATAAGAAACGATTTGAACCTTGATTTTCTGGAGTCCTTGAGGATGACATCATTCCCGTGATGTAGGCGCTCGAAGTGATCGAAACGTCACATCGGTTCGCTTCCCCAAAATATTAAATGCTTCTCCAATGATGGTCGACCACTAGCATCGTTGAACCGTCGCCGCCATCGTATAAATATAAGGTTTAAATCCTAGAGAAAGCTTTACTTCAATCTTCAAACCATCTCTAAGCTTTTTTTGTATATCTTCTTTCCATCTCTTTTCTCTCATTATCCGTCACTCCCGTTCCTTTTAGCGTCAGAAAATACCAAACTCTGTCTATTTCCACTTCCTAACTCGAATCAATGGGCGAAAACTTCAAAAACAGTTTCCTGAAAGGGAAAAGATTTCTCCTCCTCTTCTCGGCCAACCAAACTTGTGGCGCCGGCCCTTTACGAGATCATTCCAGACCACTGCGTGATAAAGAAAGACTTCAACGTTGAAAATCCCTTGGCAATCCCAGGCCAATTCAACCACGTATCTCGATATATTAGTTTTATAATGAAGAAGCATCTCAAGACCATGCAGAAAGATTGTGGCTGGGGAAGAGGTCGTGGTACAATTCCCTGACCCCGATGAGAGCATTACTACTCATGTGGAGGGGTTCTTAAGTGTTTACACTTACCCCCTTCACAGTGGGTCCCCTTGATTCAGTCGTGATTGACTTCTGTAAAAGATATGAAGTTACCCTCGGCCAGATCCATCCCTCTTTTTGGCGTATCATGATTATACTGTGCTACTTCTCTAGCAAGGCCAAGGGATTAAAGCTATCCTCAACCACCTGATTCGACTGTATCGACCTCAGCACTTTTGAGGGTTGATCAAGCTTCAACATCGATCAAGCAAAACCTTCTTTGCTAGTAATGAAGAGGATAAGTACCGAGGTTGGATGAGCTGGTTCGTCCCAGTGAGGACCTCAGACGTCATCTCTAAGGGAAAAATGCCGTTACCGGAGAAATGAAATCCCAGTCGTAAGTGAAGTCCCTTTGCTTGTATCTTCTAATACTCCATTCCTGCCTTTTGTAATGCTTTTACCTTTTTTGAAATTGAATCTTGGATGCCCCATGTGATCCTTGATCTTGAGGTCTAGGCCCAGAAACTGACCGTGACCTCCTCGTATGACGAACGCAAATGACGTGAGTTATCGAAGGGCAAATGGGAGGCCAAACACCATGGTAAGTTCTTCTCCCAGATTTTTTATGCTTTCCTTTTATTAGAGATGTTGTCTTACTTATGCCCATTTATGTTGGCATTGGAGATATCTCCGAATAAGGTCAGCCTTGCCTGGGGAAGAGGCCGAGTCCACGATTCCTAGATCGGGGAAAGATAGCAAGTTGAAAATGGCTTCAAAACACGAAGACCCCTAGGATAAGGAGGCCCCTACTCGAAGGTCAAGGAGGAAACTTATTCATGTGGACATAGATTTGGCCCACTAGTTTCTTGATGATGAAAAAAACAAGGGCGAGGAATCGATGTTGGTGACCCGAACTAGGAAATCGGTAGAGGCCACCAAGCCCTCCGAACCGGAGACCTTATCACGTGGTGAGGAAACTTCGAAGAAAGAAACAGGCAAAGCCCCCAAGTCCCTTGATATTAAGATTATTCCCCCGCCTTCAACAAGTACTCCGGAGGGGGAAAGTGTCGAGAATCCTGAGGCTAATCAGAACGCCCCGAGTGAGGAGCTTGGGGCCATGTCAATAGGTCACTCCCCTCTTCTACCATCTAATTCCGATGAGGCAATAACGGACGCTCAAGGTCTACAAACACCTGAACTAAGTAAGATTTTTGAAGAAGATCCTTTTCAAGATTATTTTACTAGGGTCAATGATGCCACTGACCTCAATAATGCATCTACTCTCTTTGAAGAGGTTCATCGTCTTTTCTCTCCGGTAAGCACTAACTTTTATTGTTGCAATTTTTTTTTGTTTTCTTCTCCTTCTACATTAATTGATATCTCTTTTTTTTTTGTAGTCCATTACTAAGTTTAGAGCCGAGTTGAGCTAGTGTGAGGCCGAGCTCAAGAGATCCTCGGACGAAGTCTAAGGCCCTGAGGCTCGTTTGAAATAAAAAGGAGAAGGAGATCAAGGACTTACGAGCAGATTTAACCAAAGCTCGTCAAAAGAAGGCCGAGCTAGACAAGTAGGTAACTTACATTTTTCAAGAGTATGGTCTAATTGACCAAACTATGGAGGCTAACACTTCATTGTATCAGCTGCAACAAAAACTGGACATCGGGCAGCTTCAAAGAGAGGTCGATCAAGTTAAGGCCGACCACAACCAGTGGAAAGAAAACATGGATAAGCTCACTAGTGAGAAAGAGGCTGCCCTAGACAACCTGGTCTCAGCCAAGACTCAGTTCCGGGGAGTCAAAGTAAAATATATGGCTCAGCCAAGAAGATCGATGAGCTCAAGGCCAAACTTGCCGCAACCGGGACCAAGGTTGTTGAAGCCAGGGCCGAGGTCGAGAGGACGAAGGCCACGGCTGACAAGACCATTGCTGTGTACTTATAGGATTCCAAGGTTGCTCAAAATGAACTAAGGGAAGCCTCCAATCGGGAGAAATGGGTTAGTGCTTTGGCCAAGTGTTAATCCCAGAGGGAGACCCTTGAAGAGATCCACGCTCGAGGTTTCGGCCTCACCAATGAGATAGCCCAAGCAAAAGCTCTCGAGACTGATGTTAAGTTCCTTGTTTCCTTTGACGATGATGAAGAAAATAAAGGCATCCAGAGCGGGTCCGATGATGAAGCTGGGCCCGAAGGGAAAGATGCTCCTGAAGGATAGACCAGCCCTAGGCATAGATAGGATTTTCCTTTCTTATTGAATCTTTCTTTTTCTTAAGACCTTTTATCGGTCCCTTGTATATATCTTTTTAGCATATATAAAAGAAGAATTTCAAAATTTCTTGCCTTGTACAGTTCTCGCAATGACTTTATCCTTTTTAGCTGTGTGTTAGAGATTTTATCTCAGATGTATTCTTTGAGACTTCCATGGTCGAGCTCGAATAAGTTCGAGCTTTTGTGTATATTCTTTTACGGGCTCATACCGGGTAATGGTGAGTCCCTGGGCTATGGTCAAATCATTACTTGTTTAGGTTTTGGGTAATCGAACCCGTGGGTTCGAACTGAGTGAGAGCGAGGTCTATAACTCTAATTGTATTGACCTTTTAGGTTTACCAAATCGGTCCTTAGGCTCTTTTATATCGGCCCTAGGCTCTTTTTTATCGGCCCTTAGGCTCTTTAAGTTGGGCCAATTTGACATCTATGGCTTGTATAATTTTTCCCTCTTTTTCGCTAAAAGACTTAGCGAGTTTTTTTTTCCTTAGCGTGTGTTTTTGTACCCGTTGGGTTTTTTAAGGGTTCAATCGATCGGAACCCCATTTGTAATCCTTTTGCATTACGATAATTTAATGCCACTTGAGGATTTTTTGAAGGCTAACATTATCGAAACCTTTAAATTATTTGAGGGGATGATTTTATTGAAGCCCATCTTTGTTTGCTTTGACGAGGGTAGCCTTATTTAATTGGTTTTTTCAATGTATTAGAAGGCCTTTAACTTATGAAGAAATTCGAACGTCTCCGAGCTGCATTATTTTGGCCTTAGCCTTTTTATATGACCATAGTCTTTAATATGGCCGTAGCCTTCGGGTGTGTCTTTTGGACTTTATTTCCCAATAACCTTTCGAACTTGTCCAAAAGGTTAGTCCCCCGAGTATGATGGACTTGGTCTTTGCGTCGAGGGATGCCTCTTTGAGGTCTTGTAAATTTGAGTTTAGGTACTCGAATATGTTGACTGTTTGTGATAATCCCTGAGTATTCGAGGTGTATTCACGTTTTGGACCTTGAGTCATTTCTCACAAAATCACAAGTATGATGTTCGTATAGTAGCGAATTTATTTGATACACAAAGTGTATTTATAAAGAGGGAATTCTTATTTGAATAATTGATACACGCGTACATATTTTTCTCGCGAGGCTCGACTATTCTATATAGACACAGTTCATCTGACCATTTGGCCCATACAAAGTTTTCTTTTCGAGGTCCTCTTTGGCATGAAGTAATTTCCTCAAAGATATAATCTCCAAGTGTGATGCCCCTAGTATTAGAGGTTGATTGAAAAGAAACCTTGGATACTGTTGAATTCTCCTTAGGTATCACATAGTTGTTGCCTCGTTACAAACCTCGCCGGAAAAATTCATTTGGGACAAAATCCGATCTAAGGGAAAAAGAGTGCAGTGCGTGCTTTAAAACCTAAAGTCTTCGTGTAGAAAGGTGCCCTCGACATCTTCGATCGAACTTCTATAATGCGTTAGTTTTAAATTCAAATGGAAAAAGGGGAAGGTCATACCTTAGCAGTAGTATTGTTTGAGTAGTGATACATTCCAATTGTTCGGCAGTTGTTCGCCTCCTATCATGCCAAGTTTGTAAGATCCTTTACCGACAACTTCAATGACTCGATACGGTCCTTCCCAATTTGGACCTAGTTTCCCTTCATTCGGGTCTTGAGTATTGTGGGTGACCTTCCATAGAACTAAGTCTCCGATTATGAAGTGTCGAGGGTTAGTCCTTCTATTATAATATCTCTCGATTCTTTGTTTCTGCGCCGCCATCCAAACAAGTGCAGCTTCTCATTTTTTATCTAGTAGCTCAAGGCTAGTATTCATAGCCACGTAATTTGACTCCTCCGATGCATATCAATATCTAGCGCTAAGTTACCCAACCTCGATAAGAATCAAGGCCTCGGAGCCGTATACTAACAAGACTGGGGTAACCTCCGTGTTGGAGTTCGATATTGTTTGATATGCCCAAAAAACCTCGGGTAGAACTTCTCTCCATTTTCCTTTTGCATCGTCCAACCTCTTCTTTAAGTTTTGAATGATAGTTTTTTGTGTTGACTCGGCCTGTCCGTTCCCGCTCGGGTGGTACGGTGTTGATAAGATCCTCTTTATTTTATATTCTTCGAGGAACTCAGTTACTTTGTTTCTGACGAATTTCTTCCTGTTGTCACATACAATTTCAGCAGGTATCCCGAATTGACACTCTATATGATCCCAGATAAAGTTAATAAGTTCTTTTTCTATGACCCTCCGGAAGGCCTGTGCTTCCAACCATTTAGAAAAATAATCAGCCATAAATAAATGAATTTAACTTTACCTGGGGCCGTCGGTAGAGGACCAACAATGTCCATTACCCATTTCATGAAAGGCCTCAGGGACATGGTTGAGTGAAGTTGCTCTCCGGGATGGTGAATCATCGGTGCAAACCGTTGGCAATTATCACATTTTTAACAAATTACTTAGTGTATTTTCCATGCTAACCCAGTAATACCATGCTCTTATAACGCCAGAGTGATTCCTACAAGTACCTTCGTGGATTTCTTATACAACATAATTGGTGTCCCCTGTCCTAAATATACAGCTAATGGTCCATCGAACGTCCTCCCGTACAATGTTCCATCTTCATCTAATGAGAAACTAGCAGCCTTAGTTTGTAGAGTCCTTGGCTCTTTATGATCCGATGGGAGTTTCCTATTTTTCAAATTTCGATATACGTATTCCTTCGATCCAAGTCAAACTTAGAATTTATTTCGGCATGACCTTCTTTTACTACAGACCTCGATAATAGGAAGATAGTCCCTAGGACGATATCGTCTTCTTCAACTGATGACCCCAAGTTAGCAAGTGCAACGGCCTCACTGTTCTGGTCTCGAGGCACATGATCTAAAGTCCACTCCTTGAAGCGGTGCAAAGTTACCTATAGCTTGTCCAAATATCTTTACATCCTATCCTCTCAAACTTCGAAACTTTTGTTTACTTGGTTTACGACCAATAGGGAATCACACTTGGCTACAATGA
>JASVEL010001481.1:0-112160 GCA_032618575.1 Nicotiana noctiflora | reverse complement strand
ATACTGGGCCTCATTGTTAGTCAACCTAGAAGTTTCGATAGATTGTCTAATGGTACTACATGTTGGTAGATTCAAAGCAATGCCAAGCACGGACCCATTAACATTTGAGGAACCGTTCGTAAAAAGGGTCCATACCCCAAATAATGTACCCGACTTCAGCAGAAGTTCTTCCTCTACTACGGGTACAAGGGTCAGCGTAAAATCGGCCACGAAGTCAGCCAAGATTTGAGATTTGATGGCCATTCGGGGTTGATATTCTATATTATACCCACCAAGTTCGACTGCCTATTTTTCCAATCGGCCTGATAGCTTGGGCTTGTGCAAAACATTTCGAAGAGGATAAGTGATTAACACACATATTGGTTGACACTGGAAATATGGCTTTAGTTTTCTAGATGTGCTTATTAATGTAAGTGCTAATTTTTCTAAGTGATGGTATCTATTTTTAGCATGTCCTTAAGTCTACATTGCTTTTCTCGAACTAGTACCCACTTACCGCTATCTCGAATACCGCCAAATATAAGTAGAGCTTTTAATCTACCTTCGGAGTGTAAAGCAAAGTGGGCTTGATAAATATCGATTCAGTTCTTCTAATGCTTGCTGGAATTCTAGGGCCCATGCGAAATCCTTTTCTTTTTGAGCAAGGAAAATAGCATGTGGCTTCGATCTAATGACCTCAAAATCAATCGACCCAAGGCTCATCCTGTTAGCCTTAGCACGACTATCACACTATGCATGATTGTGATATCTTCGATGCCTTGATTTTATCAGGGTTGATCTCGATTCCACGGTTAGATACCATGAAACCGAGGAACTTGCCCAAGCCGACTCCGAAGGCATATTTTTCTGGGTTAAGCTTCATGTTGTACTTCCTCAAGATTTTGAATGTTTCCTGCAAATGAGTTAAATGGTCCTCTGTGTGCAGGGACTAACCAACATATTGTCAATATAAACTTCCATTGATTTACCTATCCGTTCCTCGAACATTTTGTTAACAAGGCGTTGGTACGTGGCTCCAACATTTTTTAGCCCAAAAGGCATTACATTATAACGGTATGTTCCAAACTTAGTGATAAACGAGGTCTTCTCCAGGTCCTTCCGGTTCATCTGAATTTGATTGTACCCGGAGTAGGCATCGAGAAAGGTAAGAATATCATGGCCGGCTGTGGCATCAATCATGCGACCGATGTTAGGCAGCGGAAAAGAGTCTTTAGGGAACGCCTTGTTTAAATCCTCATAATCGATGCACATTCTAATTTTTTCCCCTTTGCGGGGGACTACAACTACGCTGGCTAACCATTTGGGGTATTTTACCTCCCAAATATTCCATATCTTAAGAAATTTAGTTACCTCATCCTTTAGCTCGGACTAGGGCCTCTTTTTTACTTTATCGGTTTAAACTTGGGGTCAAGGCTTAGCCAATGTATTGTTATTACCAGTGGGATCCCTATCATGTCTAAATAGGACCAAGAAAAACTATCCATATTCTCGATAAGGAATTGAGTGAGTGTTTTCCTGAGTTTGGGGGTTAACCCCGTTCCTAGGTATACCTTTTTCTTCGGCATATATTCGATCAATATGATATGTTCCAACTCCTCGATCGTTGACTTGGTTGCATCGGACTATTTGGGAATAACGAAAGTTCGAGGAGTAAGGACATACTCTCCTTCTTCTTCTTCGATTACATGCTTCTCCGATTCGGACGAGGCAGGATGGTGATTGCTATTTGGCTGTTTGCTTATCTTTGGTGCTCGCTTTTCCGAGGTCGAAGGCACTGATATTGATATTATCTTATTGGCCACAAATATTTCCTTTGCGACATACCACTCCCTGTATACTTCTCACACCATCCGCTGTTGCCAATTTCATCATTTGATGAAGGGTCAAAGGTACTTCCCTCATGTTGTAATCCATAGCCTTCTAAGTAGTGCCTTGTATCACATGTCGCCTTCAATGACATGGAATTTTGTATCTTGGATGGTCTCGGCCACGTTCACTGGTAGGATTATCTCCCCCTTTGTTCTTTTACTTACCATCTTGAAGCAGTTCAAGACCCGAGATGCAGGTACAATTTGGTTCTGCAAGCCGAGCTGCTCACGACCCTCGATCTAATTATGTTTGCTGAACTACCTAGATCCACGAGAACACACTTGACTTGAATGTTATTTAGCAAAACAAAAATTACCAGGGCAGCATTGTGTGACTAAGTAATGCCTTTTGCTTCTTCGTTATTGAATGATAGGATGCCCTCAGGCACATAACTCCGAGTTCATTTTTCTCTGGTAATTGACACCTTGGTACATTTGAACACAAGCACTTATGGAACATCGACTCCGCAAACGATCATATGAATTACATGCTGCGGTTCTTCCTGCTCATTATTTTTGTTGGCGCCTCTTTCGCTGAAGTGGTTTTTAGCTCGATCATTGTGAAATTCTCAAAGATGATCCTCTTTGAAAAATCGAGCTACCTCCTCTCTTAGGTGCCTACAATTTTCGGTCCAATGGCCATATGTGCCATGATATTTACGCATCAATTTCAGATTTCTTTGAGAAGGATCGATTTGTATAGGCCTGGGCCACCTTGTATCTTTAATCCTTCCAATAGCTGACACGATCCTCGATGCATTATCCCTAAAATTATACTCCAAAAAAATGAGGTGCTTCCGCGGGATCGATGTGTTTACCAAAACCACTCTTACTCATAAGTCCTCGAGAAATTTGACCTTGATCAATTCTTCGATCATTCTGAGGAGCATTACGCCTTGAAATGTTGTTTCTCCAATTCATGTATGGCTGATTCTGTTCCTTGTTTGATCTTAGTTCCCTGTCTGTGTCCATCGGAGCCTTAACTGCCAATCTATTTGGATGGACTGAACCCGAGGGGGCTCCCAACTGGTCGTCCTCGACCCTGATATTTGATTGGTAACGATTATGTATGTCTGACCAAGTCACAGCTGGGTACTCGATCAGATTTTACTTCAACTATCGTGACACAATCGAACTCTGCTCATTCAAACCCCACATAAAAGCTTGTACTGCCCAATCATTCGAGACTGGCGGTAATTCCATTCGCTCCATTTGAAACCAGGATACGAACTCCCTTAGCACCTCATCATTCCTCTGTCTTATCTTAGAAATGTCCAATTTCCTTGTTGCCACCTTTATAGCCTCGACATGTGTTTTCACGAAGGCATCTGCTAACATAGCAAACGAATCGATAACAAGTTGTGATACCAAATCATGGGTCCCTTTGACAAAGTTTCCCCAAAATTTTTCAACAACACTAACTCGATCTCATCATCGTTTAAGTTTGTTTCCTTTAATCCCGCAAGTGTACGAGGTAGTGTGTTCATTAGGAACAATTTTCCCATTATATTTAGGTATATCGGGCATGCAAAACGTTTTTGGAATGGGATTCGAATCCGTACTTGGGGGCAATGGATTTTGTATGATTTTCTTGGCATCCAAACCTTACAAGACTGGGGTGTCCCAGGTATTTAATCAGTATGGGAGTTATAAGTCTCCACATTTTTGTCATTATCCTTAATATTTTTCTCCCCGGACTCGATTATCTTTGTTCGAGCATCCTCAAAATTGTGGGGTCAGTCCCTGAGCCATTATTGTTTGATCTTTCTGGCACCGGCTCAGTACGCCGAGTGTTTTCTGGTTTGACTATACTTGGAGATTTGTGCTGACTTTGAAGTTGTGTGATAGCAACCTATTGTGTTTGAAGCATCTCGAATATTACTTGGAGACTGACTTCCCCATCTCCTATACCCTGTGTTCTTTGGGAACCAGATCGGACTTCCCTTCGTACACTTCCTCCGGGGTCTGTGTCTAAATCTACATACAAAGCAATGTGCGAACTAACATCAACTGATTCCACATTTGGCACTTCCTAGGGTTAATCGGTGGTATACCGACCCCCACATTGGTGTTTTTCCCTTGGAATCCAAAAACATCCTTGCTGTGTATGGATGCGTTTTGCGAGTGTCACACCTCCTTTTTACGCACCTGCGGGAGCGCAAGGAGTTTTTCCAATTAAAGGACAATCGAGACGGGATTTATTTAATTATTTCAGAGTCGCCACTTGGGAGATTTATGGTGTCCCAAGTCACCGGTTAAATCCCGAATCGAGGAAAAGAATGACTCTATTTAACAGTCCGCGAACCAGAAATCCGGACAAGGAATTCTGTTAACCCGGGAGAAGGTATTAGGCATTCCCGAATTCCGTGGTTCTAGCACGGTCGCTCAACTGTCGTGTTCGGCTTATTTATCTGATTTTTTACAGTTATATACTTAGTGCCAATTAATATCCCTTTACCGCTTTTATTATTATTATGACTTACGAAAAAAAAGAAGGTTGCCTAAAAATATGTTTCGAATCACGTCGCATGAAATGCACCCGGATCCTCGACGCATTCTTATTCAACACTTTGGGATTTGGATTTGGGTCGCATGAAATGCACACCCATATCTAAGAAGGTAGGATTAAAATACGCGCCTAGAGCTATTACTTATTTACACTTTTGAAAAGGCCATGATGTTTGCTAAGAAACAGCGCATCTCGAAATCTAAGTATTTATATGTACATTTATGAGGGCCCCGCGATTCGTATCGCGGGTTAGGCGAGGCACACCTCTAATTCTAACTTGGAGCGACCTACGTCCCGCTATATTTATTTAAGAGTTGATTCAAGATTATTTAAAACGTGTTACGAGCCACACTATATGAAATGCGCCTGTGGCTTCTGACGCGCTTTATTTAACCTTGTTCAAAATTGGAGTCGGGTCACATGAAATGCACACCCGTTTCAAGAAAGTAAAAAAATTAAACCCGCACTTAAAGTGACTAGCATACTACTATTTTTGTGAAGGACCATAAAATCAGTTACACGGCTCGTTCCAAAATTCTGGTCATTTGAATATGTGAGCACGTGATCGTCATGATTCATGCTTTATTTAGCGGGGCTCGCCTCATTTATTTAAGGTCAATCCTAACACGACTTATGGTTTTCTATTTAATTGGTCTCCCATAATAAATAAAGGTCTTTTGCAAACATATCAGACCAATTTACCGCTAGGCCACGAACCACGGCGTCATGCGAGGGCACTATCTTTAACGCGGAAGTGATGGGCGATAATAGATACATTAGCTATTATTTTGTACATTTCCGGTAAAATTGGTTGTAGGCACGTGATTTTTGCCTTACTTAAGAAGTCCCGAGGAAAATTCAAAAATAAAAATAGTTTCGTGTTGGGCATGCTTTTGTGATTTTGTGTTATTTTATCTTTTTTGTGTGTATTTATTATTTAAATTAAAAATACAAAAAAATATACTAAGGATTTTACATTTTAGTGTTTGATATCGAAGTCGGTGATTTATTTTAGGTGACCATATATATTATAATAATTAATTGTAGTAAAAAGCAATCGGTGTTATAGGTTGGTATATATACGTATGTGTATATATATATATATATATATGTATATATACATACATATATATATATATATATATATATATACACATATGCGTATAATACATCATGTAGATACGAATTGGGCCGTGTCTTACATTCTAAAATAAACGGACGAATGAATCGCCTGATACCACGACCCGAAATACCTAAAGATCCCGACTGTCACTCCTTTCGATCTGGACAAGATTGGGTTCTCCAAGCCCCGGACAAATAAATAAATCCCAATTCGATTGTCTGTTACTTAAACGACACCGTTTGGTTTAAGTGAAAAGATCTGACCGTTGATCAAGTTTGATCACGACGATGCAGGGATTCTTTCTCTGACGTATAAACTCGTTCATACCCGCCCCCCCCCGAAGCCGAGACCCCCCTCACTCGCCATCCTCGCGAAGCCTCGAAACGCCCCGCGTGGCAGCCGCCGTGCTCCGCCTGTAGGAAATCGCCTCACGGTTCGGGTGAACGATACCTTTGAACCCGATACCAGCCTCACACTGCCACGTGGCAAACCAGTATCACTTCTTCACAGAATGTTGCACAGACTCCTCGAATCTTCGTTGAAGATTGAGTCCTTTCAAAACCAATAGCAAATCTTCCCAATTTCCACCTTGCCGGTCTCCTACTTTCTCTGGCATCACGTTGACATTGGTTTGGCAAGATAAACTTAGTACAAAGCTGATAAAGGCAAAGAACCACAGAATTCCAAGATTAGAGAATTGATTAGGGATTTAAGAATTTGAGTCGTAGGCTCACAATTAGGAGTGTTTTTAGATTGGCTACTTGATTAAAAACGTGTTCACTAAAAATGCAACAAAATGTAGTGTGACTTTAATTTCGTTCCAGTTCGGATTGCACTTGGTTGAGCATTTCAATCGCTATACATTTTTAGTGGTTTGTGTTCTTTGTTCAGTTTTCAATTAGTTTAATTCTCTTCTTAGCCGTCCTTAGTTGTCATTTCTTCTCGAGACGCTTTTGTTTTGGTCGGTGTTTTCCGTATCGCTTAGTTGAATGTGTTGGTTATAGGATACGAACTCGCGTCGATTAGCGTCGTCGAATAGTTAACTTCGCATATGTCAGGCATTGGCCGTTGAAGTCATTGTTTTAACAGTTTAAATTGGTTGTCATTGCTATGTGTTGTAATTAGAGGTCGTCGTCTAATTGCATAGTTGAGTTATTTGAATTACTACACAGTAATTAGCATTCCTGGATTGAATGGAATTTATTTGATTGGTTTTAGCTTGAAGTTATGATTTCAAATTAAGCTAATTAGGGAATGGGGTTCAACTTAACGGAGGTATTTTGGTGCCTGAAAAAATGAGGCAAATAAATTAGATCGCATAAAAATGGAAAACTGACCCCGCTTTGATGCCTGTGATTACCAATTTTTAATTGTAAAAACGCCCATCCTTTAGACATAGTTTAGTGGGTTGAATGAAGGATAAGCGAAGGGGGTAGTCGCAAGTCTGGATATACTGAGTTTATTTCATTATAATTAAAGATGGCGTCAAAACTAAAGCGGAGGAGATAAATATTCATCATCTGATATTAAGTCTTGGAGAAATCTTGAAATGTCACGGAAGAGCAAAAACAAAGCAGTCGCCCTGGAAGAAAACACGGAAAGAAATATTAGCGTGGAATACATTTCGATGCAATATAGGAAGATCTGAAGGAAAAGGCCTCTTGTTTATTAGGACTTGTAATTGACTGCTTGAGTGTTTGTGATGGTTAGGTTGCTGCAATATATTCTTTTGATATTTGTGGTGTTCGTTTAGGTCTTGTTGGTCGTTTGTATTCTTTTAACCACCTGATGTTGTTAGTCTGATCTTTAGTTCTTGTTAGTTGATATTTTGTGTTATTGTCATTCACCCACTGGTTATGGTCGGAGTGTCTTTTTGATATTCTTGCTTTTGGTGTGTTATGTGATTTAACTCTTGATACAGTGGTTGTTGGTTGGTTTGTAGTTGTTGCTGCTGAGTTGATTATTGTTGTTGTTTCATTGTTCGTGTTGCTTCGGTTGTTTCTGTTCTTATGGTGGTCTTTTTGTTGGTTTTGGTGGTGTCGATCAGGTTGTCAGCTGATTTGTTGAATATAAATCATACTCCAATCTTTAATGCTCTATCTTTTCCATGCTTAATTATTTCTTGATTTCTCCTATAAATTTTTGCTCTTGGTGTATTTATTTTATTATTACTTTTTATACTCTATTCATCATCTATATATGACATTCTTTGTTCATTATCCATGACCAATAATAATAGTCATAAATTTATGGGATTTTTACACTGCCCACCTTTATAATAATCGATGTAATACACATATGTCGGGGATGGGTCTTTGATTGTTCTTCACTCCACCATTCACCCATTTCTTGTTAACATTCTTCCGTGCCATTCTTTAATAACTACTTGTTCTTTCAGCATTCAGTGCTATAACCATTTGTGTGGATCCTTGGTTAATGAGATGATTTGCGAAGCTTATCATCAAAGTCTATTGAAACATGTGGTCGTCTAAAGCTCTTATGTTCAATTACATTCTGTTATTCTCCGATTAAGCTTGTATTGTTAGTAGGCTTGGTTATGGAAAAGCGTAGCTAGGCCAAAGATACATTGTCGTTAGATAAGCATGTAAACACAATTAGTCGTCGTATCTCTGTTGATCTTCTAACACTGTGTGTATAATCTCAACTTTTGTTAAATGATAGACACTGTATATACAAACAAGATTAGCTAGGGAGTTGTTACTCGACGAATGACATGATAGATTCTAGTAAAAGTCGATTGCATTTAAATTGTGACCGGAAGGCCAATTACAGGCAAGAGTAAACAAAACGTGTCAGGAACCACAGGCGCATTTCATGTGATGGGGTTCGTAGCAAGTTTAAGTAATTTGGAATCGACTCTTAAGTAAGATACAGTGGGATGTAGTTAGCTTTAGATTTGAATCGAAGGTCTGTCTCGCCAGAAATAATTACAATCTTGTCAATAAAATAACGATAACGTATAAATCATGGGTCGAATGCGTCGTTGTAACGAATATCCGCCTTTCTCAACCGGTGTAAATAAGTAGTCGATCAAGGTCATCTTTACAGATTTTACACTTTCTTTTTAATATGAACAAATTTCGTGTGACCCAATCCAAACTTCGAAATGATTGAATAAGAATATATTGAGGATCGAATTAAATTTCGTATGATAATTAGAAACAATAGCTAACAACTTTCTCTACTGATAAATACAACTTATTCTTAAAAGCGGTAAACTGGGTATTAACTTGCACTAAGTACATAATTGTAAAAAAGCAGATAGATAAGCAAGGCAGCGGTTAATGCACAATAAGTTGGCTGATTATGATCTTCATTGATATGGGGTTAATGAGATTCTTATTGGGGTGCTGTTCGCGGACTGTTAAATAGAGTCATTCTTTTCTTCGATTCGGGATTTAACAGTGTGGTGACACATAAATCTCTCCCAGTGGCGACTACGAAATAATTAAAATAATCAATGCAAATTGTCTTTTAATTTGGAAAAACTCTTTGCACCACCCAAGGTGTGTAAAAGAGTGTGTGTCTGGCATTTCTATTGTGATTTCATTTTGCTTTAAATTCGAAACTCGGGTCATGTATTTTAACATTAGCAGCACTATAAAATGTTTATGTTAATAAATGTGCGGAAATGTTGTTTTTTCTTGCTTTGATATTTTGTGTTGTACGTATAAATTGTGCGGAACCAAATACTACTCTTGATGCTTCTAAATCATGAGAAAAAGGGTGCATATAAATATGGCTACTCTGTATAATTATTAATTACATTTAGAACAGGGTTTGGATAAGTTGTAAAACAGGTGAAAACATATTCCGGGTTCTTTGCCTCACTCTAATCACCATATCACTATTATGTGAATCGAACAATCCCAAAACTGAAGATAAATATATGGGAATTTTACCTTCCTATTCCATATATGAAACCTTATTACCCTAAATGTGCATAGTTTGTTAATTACCCGCTCACTCTATGTTTTGCCTACAAATTTTATACAATTCGATTATTAGGCATTAAAAGGGCAGAATATTCCCTAAAAAATGGGCTAAAATTAAGGAGAGAATATTGGTGTTAATTGATTCTACATTAAATTTAATTTTTAAAAAGGGAAATGAGATTTCTCATCTACGTATTTTTTAGGATCGAAACTCAAACAAAAACTCTCTAATGATCGAAAATAATCTATTTCAAGTCGCTCCAGTTTTGGAAAAATAGAACTAAAGAAGCAGCCCAAGTTTCATCATGTATTTCATGTTTGAATTCAAAATTGAAGCTAAAAATTAAATAAAGTGTCTTCCTTAATATCAATTGAACTGAGATAAAATCAAAATATCAATCCGAATCAAAAATCGAGCAGAATGACAAACAGAGAAATCACCTAAGCAGAGCAAAATCGATATAAGTATTATATGAACTGTGCGGACGAAGATAATCAATTGATCATTTGGGTACACAAGTCCCCTGGGTTATTTCAGAAGTATAAGGGTCTGTTTGATTTGGAAATCTTTGCTGTTGGTCTTTTTGAAGTAGTGGAGTCTTTGACCGTTGATTTCTCTCTTTGGAGCCTGTTTGCTGGGACATTTTGGTTGCTGTTTGGTTACTGCTATATTGCTGATTGCCACACTTTGTCACTGCTCACTCTTCCTTCTTTTTCCATATTCCAGGTACACATCCCTAGCATTAGTCGAAAAATTAATGATGATACGGTGAAAGGGTATTGCGATCTTCAATTCTTACATCAACGGTACGGCACTCCTCGGGGCTGGGCGAACGCCCAGGCCGGCCGCGCGAGGAATAGAACCAAGTGGGAGCCAGACGAATTCATAACAACATTCTTGGGGGTTGTGATTTGTCGGCGTGAAGATAAGAAAATAGAGATAAGTATCTTATAATTAATTAACTACAATAAAAAACTACAAAACAATTCATGGTTTCGTACGAAATGTCGAGCCTGCCGTGTATGTCTGAAAGGCGGTGCCGAGTTGCAATACATTGCCAGCTGGATACAGAGCTTACCACAATCCCGACGCGTACATGAGCAATGGGTTGACGGGCACTTGTATCGAGGGTTTCGAACGGATGATGAGTGCGCATGTTCCACGAGCGTCGAGCATAGGCACACGGCCCGGGCTGTTACGAAGCTTGATACGATTGAATGAGCGTTCGGTGATTACAAATACGAAAGTAATATATAGCGGCGAGGTATTGTCCTCCTTCGATGAGGAATCGCAGTGTCCAAACATATAGCCTACTCGTATAGCATTCGTCAACTAGGAGAGGTTTGTGTTATTCCTCTGATGCAAAGACCTAAGGAAACATTACGTGTCGTGGTGGAAAAACAGGAGTTGTATGCTACACGAAGAAGTTGAAAGCGCAGCAGGAGCTAGGTTTAACTGAGCCTAAAGCACTACAATGAGTAAAGAACTATCAAGAAAGTGAATAGCTAACGTGTAGTTGAAGAAAAATTTGATTAAGTAGTGTGAACTCTCAAATGTGAATCCTAAATTATATAATCAACTTTCTTAAACCTGGTCATAGGTGGCGAGATGAGGCGGCGAGTGGACACCAGTGAGAAGAACATGGTGCCACCGGCAGAAAGAGAACAGAATTTAACCACAAAAATATATTATTAATAATAAATAAATCAATAAATGAAAAGAATGTGACAGACGATGAGGTGATGCTGCATGAAATAGTAAAGAGATTCCTAAAAATAATCATGCCATCAAAGAGTGGGCGGGGTAAAAAATAAGCAACGAGATCGTGCTAGTGGAAAAAGGAGGCACATCAATGATACCTTTTTCATGGGTGGAAGAATTGCAATGTCATCAATGCTTTGAGAAATAAAATGTGTCATGAAGACGAGTTTTAATGACCCAGATGCAGGCGAACCTCGACCGCGCCACAATTTGATGGCCGGCTAACGAGACCTCGTGGATGACTCTAGATCAGAGTCACCGACGATGCTCGAAGATTGGGGCGAAAAACCCGACGAATAGAGCGAGAACACTCGGAGAAGGGACATGATCGAGGATAGAATTGGAGAAATCGGGCCTTGTCATCGCATTGAAGTGCCTAGCTTTGTGAGCAGGCTCTTGCTTCTTTGGCTCTTTTATTTGATTATGGGTTATGTTCGTCGGATCGTGGAAGAGTTGAGGGAAGCGCCACCAAGGGACTTCCTTGTAGGGCACCGTGACAGATATTGGGCTACTCACTATGAACTGCAGGGAGTTTAGGGTATTAATTTGATTGAAAATGTGATACAAAATGTTGAGTCAAGCTAGTTGGCATTTATTTTTTTCCCCAAGTCAAGCATTTTTCTTTGTTTTGCTGATTTTGTAAGGACTGTCCTTTAATTTTCATTTAATCATAAAGATCTTGAATTTTACTTGCGATCTTGTTAGAACTACAATAGAATACACCGGTTAGCGGGGTGGTGATACGTAGGCAATCCACTAAGATTCGACCACCTTTAAAAAGAAAAGAAAAAGAGAATCAAAGCTACATAACAATAAGGCTTGCAAAGATATTCGAAAAAAAAAAAAAAAAAAAAAAAAAGAAAAGAAAAGAAAAAGAAAAAGGGCCGGAATGACGCATGTTAAAAAGTACACGTAGAAAGGGTTATTTGGTTAGGTGGATTGCATCCAACGTGCTATAACAATCTGTCAGGCTTCGGTGGCTTAACAAGTTTGTTGCGTGTTCGAGAAAGTTTGAGTTGGTTGTGAGAATATCTTGTACGACCATCCTTACCGTACCGTCCGGGCGATTGATAAGCGTCGCCCGATTCGGCAAGAGTGCCGGGGAAGAAAAATCCGAACTACAAATCATATGGCTAAGGGTGAGCAGAGTTCAAAACCTTGAATAACCAGGAATGCCCTGGCCTGGGCGAGGGGCGATCTTCGCTGACGCTGCTGCCTTTCGGCTCAGGAACATCCGCCCGCCGATCCTTGATAGCGCCCCGAAACTGTCCATACTTCAGGAGGGAGAAAATCCGTATGCATGGCATTCGCTGACCAAACCAATCTCACTCGATCGCTTTTTCTTTTTGTAGCGCCTCCTTTCTTTCCTGCAATGACGGTAACCGTATGTTGATCGTGATAACTCTTACTACCCTCCGAGCCTCGCACCAGGCTCACCGAACCACAATCACGCCACCTGTTGCGGTGTCCGGCGAGCTGGAAAAAACAACACCGAAGTTGAACCACGAGGAAGTTGTCGGAAAAAGTTAAAAACCTGGGCAGTCGGCGAAACATCTGGTTTGACAGCAGTCAGCGTCGCCTATAAGGATCATGTCCATTCACGGACGTCGATTGCAATGAGTTAAATGCCGCATTCGACCTGTCGAGCATGTGACCGATAGCCCATGGGATTTCGCGGTAAAATGAGAGGGCGGGAGGACGGACGAGCTTCGATGGCATACTTCGGCCGAGTGGGAGGATCGGTGAGTGGCCACTAGGCGGATCCCGATGAATGGTTTACGTGGGATGATGCGCTCAGCTTTATCGACGAGTTCAATCGTGCCGAGATAATCCCCGAGCCCGCCCTGTCGTTGCTAAGAATGACACAAGAAAACCGGGAATTTGGTTCCGATGGAGGGAACGAGCGGCCGAGGTGGATCACTGGGTGAGAAGGCGAGGATGGTGGACTAATAACCCTAACATTGAAACCTGCCTACTTCGGACATGGTAACGTCGTGGGCGTCTGTTGTTGAGGTGATAAAAATAGAACATGATGGGGAGGTCTTGAAGGCAACAAGATCATGAGTTACTACGTGTGAAAGCCACCTAGGGCTGTCAAGGTAATAACGGAGAAATGTTGAGAAAAAAGGAGAAGTTGCGTGGTAGTCGGGGCGTGGTTCGAGCGAGCCGCGCGCGCGCCCGCCCGACCGCGCGCGCCTCTCTCTCTCTCTTTTATTTATTATTATCACACAGTCCCCGTTGCTACATCCCGCGTACGCGTCCATCCACGCACTCGCATTCGTACCATAGTAAGTAGCGACCCGAAACAATGCGTCCACCACGAGCTTCGAGGAAACACCTGGAATAGCAGGTTTCAAAGTCAACCCATTCGGTGACAGGCGGCAAGGCAATTTCACTCCGCACAGAAGTAGCACTAGTCGTTCCTTGGGTTAAAACGGAGTAGGGTTCTTGAATCCGGTTGAAGCTAGGCTACCAAACCCTCCCCTCCGAAGAACCTGGACCACTCGGTAAATTGTGCATATTGCTCAGGATATCCTTCTTTATGTGAAAAATGTGGAAGGCAAAGGCTGGCCGTCAGGCCTTCATTTGACACCCATGAGACCAGGTCGGAACTCCGTGAGGCTTCAGTATCAGCCGCTCCAGCTTTCAACTATCGCAGGGCCAATGGTCGGGTTAGTGCGAGACGGAGGAAGGAGAAAGGAGAAAACTCCGTTTGCTGTGTCATCGTTAAGTCTAGCGGGGCGGAACGAGAAAGAGGGCAAAAGGTAGGCCGTCGCCAATTCACGAAAGACGTGGGAGAGTGGAGACGAGAAGGAGAGTGTGAACGGAAAATGCCGATGACGAACGAAATGAATTGTACCGAGCGTGTCCAAACCCGTTTGTGATGCTGAGGGCGTTAGATGAATCACCAAATGTCAAGTGACAACAACGTTCGTGCGCTGATAATAGGGCGGTCCGGCGATTATGCTGGATTAATGACTGAGAAGAGGAGGTGAGAGTTTGTATTGGGGTTATTGACTCGGGAAATGTTTTGCCATGGGAATTGAGAGGGCTATCGTAGGTAATGGCGATCGTGATGAAAACGGAAAGATTCTTGAAAAGATGAAGGCACGCACGACTACTCCGTACTTGACGGTTAAAGGAACTACGGTATAAATATCATTACTATACGCACAACGTCGTCGAAAACGTCGGCAAGCATTGATGAAAAGTCTGAATGAGCCGTATACGGATACGAACTCTCGGTGGCTGATTTAAGAAGATCGTGATAGGATCTTGAAGCAAAATCGGATCGCATCGCCGATGACGAGTTGCACGAGAGCGGCCCAGGCATAGGGCTTTATACACGGTGAAATTATTATTGAAGGCGGTGGTTATAAAGGTTTATTAAATAATAAGTCCTAAGTCTGCTGTTTCGCCTGCGGGCAAATTAGTGAACATCGGCGAGTGCGGAAACGTGTGTGTTCGGGGGACCGACGGAGGAGAAGCGAAAGCGTGTTGTTGACATAGTGCTAGTGGCGACAGGTGGGCCGATGGGTTCGCGGTCGAGTGTGGACATGGTGTTGTCTTTCTTTCTCTGTCGGCTTGTTGTGGATTCGTGCCGCGAGCCGGTTCGTCCGAGCTTGCACCGGCTAGGCCAAGTTTGAATGGGACCGGAGATGCGTCGTCCGTGGAAGGCACGATCGATGAACATCGTTCACATTCGAAACGGAAAGATGTTGGGCCGTGGGTATATCGGCGGTACGCGATATGGTGTCGCGTCGAGTTAGGAAGAACCGTTCAAGCTGACGAACAGTGCGCGGATGTTGTGGTGGCGCCGTGTTGCGACATGGTTTCGTACCGGTAAAGGTACACAGGTGCATCTCTGTGAGGAATTATACAACGACTGTGGTGGTCGCTTGCAGTGCTCGGCAGGTTCCGGCCAACTTTCGGAGAATAAGTAGGCAAGGGATAGCGAGAAAACATGGGTGCTCCCAAGACACGTTCCCACGCCCAACTTTCCCAATCTTTTGTCGGTCCCACGAACAAGAGGGCGTCCCGAGCGCCAAATTGGGATCTCTGCGGTCGAGGGCCGGACGAAGGTTCTTCGGGAAGTTCGAAACCTATTCACTGAGAGATGTATGTATGCTTTGCGAAAGATAGGCAGAAAGGATCTGATCCATGCTAGATATCCAATTTGTGGGACCGAAGGCAAAGCTGAATAACTGGAAGACTCCTTTCCCTATCAGGAAGAGTCTTGGTAGTTATGTCTTGGATTGTTTTCTTTCGAAATTTTGTATTGAGGGTTTGTCCCCGGAGTAAAATCCCGTTGTTTTTAGTTCATTTCTGATTTAAGTTTGCAGTTTTGTTTTCCCTTTGTACAATTCCCATTAATGAAATTTGGTTCCCTTCGTGTCTAATTCTGTTTATTTTCCCTCTTTTTACTTTTCTGAACAACCTTCTTTCAGCTGATCTTAATGATATGGCGTGCTTAAAGATTAATCAGCTTGATCTAGAAAGTCAATCGAGGTTTGGAAATAACACACACGTAAGAAGTAGCGGAAGCTGATCGAGTCGAGTCGGTACGGGTGGAGCCGCGTGAAAGAAATCGGTACGAAGAAGTTAAGTCAACGAGGAAAAGCCAGGCACGAATTTAAATGAAATGCGGGGCAGTTCTAATCTAGGGAATGCGGATGGCGTCAAAGAAACCGGATAAGTGTCCATAATGAACTGATACGGGAAGAGAGCGTCGAAAACCTCATATGGAGTTGGAACAAGTACCGCGTAGTCAAATACGGCAGACATGCAGGAGCTTCAACCATGGCGAGTCTAGTGGTTCGCCGTTACCTGACGTCCGACGCTATCACCCGTCAAGTCAAAAGCTAGCGGAAATTCAAGACGGAGATGAGTGTGAAGATTAAGGAGGAGGATATACCTGAGTCGGTCAGGCGAAAGTCATTAATTGTACCTACGATACCACAGAATGGTTGGCTAGCGTGAATGCAGGTGCCAAAGAAAGGCTGGAAAGATCGGGAAGTATGCGTTGGGTACTCATGATCTCAACGAGGCGAGTCCTAAGGATAATTTCCAGCTACCAAATCATCCAGCCCTCTGGTGAGTAATTCTCTTGCAGGGCGCTTGGTTGGATCCTTTGTGGTGTATTATCTGGGATGCTCGTGATTTTGATGGATGAAGAGGCCGCGAAAAGACGGCTTCTCTCTAGCGAGAACATTAACTGCAGTGACGCGTTTGGTTTGAAAGCTACGAGGGCGGCCTATATGAGGGCGATGAC
Organism: Nicotiana noctiflora; assembly: GCA_032618575.1. Lineage (NCBI taxonomy): Eukaryota > Viridiplantae > Streptophyta > Magnoliopsida > Solanales > Solanaceae > Nicotiana > Nicotiana noctiflora. Next base: position 95,670 of record JASVEL010001481.1, on the reverse strand, counting down.
TACGATGTCCATAGCGATATGATACAGAAGTAGGTGTACGTCGGATGACGTGATCGTAAATCTAAGTGCGCCAAGAAGACCGTGTTGCTGACCTCGGGAAGTTCTTTCGAAGACTCCGAAGGTACGACATCGAAGCTTGATCCGGCCCAAATCTGCTGCATTCGGAGTTAACGTCCCGGAAAAGTTGCTGAGATCATCGTCGGTCAGCCATGAGGCGAGTGGCTGGACCGTCCAAAATCAAGTCCGTTCGGGGAGTTGGCCTAGCCAGAAAGAATAAAAGCGGAGGTGATGAGTCACATTGGGAAGGTTGGTCGTATTGAGGTTTGTTATGCACTCGGGGGTCAACTGTCAGACACGTATTCAACGCTATTGAAGAAAGACCGGCTGACAGTAGACGGGCAGCGGTATCATGAAGGCGTTGACGACAGTCAGGGTATCTGTCAGATCCTACAGGTACCTTAGTCTGCCAGCATGATGAACCCATTATGACACGATTAACACGTACAAATGATCTTGGAGAATGGATCCAGGCTAGCATCTTGGGGCAGCGTAATCTTGCTAAGCGGAAGGAAGGCGGGCCATTTACTACCTCGATGTAAGGTTTCACGGTCCACGGAGGTCAAGCCCGCTCGGCTGAGAAAAGGCATCTTGCGCCACAGCAGGTAGCTGAAAAGCTTCGAGCTCACCTCATACTGCACTTGTGCATACCTGCGATTCGCAGTTGGATCACGTTGGGCCAAGTGTAGCCTCGAAGCAGTACCATGCTGACGAGGTTAGCACAGTGGCAAATGCTAACGGAGCACGGCCGCCTTATAAATGACATACGCTCGAGACAGCTTATGAAAGCTCGAAGCCTGGCCGTCAGCGCCGCAGAAATCCGTTGATAGCCCAGGATCCCCGAACCTGCTGAGGGCAGTATTTTCCGGATGAGGAGGTGTTGCAAAAGGGGTTAGAACCAACCGAGGATCCAGGGTGGAAGCTCTTCTTCGACGGAGCAGCGAGCGCAAAAGGAGTCGGAGTAGGGGCGTACTTCATCCCGAAGCGGGGCATCGTTATCACATTCTTCATTGCTCAGTACGATTGCGCCCACTGTGCTCCATTAGGTAGATACGGAGGCATGCATCTTCGGGGTTGCTGAACTAGGCGGTGGACATGTGATGTCACAAGCATAGTCTTAGTACTTGCCGGACTCTGGACCTTACAGTACGTCGGATTCGGGAGAATGGGAAACCCAGCAGATTTAAAAAACATCCCGTATCGTCGGTGTTTGCATGAGAGATTGACCCGAAGCGACACCGATCCTACATCTAAATCTTATACATAGATGCATAATAGAGGATTTGGAAAATCAGTAGAGACAAAAATGAAGACGTCAATGCTACATCACTAGGATCGAGGTTCGTGTCGATCCGGTGCATCACGTATCGGAATCAACATCTTTATTGTAATGTGATAGGAAGAGGTGGATGGTAGGCAATGGTTTCATGATGTCAAAGATACACCGAGGTTAGGAGTATACCGAACACAGCAATGCAGTCAAGCGAGCTATTGAGCGGTTGGCGAGCAGTTTTCCTTAGTGGAGGGGTCTTTGTATAAAAGGAACCCCAGGTTACAGGATTGTTGAGAATGTGTAGATCTGCAGTGCGGAACCAACAGCGGTGATGACCAGTTCTCTGTGCTCGGGGGTTCATGGCGGACCAACGCATGGCCGGATACGTGTTAGCGAGAAGACCTGCAAGGCGGGATCACCCAATGGCTCACAACGGCAAGCAAGGTTATGTCATGAGTTTGAAATACTTGGGGATGCCCTCAGATGTCGGATACTGGAGGTGATTCATTTCACACGACGCGAATTACATGCAATGTCGCTTGCCGCACGGCGTTTGTCGCAGAAGAATTATGGGCTAGCGGACCGGTAATGAGCAGCATGCTACGATGGTCCTTGCAGGTTTCGTTTAGGCAACGATTGATTATTTTACCAGAATGGGTGTGAGGCCGAACATTCAGTATCATTGATCGAAGAAGCGTTGATGATGGTTACATGATGCGCTCGCACGTCATTTGTGGGTTTGAATTCCAAAAGATGATCATTCTGAAGGATATGGATGCAATCATAACGAGTGGATTGATGAAGAGGTGTCTCAACGTTCAAGGTGCACAGAAATTCTACCAAGTCATAATTAAGCTATCGACAGCAGATAGCGCTGAAGTCAAGCGAAAAAGAACATTATAAGAAGATGATCGAGGAAGATGACTAGAAGGATCCTAGGCGGTGGCATGAAAAGATTACCGTTTACTATGCAACTGATGCCGGTTATATAGCCCTACGAATCTGGGACTCGGTCAGGTGCAACTCATACTTGTTGGAATCTGTAGGGTAGACGGTGATACCGAAGTTGAATTCGTTCCCTCAAGGTATCGCTAAGGTGAGATTGGTGGCGACGGGTGGGTAAGCGATTAAACGGTAGAGAGCGAGTCGATGAAAAAGATTAATGACGGTATATCGCATGAGTGTATCAAAAGAAAATAATGAACATATAACAAGAAAATCGTCTGGAGATTTGAAGTGGGGCAACGTGTCTTGAGAGAGTTCTACGCGTGGTACGGCGAAAAACGAGATTCAGCTTAAATTAGCAGAGACCTTTGTGGTAACTGAAGTGATATCAATGAGCGCTCATGTCTGATGATGTCGAGGGAAGATGCTGCAGATATAGCTATCAATTCTGATCTTGATTAAGAGATATTAGTGTAATTCTTTGATCGTTTGTCGACGTTTGGTTTCGTTTGTGTGTGTTTGGCATTTTTGAGAATGAAATAGCGAAGCAATTTCTCTACCCAGAACACTTTAGCACTCATGTTTCCCAGTTGAGCCTTAATTATTCTTTCATATACCCTCTTTAGGAATCATCAAGGAAGATGAATAGAAAAGAAACAAAAGTAATACAAGAAAAAGTGAACTACGTTGTTACGATTCCTCGAAAGAAGAAGGATCGTGGCGCTACGACTGTCGGTCATAATAGATAAAATCAAAAAATCCCAAGTAAGAAACCGAGAAGTCATTGTTTCGTTTGAAAGATGGTGTGGATTAGAAAGTTGTAATAGGCTAGCACGTTGAAGCTAAACCCACTATCTTGACCTGCAGCCGAAGCGCATATCAAGAACGGAAAGAACTCTCGATCGGTATTTGAAGTGCCAGTCATGTGAATGAAAGCCGAGGTGACATCCGACCTGTCGATCGGGATCGAGATGCCGAAGAAGGGATAATGATACAGGGGAATCTGGAGTGATACTAGCATGAGAAAAAGCGTAAATGAGAGTATACGTGGTGAAAACCTCATGACGCCTTAAGGCGAAGGAAGTTGAGAAGAATAAAATGAGAGAGTCTTACGGTTGAAAACCTTTACGGACACCGTAAGGCGGCGGGAGATAGAAGAAAATGAAGAATCTGATTAGGTGAAAACACTGAAGAGCACTTGTGAAGTGTGAGGATGAGATGAGTTGCAAGATATGCACGTGAGACAAGGTTAGGACATCAGTTTACTACTAGCGGACGTTGATGTCAATGATTGACATGAATGAATCCAGGTGGTTTAATCTGAAAGTGGCGTAACATTGGATCGATACATACATTCGAGATAAGTTTTCCTATTTTTGAGTTGAGAAAAGTTTTCCTTTTCTTTTGTCATTTGCGGTCAGCATTCTTTTTCTTTTCTTTCATTTTTGAAAATTGAAAGCTTACTACCAAGTCTCCCAAAGCAGTATATTGAAAGTGAATAGGCATGGAACAAAGCAATGAGACAGAAGTCGTTACGATAGTGAGATTGGGATGATAGGCTGAGTGGAAGGTTAGCGAAGAATTATGGGTATGATGGACACGCGTGGCATAGTAGAAAGATGATTTCACTGTGACGGATCGCGAAGTTAAAGAGTGGGACCAAACAAGTGAGAATAAAGGAAGAGATGAAGGTGAATTAAGTGGAAAAAGCATACTTCAAGCAGCGTCAGCATCGTCCTCGAAAGTTCGAGAGAAGACTGGCATTGTGAAGAATAGCTCTCAACAAAATGTGCTTGACACGCTCGTAGCGTTTTTAAACTAACAATTTTCTTTGATTCAAAGCGGAAAAAAAGGTCAGGATGGATAGAGCATAAGTCAAGTCTTATCCGGCATACTGTTGCGTGAAAAATTTTCTCTGTTGCATGAAATTCGGACACTCGGATAAGTGTGAGCAACCACAAAGATGGGTGGATCTTTGAGCATGAATATCATCTCAGGCGGTTGTTGAGAAAAGAAAAATGGCCCAAGATGCCCAGATGCGGTATTACATCACATAATTTGATCCAAGGAAACAAAAGCGTGAGTCCCGAAAAGAGAGTGGGGAAGAAGGAAGGACGGGGAGGGACGAAGGAAACAAGAATAGCATAAAGCAGCCTCTGTATACAAGCGCGGCGATGTGATTGCAGAATCAGCCTCGACGAAATCTGCCGGAGAAGAAGGTAACTACGACCTAAGGGAAAGCAATTCCAAGGCAAGGAGATAACTTTCGAGGAAGTGAGAGGTGGTCCGAGAAGGAATGCTAACGGGAACGAGAATAGCGTACTAAGAAGGCAAGGAGAGAGTAATCGAGATGGGATGAAAAATCGAGTGAGTTGTAGTTGAAGATCGGGGCCAGCGCTTTGAAAAAGAATGGAGTGGCGGTTAATTTTTTGAAGATTGTAGTTGAAGTCGAGGGAGCACTTTGAAAGAAATAGGTGGCGATTTAATCTTGAGGTTGTAGTTGAAGTCCCGGGAGCCCGCCAGAAGAATGGAATGGCGATTTAATTTAGATTGTGGTTGAAGTCGAGGGAGCACTTGCAGAAAAAGAATGGGTAGCGGTATATTTGAAGATTATAAACTGAAAGTCAGGAGCACTGTGAGAATGGGTGGCGATTTAGTTTTGCAAGTTGTAGTTGAAGTAGGAACCCGCTACGGAGAAATGGGATGAGCGATTTAATTTTGAGCACTGTAGTTGAAGTCGAGGAGCCCGCCTGGGGAAGGCGATAAGGAGTGGCGATTTATTTTGAAAGTTCTCTGCCGGAAGTCAGGGAGCCCGTTTGAAGAATGGAGTGGCGATTTAATTTTGAAGTTATAGTTGAAGTCAGGGAGCCCGCATGGAGAATGGAGTGGCGATTTTATCTTGAAGCAGTAGTTGAAGTCAGGGAGCCCGCCTGGAGAATGGAGCGGCGATTTAGTTTCGAGTTGTAGTTGAAGTCAGGGAGCCCGCCTGAAGAATGGAGTGGCGATTGAATTTTTGAGTTGTAGTTGAAGTCAGGGAGCCCGCCCGGAGAATGGGGTGGCGATTTAATTTTGAAGTTGTAGTTGAAGTGAAGGAGCCCGCCTGGAGAATGGAGAAGCGATTTAATTTTGAAGTTATAGTTGATGCTAGGAAGGCATGTAGAGAATGGTAGTGATTTAGTTGCAAGTTATAGTTGAAGTCGAGAACCGCGCTGGAAGAATGGAGTGGCGATTTAATTTTGAAGTTGTGGTTAAGTCGAGCCCTGCTGGAGAATGGAGTGGCGATTTCAATTTTGAAGTAGTAGTTGAAGTCGAGGAGCACCGGAAGAATGGAGTGGCGGTCTGTTTAATTTGGTAGAGGAAAGCGAGAATGTAACAGAAATCTGCGGCATGAATCCAAGTTCATAAAAGAACGACGTATGGAAAGGCAGAAGTGAACGACAGATGAGCGAGGAAGCGACAGAGATCAAGTTAAATAAAGGATAGATAAGAACTTGTAGATGCGTAACGTAGTCTAACTGCTTGTTTTCGTTGTAGTGCGGTGTAACAAGAAATCAACTAAGCGGTTGATGCGCAACGATATGACTGTGATATGAACGATGAATCGCAATGGACATGTAGTAGTCGGTACGAGGCTTCCAGAACTACATTATTTGATTCACTTTTAGCCAGGGATATGTAGGAGCTTTGAACAGGTTGAGTCAGCTTTTCAAAGTGCTTCATCTGAGTTGTTAGAATAGGCAAAAATACGCTTATAATCCAGCTCCATTTATCTTTACGACAACTCTGCGTGTTCTGTATAAGAGAGCATTTGTGAGCGTTGATTTTGCACGCGAATGATACTCCCGAGAAAATTCAAAAATAAAAAAATAGTTTCGTGTTGGGCATGATTTTTGCGATTTTGTGTTATTTTATCTTTTTGTGTGCACGTTTATTTATTTAAGTTGCCGATAATTTCAGTCTTTTAAAGAGTTTTCACTGGACTTTTTACTTGGTTTGTTCCCTTACTTTGTTTGATATGTAATTGTTGTTCTTACAATTTTTGGAGATCCATGCAGACTTTGCAAAAGATAGGATATAAATTATAATGGAAGAAAAAGATTTTGACAGGCAATATGTATTATATGAGAATATGTCTTAGACATGTTACCACTTTTACCGTAGATTTTATGCTTTCTAGAAGTGGATTAGCCTTTATATAAAGAATTTCTAATACTTTTTATTTGTATTTGCATAATTTTGTGAGGATTCATGAAAGATATTGCGAGGATAATAAATTGGTTTAGTTCCCATTATTTAATTAAGAAATCAAGATTATGTTTCATTTGTACTTGAGGAAAATTTTGTTGCCGCATTGTGAATACCTCATCCCTTTCCAAGAAAAAAACTCCCCTTTTTTGTCGGGAGTTCAGTAAAATAAAAGCTTCATTGAACTTTGGTGAATTGCAAATGGCACTTAATGCCGATGTCTGCCGGAAATCGCCTCACGGCGGTTCCGGTAGGCCAATCACCACCAAACCAATGCCAAAACCTTCCCCTCACCTCCCCCATCACGAACCCAGCCTCCACTAACCTCGAATCATGCCGGAGCTCCTCGAATCTTCATTTGAAGATTCGAGTCAAACTCGAACCTATGCCAAACCACCCCAAATTCACACCACAGTCTCCTCACACCTCCCCCACACTCCCATTGACATTGGTTTGCTTCGAATCTAACCGAAAATGCAAAAGCCCCAAATCCGAGCCCAAGAACCCTAATTTTGGAGAAACTCAATTCAAGCCGGGTTGGAGTCAATAGGCTCTAATTGGAGTGTTTTTCGTTCGAAAAACACTTCAATTAAAGCGTGTTCACTTCAAAAATGCAATCTCAAGTCCGTGGAAGCCTGAGTTCGTTCGAGTTCGGATTGCCTTGGTTAGGTATTTCAATCGTATACATTTTTAGTGGTTTGTGTGTTCACTGTTTAGTTTCAATTGGTTTAATTCTCTTCTTGGCCGTCCTTAGTTGTCATTTCTTCTCCGAGACCTTTTGTTTTGGTCAATTGCTTATCGCTATAAGCGTTGGGAATGTTAGTTAATCTATAAGGATACGAACCTCTGACGTCAGATTAGGCGTCGATCGAATAGTTAACCCTATGATCACAGGCATTGGCGAGATTAACTTTGAATCCTTGCTGCTGACGATTTAAATTGAGTTGTCATTGCTATGTGCTGCAATTGATTAAGAGGATCGTCTTAATTGCATAGTTGGAGATTGACTTTGAGATTACAGCGTCGATGAGCCGATTCTGATTTGAGATAGCATTTACGACTTGATTGGTTTTGAAGCTGAAGTTACGGAGATCAAATTAAGCTAATTATGAAGAGTCAGGTTCAACAACTTAGAAGCATTTGGTGCCGCCTTGTAGAGGCTAGTCCAGGTGGAGATCCTTAGTCACATGACGAAGCGACCCTGATGCCACCGCAATTGCAAATGGTACAATTATGAACGCCGTACTTAGAACGTAGTTTAGTATGGGTTGGACGAGGAAGGGGATGAAGCGGTGGCCACGCTTGGAGATCTGGATGTCTAGGTTTTGTTTTTGGTTATAAATGAGATACAGGCATCCGAACTAAAGCGTGAGGAGATATTCATTGCATACACTCAGGTACTAGATAAATGCTGGAGATACTTGAGAGTATCTGGAAGAGGCACGCACAACAGTAAGCGATCCTAAGGAAGACACGGAGAGAAATCCCATAAGCGACAGAATACCTTTGATCTACTGACAATATAGGAAGCATCTGGAGAAGAACTACTTGCTCGCTGAGGACTTGTGGTCTTCTTGATGTTTGCCATTAGGTTGGAGTTGTGTTGGCATGCATTCTTATTCTGGCAATGGGTGTTAGCGTTTAGGTCTTTGATGAGTGCGTTTGTGTTCTTGTGCCGATGTTGACATTGAGTCCGATCTTTAGTTCTATACACGGAAGTTGTTTGTTGCTTGTCGTTATTGTGGCTATCGCACTTACGGTTGTAGTCGAGGTAATGTCTTTGATAATCGCGTGCTTGGTTGTTTATGTCGTTGCTTCTTGGTATTGGTTGTTAGTGTGGTTTGTAGTTATTCATATACACAGGTTGAAATTCTATTGTTGTTGTTTCGATTGTTGTAATGCTCTGCTTGCAGTTGCTGTTTTGTATATAGTCTATGATGGTCTTGCCCTGGCTGTGTCTTGGTGGTATCAATCAGGTTGTCCTACGGTTGTTAGTCCTAAGTACTTGCGGTCCATTCGTTATTAAACGTAGTCATTGTTTGTGCCTGGTTCAGTTATGGTTAAAGAAATTTGGTGCAGCAGTTTGCTCTCCTGATGGTGTATTCTAGTATGAGTCTTTACTGGTTGTTTGTCTTGACATTTTGGTTCTAAGTCTGAGTCTTGAATTGATTGATTGATAAAGTGATCTTCTTGTTGGTTGTTGGATTTAGCCGAAGCGGATTCGACAGGATTGTTATTCTTGTTGGTTTCTACGATGGTTGTTATTGATCTGCTGATTCATTCTTTATCTATTCTGTATTCTTGTTAACATTAAACATTACTGCGTTACCGTTATCCTCATAACGTATTTCTTCGCATTCCAGGTACACACCTCTGTTAGCTGTAGTTCATGGTTTAGATGCAGAGATGAAGTTTAGAGAGCTTATCGCGTAAAGTCTATTGTTAAGCATGTTGATGGCAGTCAGCTATTTACTCATTATGTTACCGATTACATTACTGTCAATCTCCAACGACGCATTATTCAGTCTTGGATTATGGAAAAGCGTATACAGTGACGAAAATCATTAATGCGTTAGATAATAGCGTCATAAACTGCAATTGATCGTCAGTATCTATTGATACTTCACCACTCGTACCGTTGCAATCCTCAAAACTGTTAAATGATGATGTACACTTCTGTTACAAGCGAATTAATTTAGGAGTTGTTACTCAGCACGAATAGCATAGTTGAGATTAAAATAGAATTACAGTTCAGCGATGACCCCAATTGCATGGCAGAGTCAACAAAGACATGTTAAGAACCAGCGGCAGCATTCATGAATATGATTAGTTAAGTGCTTGGTTTTAAAGTGGTATTTGGAATCAACTGCCAGGCGGGGATACTGATCAAGGACATAGTTCACTTTAGATTTGAGATCGAAGAAGTCATCTAATAGCGATAGTTACACTAATCCGCATGTCGTAAATTAAATAAATGCTGCGTATAAATCACTTAGATTTAGAGATCGTCGTTCTTACTTGAATATCACCTTTCTCAGCCCGGTGTAAATAAGTGGAATTTCGATCCAGGTTGCATCCTTTTAGTTTTACCTTTTCTTTTTTAATACGGGTGCACATTCATATGACCCAATCCAACTTGAAATGATTGAATAAGATATATGACGAGGATCGAGGTCACATTCAAATTAATGACGTGATTGAAAGCATATTTCTTGAACAGCTATTCTCTATTAATGCCATCACCGATGATAAAAGCGGTAAAGAGGGTAATAGCACTGCACATGATACGTAATAGTAAACACGAGATAAGATAAGCCAAACAATGATTGGGCGGCATTAGATACCCGCAGGTGTGAATGCGGGAACACTAATCCGTCTCGAGGTTAATAGAATTCATTGTCACGATTCTAGTTGCAGCAATTATTAAATAGAGTCATTAACTGCCGATTAGGATTCTTAGGTAGACTTTAGGGACACCATAAATCTCTGATGGCGGCCTACAGAAAACAATTAAAATAAATCCCATCTCGATTGTCAAAATTGATTGGAAAAACTACTTTGCAGCTACACGAAGACATTGTGTAAAAAAGAGGGTATGAGCATTGAGTACATTCTTGCTACTATTCACTACCTTATTTAAAAATCAACCAAAATGGTAATCCTAAAATCTACGAGTCTAACGTAATTAAACAATCCGGACACACACTATGGGTTAAAAACTCGACGAACTAAATATCGAGCACATGCAACGACCCATCACAGCGTTAAATCATAACGCCTTTATGAACAAAAAGTAAAGAAAACTGCAAATAGAGAAAAGATTGCTGACAATGGATTTGAATATCTTTCCGATATCTCATGGAAACTTTAAGGAGTTCCACGAAAGTTGTGTATCCTGGATGATAACGATAGGAGAAAAAGGAGCCAGTACGTGATAGATATAACGATGGCATCAATGATGTAGAACGACGCTCGAGACCCGGTCTCCAGCCTGCGTGACCTTCATAAGATCAGCCTCTCCTTCAGGAAATGCTCTTCCAGTGATCAATCAGGAAAGCGATTGCGAAGAACGAATAGCATAAACAACGCAGCGTTTGCGGATACTAAGTGCAGACTTAAACCGGAGGAGGGGTACAAAGTGAAGAATTATGGAATCACCTGTGCTCAACTACGAATTAACTGCAGTACCCTGCGTGAGCAATGTGACCCAGTGTGTTGCTAGAGCTTTAATCTCGAAGTGCGTTCAAACATAGACGCTAACTCTGAAAGATCTCTACTGAAGATGCTTTTGGATCTACGACTAAATTCTGCGAACACTATCGCTCTCGCTACCTGATCGCTAGAATCATATTTCAGCCTCCCGCTCGACACGGAAATGTTTTCCTTTTAACCCTTTACTTGCTCTTACCTATTTTCAATCCTAGAATACTCTTCTTGAAGAACTCGCGTTCTAATGCCTTCGCTCTTACATGCTCAACATTGTTCCTTATGTCCGCAGGGCTCTCTCCCAATCCGGTCTCACTACCTGCTAATGTTTTGTTCTCTCCCATATGCTCAGTGTTCCTCACTCTACTGCACCAAATCCGCTCCGAAATCCCTGCCTGGTCAGCTTCATTACTGCCCGCTCTGCTCTCTCGCCCGGACCGTGCTGCTGTCTCCCAGCTGCCATTTGTCACTACGTGTAGGCCATATTGAGTTAAACGCATAGCTACCTTGCGGTTCATAGCCCAAGTGCCACCTAACGTGATAAGCGAGCTCAAAACATCCCGAACACCGTATGTGAGAGCGATAAGTATTCTAAAATGATAAAACTTAATTTCTTGTCGAAGTTAATTCGAACACCCGAGTTTCTATATCCAGTCAACTCTGCAGTGCGGGATCAAACTGATGCTAGGGCCCCTAAACTAATAGAATGCATGCAGGCGTCACAGCTACGTGAGCAATCGCACGAATGAGTCAACCTGCGTTGACGATCTGCAAATATTAAGCATCATCTGAAAGCGTGTGGCAGCGAATTGACGCGGATGAAGCTAGGAATTGACTGCGGATAAAATTATCTACAGGAGATAGAGAAGGCCAGGCGACCAAGGGGGGAATGCAGAGTATAAAATTCACATTATTAACACCAATATGAAGAAAGAAAAGACCAAACCTACCATGACGAGGCAGCGTCGTTCGAATGAGACCCAGGACCCACAGCTGGATTAATTTGAAAACAGGACTCTATTGTTCTTGAGGCCAGGCGGATCTTAATTGAGATGTTTTCAATGGTGAAAGCATCCCGATTAAGGTCTGACACTTCTCAATTAGGCGAGAAATGAATTTAGGGTTCATAGCCTCGGATTTGGGGCTTTTATGATTCTAGCAAGATTCGAGGTAAATGAAAGCCGGGGGGTATGAGGGAGGCCATGTGAGGGTTTGAGGGTGAGTTTGAGTGGTTTTGGCATTGGTTGGGTTTGAGCTCGAAATCTTCGAATGGATTCGAGGAGCTGCGGAGTGATTCGAGGTAAATGCAGGCGAATTCGTAATGGGGAAGGTGAGGGGGAAGATTTGGGCCGTTGGTTGGTGGCCGTTGGCTCTGGGAACAGACGCAGAGGCCCGATTCCGACGACGGTAGCACGAGCAGAGAGGGCGGCGTTATCTTGGGTCTTTGGAAAGCACGAGAGACGCGGGGGGGGGGGGGGGCGGGCGTGGAAGGCGGGGGGGGGCGGGGGTGCGTTATGAGATTTATATATGTAAGAAGGTTAAATACGATCGTTGGATCAAACTGATCACTGACCGGAGATCTCTTCCCGTCAGCAGTGCTCGTTTGGTTAAATGTGACTTTCGGGTGTATACGTGGATTTAACAATTAATGCAGACACGTTGGATAATAAATCAACGGTCGGATCAAAGCGTTACGTAGTGGCGGTCTGGGAGGTGAATATTGGCACTGGAGCGGATGAGGGTTTGGGCCGGTCTTTTGGACTAAAACATGGCCCCAATCCTCTTATATATATAATATATTATATGTATATGTGTATATATATATATATATATATATATATATATATATATATATATATATATATATATATATATATATATATATATATATATATATATATATATAATACTACAATTATCCCACATAATTACATATCACTTAAAAATGTAAATCACATAAGAAATGCAAAACCTAATGTATATTTTTTTGTATTTTATTAATTTAAACAAATAAACATGCCACACAAAAATACAGAATGAAAGAAGGTCTGGTGAAATCACAAAAATCATACTGACACAAACTATTTTTTATTTTTGAATTTTCGGGAGTAATTCTTCTCAGGTAAGGCGAAAATCACGTGCTTTCACATGTTTGTCCTGTTTCTTAGCGTCACTGTGAACACGCATTATAACTAGAATGTGGATATAAGCGATTTTGCCCATTCAGAGCACTCCATATAGAAACATTTTGGAAAAGTGTAAGGCCGATACCTTCAAGCCGAAGGTCCTCTATATCATCCGCGAAAAGGAATCGATTAATGCATTAAGGGAATTACAGTAGAACAGGTGTTCATAGCTATTGTTCTTGATCTGTTATTGCTATTTATTGCAGTCGTTGCTGCTTTGCTTGGTGAATTTCCTTATTACATCGTGCTAAACAAAACAAAATAAATAAGAAGCTAAACTAAGTTACGGTATTGCAAATGCTTATCTATCTTTTCAACTTACTCTTGTCATATCTTTGCCATCCTCGGTGATTTCTCGCATGCTGTCTTCTTCTCTTACGACATATTATTATTTATGGCTATCTTGATTCAGACGAACTCGTCAACAGTCATGATCTTCTTTAGTGATCTTCGAACTAGTATACGCCCGACGTACGAGCTCTCTCTTTCGATCCTTGTTGCCTTTACTTTTGACTATGAACTTGGATTCATGCGTGGAGATTTTCGTTATACTCTACCACTTTCCGATTGTTCACTATCCTTATCAAATCTTGGAAAGTGAGACGCCGTTCTGCTTTTTCGCAGGCTTCTGACTTTAACATCTTTGAAAACAAATCGCCATTCCTCGTCGTGATGGGCTCGATACGTATCGACTTAGAAAATTAGATGTCACTCCTCTCGTAGGCGCGGGCTCCGACTTCACATCAACTTCGAAAGTAAGCCGTCATTCCTCTCTTAGGCGGGCTCCTGACTTGACCTCAGCATCTCTTGAAAATAAATCGTGTTCTCTCTTTGGGCGGACTCACAGCTTTGACACAAAATAAATTGCCATGCTCTCCTGCGAGCGGGCTCACGACTTCCACAACATTTTTCTGAGAAATAAATCGCCATTCCTCTCTTCAGGCGGGCTCGACGACTTCAACATCGGCTTACGAAAATAGCATATCGCCATCTTGCTCTCTTTCTTCGAGCGAACTCTGACACACGACATCTTTTGAAAATAAATCGCTGGCATTCCCTCTTCGGGACGGACTCGACTGGCAATATCTTTTGACAAATGCCGTTCCTCTCTTGGTGAGACTCACGACTTCAACAACATCTTTTAAATAAATCGCTCATTCCTCTCTTGGGCAGGCTCCCGAACGCTAACATCTTAGCAAATTAAAGCGCCATTCCTCTCGGTGAGAGCTCTGACGACAACAACATCTTTTGAAAATAAATCGCCATTCTCTCACTTCGGCACCGACTCCAAAACATCATTCTGAAAATAAATGTGCATTCTCTCTTGGGCGGGGCTCGCGACTAATCTCGACCCCTACGGAAATTAGCGCCATTCCTCTCTTGATGGGCTCACAACGGCCAGACATACTATCGCCGAATTAAAAGCGCCATTCCTCTCTTGGTGAACTCCCTGACTTCAACATCACTTTTGAAAATAAATAGCCATTCTCTCTTCGGGCGAGCTCACAACTTCAACAACCATCTGCGAAAATAGTCATTGCCGTTCTGCTTGGCGAGCTACGACTTCACATCAGCACACGAAATAAATCGCCATTCCTCTCTTGGTGAGACTCACGGCAACGTAAGAAAATTAACGCCATTCCTATATGCAGTCGACGACTTCGACATCTTTGAAAATAAATCGCCATTATCTCTTGACTCGGTGCTACGAACCTGACACATAAATTGCCATTCGTCATTCCATTATCGCCTTAACATACCATTGCTTCTTCACTTCTGCTGCTTAACCTTGACGTCACACTGTAGCAGTTAACCGTTTTGGAATTACTTTCCTCTGGGTGGTGTCATTTTCTCATGTACGGGGATATCTTTAGGAATTGATTACTTATACTCTGAGGATAATCTTCTTGAAATCTTCTTTATTTCCTCCTCTTCTACTTCTCCTTCGAAACCTTTATTCTCTCCCGAGATCGTTAGGGATTGACTATAACGTGGGGATTACCACGTCGGAGGAAGATTACTCGTAAGACGCTTTTGCCTCCTCGAAAAACTTGTAGGATATAATGCTGCCAGATGAAAGTCTGAAATCGATGTTTCGTTTCAGGGACTGCTTGAGGATTGATACAGCTGCTTACTTTCTAAACCGAAGCTTCCTCGTTTTGTCCATTGTTGACATTGGGTATAATTTCACTTCACATTCGCAACCTATTTCTTTCTTTCAGCTATGCTAGGGATGGTGCGAGTGCAAAGATCATTTCTCGCGTTATCTGGCTCTAACTTTCATACTTAGGGTATTTGGTTTGAAGAATTTGCATAGCAGGAGAAAATTTTACGCTTGATTTGAGAATCTTCTTGATGGCATGCTTTACGCCAGCACCTTCTTCTTCCTTGTGTACAAATCAAAGAAAAATTAGTTAGTTCTGAAATGTGGTGGTTGGATTGTGATTGCTCTGTAGAGATGGTTCTCTCTCTTTTCTGTACTCTGCGTTTCATGTATCGAACTTGCGGGATATTATTATTGATGATATTGTCTCTATTGCCGGGATGTTGTTGATACATTATTGTTCCCTTGCCTTTCCACGTGGTTCTCCACTGACCAACTGAATTCCTATGATAGTGACCCTTCGTGAAGGCCTTACATGTTTTACTTGGTGAACCATTTTCTTTGTTCACCCTTGTCACTGTGAAAATACCTTTCTGTTGGGGATATCTCCCCTTCTTTGGTGGCATATCTAAGGCATGGGCATTTCCAAGCGCTGAGTCTGTTAACGCTTACTTGAAATATCTTATGTGACAGTCCTCCGTTGTCAGCTTCCTGCGCTCGGGAACATGCCTGCGGACAGCAGCAGCAGTCGCGACTTACTGCCATGGGTGTGCGATTAGAATCTCGTGCTTTGCGTAATTGGAAAGCTGATGGAAAATTTTCGCGCAGTCATTCTTGCATAAGCAGACTTTGTTAAGAAATTTTCGATAAAAAGACAAGGTGAAAAGCGAATAAAAATAAACAAGGAAGATGACTCTATAAAGAAAAATTATACAAGTAAACCTATCAACGTGGATTCCAACTCTAATGGACATGCTACATGCATAGCCTATATTCGTTTTAAACGTGCTTTTGTAATCTTTGTTTGGGGTTTTCCATCTGATTTCCAATCTCCGTTCGACTTGTAGTGCCCGAGGGGTTTTCACTACCAAGCCACTCTCATTTCGGTTTTCTCTCGGCTTTCATTGCCTTATGGTGCCTGTGATTTCACCGCTTAGACTCTCTCATTTGTGTTCTTGCTCTGTGCAGGGATTGGTGGTATTCTTGCTAAGACTCTCTATTTTGTGTGGAATCAGATCTTCTGCTAGGAGATCGGAGTGTTATATCCAGAAACCTTCTCTTATTTGCCTAGCTTAGCCTCTTTGAAGATTGGTCTAAAGGTCTTTCTTTGGACCGTAATGTGGGTTTTGGATAGGGCTAGAAAGAAATGGTATTCAAGGCTCGAAACAAAACAAAATGGGTTAAGATACAACACTTGCAGATCTAGCATAAACATAACTTTATTGCTCAGAGTTTCTAGGCTTAGGGATTTTATTTCTTTATTTACACTATAATCGAGCTGAAGCGCCCACGTATCCTCTTTGAGGAATCGGGTTAACGTATTCCCAATTCCTCTTTTTTTCAAATTTCTTTTCCTTTTTATTTTCTCTTCTCTTCTTTATCTCTTTTTGTTGTTTTCTTTTCTTTACTTTTCTTTATCCATTTCTTCTTTTGACTTTCAAACTTGTGTTTCTAGTCTTTTGCAACTAATTCCGAAGGAGGGTATAAAAGAATTTAAATTAAGGCTCAAAGGGTTGACGATGGATAAAGTGTTTGGATAACAGAACAAAATGCCTTCGTCATTCCAATCTTCAAAACATGCCAAGCGTAAACAACACGATCATATCTTTAAAACATTTGATTACTCTCCTCTTCATTATTATGAACGACCCATGTCAATTTTGGCGGCTGCCTTTAATTGTTTCTCTTCTTACTTCTGATTCAAATGACCTTCAAGGACCAAATAATCTCAGAGAGTTGTTTTGTTTCCTTTAGATGACTCGATCATCTATAAGCAATAATAATTATACTTTAAATTACTAGCCATAATTATGTTGTGTGCGCATGTCGTGTCGCTAGATTCGGCGTTTGAGCACAACAAATCTAAAGGATAAAAAAACTAAACAAGTAAAATGACCGGAGTAACAATAGGCCAAGAAAACTCGTTAAGCTAATGGCGAAATGGTTGATGACAAAGCAAAGCAATGACAAATCTAATACGAAACAAAACTGAGCAAGACGAAGCACAAGTGCATTAGAACAAGAGTTTGACATGAAAGCCATACAGAAATAACTCGGGACAACAAAAATGGCGATAAACGACGAAGACAAAGCTCCGTCCAGCTGACGAAAGATGGAGTATATTTTGATACCGGCCAGCGACATTTCAACCTTAAGTTACCGTATCAATGTTACGAAACGCATGTGACGGCATTTTTAGCTCCGGTCAATTTCCAGAAGTTGTGTGCCCGTATCATCATCATTGACCACGATCAACCACCCGTACCAAATCGTTCTTCTATTTCGCCTTTGAGAATGCGGCCTGACCGATATCGTACACTTCGGCATTGGAATGGTATCGCGTCGTTGCGATGGGATCAGACAACTTACGCGTGGATCAGGAGTATATCGAGGAGCTGATTAATCAATGCGACATGCTTTAACTTTCAGCGGGCTTGCATAAGACTCTCGAGTAGAGGTAGCGCCTTTTACCGGCAGCGACACTTCCTCACAAACGCGCCTTGTTGCTGAAACGACTCGGGGGTTTCGGGTATGTTCGTGGGGGTTGGTAAGCCTTTGGTGGAGCTGAGTACCTGGAAGGTGAAGTGCGATTTTAGTTGTCGAGGAGAGTAATTAGTGTTGGGGCGAGGTAAGCGTTATGCTTATAGTTGGGGGCGAGTAATTGAGTTACTCGAATAGGCTGGAGAAGTTGTGATAGGCGGGTATATACGGCCAGTGGAAGTCATCCGGCATCGAGGTTCGTAGTGCGGAGTAGGGCAGTCCGAGGAAGCTGAAGTGTGGCGGTGGTGCTTTTCCATCCATCACGCCGATACATATCGACCACGTGTTGTCTGATATCTTGACCTCACTCTGCTAACCGTGGTTAGGTTACGCACATTTGTTGTAGATACTGTGCAACCAGCTCGATGCGAGTTATACGCCATTGTCTTGACTTAGTCTTACGAAGAAGTTATTTGAACCACAACAACCGCACTACGGAAATGGACTCTGTAAAACACAAGCAGTATCGGCCATTAAGGTATCATTTTATTGATCATTCTTTTTTTTTTTTTTTTTGTTTGGTTATGGAAATGGTCGAATCCTATGTGGATTGCCTACGTATCATGACCCCGCATGAATCAGACCGAGCGTAGTTCTTGCAAATTAATGCAAGAAGTAAAGAGATATTTATTTGATTTTTTTTTTTTGTTTTCTTTTGAAGAAAAATTGTAAAAGCTCACTCCAACTACAAACTCTCAAAAAAAACTTTCACGTCTTGTGCCAGAGATTTCTACAAGAATCAGAATAGTTTTCACGTCAATTATGACTATTTCTACAAAATTGGCCATGTAATGGCTTATTTGGCAAAATGGCTATTTTTGCAAAATTTTTACTTAAGAAAGTAAACTTGAAAATTTTCTCATCCTGGGGCTCATGGGGCATCGTTCGGCATCGCCATAGGCCAACAAAAGATTGAGAAAATTTTTTATGTCAATTGTGACTATTTTTTACAAAATTGGCCACATAATGGCTTATTTGACAAAATGACTATTTTTTGCAAAATTTATTTAAGAAAGATAAACTTGAAATTTTTTTTATCTTGTGGCTCATGGGGCATCGTTCGGCATCACCATAAACCAACACAAGACTATTTTTCATAAATTGGCCATGTAATGGCTTATTTAGGCAAAGTGGCTCTTTTTGCAAAATTTTATTTAAGAAGATGCAAATTCAAAATTTTATCTTGGGGCCTATGGGGCATCGTTCAGCACCGACACAGGCCAACACAAGACTGAGGAAGTTAAAATGCAAAATGTGGCTATTTCAGCAAAACTCCGGCCATATAATGGCTTATTTGATAAAGTGGTTATTTTTGTGAAGTTGAGTGATGACTCGAAACTTGATTTTTTTGCGGATACATCCTTTCGCATTTCCGCGAGGGAATATTTCCAGGCCGTGTCCAAAATTATTTACAAATGACTCAAAGTGGCTATTTTTGCAAAAACGGCCTTCCGACGTCCTTTTAAGAGACATTCGGCTTATTTTAAGCAAGAAGCATTACCCGACTTATTTATAACAAAAATAAAAATTTTGACATTTTTGGTTATTTTTGCAAAAAGGGTGTGAACCCGGACTTGATTTTGCGGCTATGGCCATGCAATATTTCCACAAGGAATATTTCAAGGTTGTGCCCGCAAATTATTAAAAATGATTCAAAGTGGCTATTTTTGCAAAAAACAACCTTCCGGTGTCCTTTCGAAACATTCGGCTATTTTCAAAAACAGCGTCACTTCGATTTATTGACAAAATTAAACACACACATTTTTTGATTTTTTTCGAAAAGGGGTGGTTGAACCCGATGGGGGTTGCCTACGTATCTCACCTAGTGGTGAGAATCAAACATGCGTAGTTCGGTCTTGACGAAACAAACGACACTATTTATTTATTCATTTTACTAAAGGAAAACAAGTAAGCTATTTTTTTTTTTTTTTTTTTAATCTCTAAAGCGGTCGGCATGCAAGTCTATAACAGATAAATGCGCAAGACAAACAGGATGTAGCAGGATAGTCTGTTCATTTCAGGTCACCTGTCCTAGACGGACCCAACCCCTGTGTTGAGTCCCCTAAGCCAAATGCGACATGATGCAAATAAACGTTTCCTACTAGGGATCCGGCATGAAGCTTTGTTATTCTAGGTTTAAAAACCTGGGTTTATCTGTTCTAGACTTGGCTTACCCGAGCGGACGGCTCGAGCCGAGGAGGAGGCAGCAACCCGGGAATACAGAAGCTTCACCGGTTTTGCAACTTATCCAAACCTCGTTCTAAAATGGGAATTAGACACTATACAGAAAAGAAGTCACACCAAGTGCACCCTTCTTCATGATTTAGAAGACTCAGAGAGGAGATTGGTTCCGGCATAATTTATATGTATAGTTCACAAAATATCAAAGCAGTAAAAACAACATTTAGCACATTGGTGCCAACATGTAAAAGAATCGGATAATAAATATGCCAAATACAACAATTATTCCGAGCTCGAATTCCAAAGATCATCCCCAGCAGAGTCGCCAGAGCTGTCACACCTCCTTTTTACGCACCTGCGGGAGCGCAAGGAGTTTTTCCAATTAAAGGACAATCGAGACGGGATTTATTTAATTATTTCAGAGTCGCCACTTGGGAGATTTATGGTGTCCCAAGTCACCGATTAAATCCCGAATCGAGGAAAAGAATGACTCTATTTAACAGTCCGCGAACCAGAAATCCGGATAAGGAATTCTATTAACCCGGAGAAGGTATTAGGCATTCCCGAATTCCGTGGTTCTAGCACGGTCGCTCAACTGTCGTGTTTGGCTTATTTATCTGATTTTTTACAGTTATATACTTAGTGCCAATTAATATCCCTTTACTGCTTTTATTATTATTATGACTTACGAAAAAAAAGAAGGTTGCCTAAAAATATGTTTCGAATCACGTCGCATGAAATGCACCCGGATCCTCGACGCATTCTTATTCAACACTTTGGGATTTGGATTTGGGTCGCCCGAAATGCACACCCATATCTAAGAAGGTAGGATTAAAATACGCGCCTAGAGCTATTACTTATTTACACTTTTAAAAAGGCCATGATGTTTGCTAAGAAACAGCGCATCTCGAAATCTAAGTATTTATATGTACATTTATGAGGGCCCCGCGATTCGTATCGCGGGTTAGGCGAGGCACACCTCTAATTCTAACTTGGAGCGACCTACGTCCCGCTATATTTATTTAAGAGTTGATTCAAGATTATTTAAAACGTGTTACGAGCCACACTACATGAAATGCGCCTGTGGTTTCTGACGCGCTTTATTTAACCTTGTTCAAAATTGGAGTCGGGTCACATGAAATGCACACCCGTTTCAAGAAAGTAAAAAAATTAAACCCGCACTTAAAGTGACTAGCATACTACTATTTTTGTGAAGGACCATGAAATCAGTTACACGGCTCGTTCCAAAATTCTAGTCATTTGAATATATATACCTTTACGAGGGCGTCATGATTCATGCTTTATTTAGCGGGGCTCGCCTCATTTATTTAAGGTCAATCCTAACACGACTTATGGTTTTCTATTTAATTGGTCTCCCATAATAAATAAAGGTCTTTTACAAACATATCATTCCAATTTACCATGAAATAAACCACAAAGTCATGCAGGACACTATGCTGGAGAGTAATAGATGCATTGGCTATTGACTGTACATTTCCGTACATTTCCACATGATAAAATTGGTCACTGCTGCCCTATTCCCTCTTATTTAAAATCAACCAAATGGTATCCAAAATCTAACAGGTCTAACATAATTCAACAATCCAGACCTCATAACAGTTGCAACTCGAACTAAATATCAGCTTCATCTAATGACCATACAGCATTCATCATCTTTATGTACAAAAAGAAATAAGAAAACTGAAATAGAAAAAAGATTGCAACAGCATGGCTTTGAATATCTTTCAATTTATCTCCATAAGCTTTAAGGTTTACGAAAAGTGTGTACCTGGATGATAACAATAGGAGAAAAAGGAACCGTCAGCGATAGTAACAACAGTGGCATCAGCAGTAGCAAGACAACACCAGACCAGTCTCAAACACACAATAAGATCGACTCCTTCCAGAATGCTCTTTCGAATGATAAATCAGAAGCAATTGCAAAGAACCAAATAGCCATAAACAACACCCAACAGACCCTAAGGAGCTTGAACTTAAACCAGAGGAGGGCTGGTAGTTATCCGAATCACCTAGCCACTTGAATTAACTCAAAAGTACCTACTGGAGCAATGTGACCCAATGTGTTCTAGGCTTTAATCTCAGAGACTGATTTCAACAAGACTAACTCTTAAAAGATCTCTCACGAAGATTCTTTTGGATCTCTCAAGCTAATTCTTCTTAAAGCTTCCTTCACTCTCTTTTACAATGTGAATCTATGTTTCCTTTCCCTCTCAATCACAGGAAATGTTTTCCTTTTCTTCTTTACCTCTTGCCTATTTTCAATGCTAGAATGCTCTTCTTCAAAGAACTCTCATTCTAATGTCTGTTGCTCTTCTATTCTCACTGTTTTCCTTAATCACAGGCTCTCCCAAAATCCAGTCTCCCTGCCTCTAATGTTTCTATTCTCTCCCAATACTCTCCAGTGTTCTCCTACTTATAGCCTCCAATCCCCTCCAGAATACCTGCCACCAATTAACTATTACCCTGCCCACTCCTATCTCTGCCAGACCATGCTCTGCCTATACTCCCACTACCCATTGTCCTTGTATGGGCCATATTAGTTAACTGTAAACTCTGCCCAGACATAACTAAGTGCCCTGCTGTGATAGCAGGCTCCACTGTCCAGCTTCATGTGCAGGGCAATAAAGTATTCTAAAATGATAAAACTTAATTTCTTAATCAGTTAATTCGAACCTTGATTTCTATATCCAATTAACTCCTAGTCTGGAATCAAACAGTAACAGGCCCCTAAACTAATGAATTGCATACAGGCATACACTTACATGAACAATCACACAAATGAGTCAACTCGTTGACGATGCTAAATAAACTATGCATACAAAGCAGTGAGCATCGAATTAACATAGATAGAACTGGGAATTGACCGGATAAAGAGTATACTGGAGATGAAGAGAATAGACAACTAAAGGGGGAAATGAAGTATAAAATTCAAATTATTAACACTAACATATGAAGAAAGAAAGACAAATACCATGTGAGGAGAAAATTGCATTCGAATGAACTTCGGACCCACCTTGGATTCAATTTGGCTCGGACCTTTGTTCTTTGAGGCCAATGGACCTTAATTGAGATGTTTTCAATGGTGAAAACATCCCAATTAAGGTCTATTAGACCTCAATTAGGCAAGAAATAAATTTAGGGTTCATAGCCTCGGATTTGGGGCTTTTATGATTCTAGCAAGATTCGAGCTAAACCAAAGCCGGCGGGGGTATGAGGGAGGCCATGTGAGGGTTTGGGGTGAGTTTGGGGTGATTTGGCATTGGTTCGAGTTTGACTCGAATCTTCAAATGAAGATTCGAGGAGCTCTGGAGTGATTCGAGGTAAACGAAGGCTGGGTTCGTAATGGGGGAGGTGAGGGGAAGATTTGGGTATTAGTTTGGTGGCCATTGGCCTACCGGAACCGCCGTGAGGCGATTTCCGGCAGGCGGAGCACGGCGGAGGAGGGCGGCGTTATGCTGGGTCTTTGAGAGCTTCTGAGAGACGAAGCGGGGGGGGGGGGGTCTGGCTTGGGGGGGGCGGGGTGCGTTTATGAGATTTATATATGACTTAAAAGGTTAAATCCCGATCGTTGGATCAAACTTGATCAACGACCAGGATCTCTTCCCATCACCAAACGGTGTCGTTTGGTTAAATTAACGGCCTGGGTGTATCTGTGATTTAACAATTAATCTGGGCCGTTGGATAATAAAATCCAACGGTCCAGATCAAATGTTACATTAAGCTGATCTGGGGTGAATATTGGGCTGGACGGATGAGGGGTTTGGGCCAGTCTTTTGGACTAAAACATGCCCCAAGTCTGCTCTTTATGATGTATTATATGTATATGTGTATATATATACATATATACTAACCTATAACACAACTATGTTTTACTACAATTATCCCACATAATTACATATCACTTGAAAAATGTAAATCACATAAGAAATGCAAAACCTAATGTATATTTTTTTGTATTTTATTAATTTAAACAAATAAACATGCACACAAAAATGTAAATTTAAGATAAAATAAAACAAAATCACAAAAATCATGCCCAACACGAAACTATTTTTATTTTGAATTTTCTGGGAGTACTTCTCAGGTAAGGCAAAAATCACGTGCTCACAGCGAGTTTGACATGTTTTAACCCGAGAACAAAATTCTTGACAAGAAACAAGTGTGAAAATAACGTGTTTATCAGAATCAGTACTAAAATAACCACTATTACCTTTATCCCTATGGTGAGCGCCAAACTGTTTACCTAAAAAATATGAGTAATAATTAAACTTGTTTATGATTTTAAAGACACGTGATTTAATTCTATACTAATTAATAACCAAGAATTTTGAAGTATAAACGAAGAAATAAGTAAAATCGAACCAGAGTGCAAGCTGGTCTCGATCTCGAGCTAAGGTGACCTTGCGGTACGTCAAGAACAATGAAGTTAAAGGACAATTATGGTGAGCGATGAGAAAGAAAATAAGAGAGTATATTCTTTTGCCAATGATTGATGATGGTTACAAAATGATTATGGACCCCTTTATATAATAGAGGAACCTAAATAAGGTACATTTCAATTTACAGTAAAGAATCTTATTGGGAAAACTACAAATCTATTTCGGAATTTATGCCATGATCTTGGGGACGTGGCGGGAATCTTTCTCATTCTGTTACAAACTCATAACGCTGTTATCTCGGGGTTGATCACATTGGGCTATGACGTCCCTTTAACACTTAAATCTTCGAGCCTTGTGTTCAGCACTTGGGCTCGAACATGGTCCATAGTGAGTCTATTCCTCAACGCGAATCTTCTGTTTCTCGATGTGAGCCTTCGGGCCCGCGAAATCGGGGCACATGATTTTATCGTAAACAAAATATTATAAGTTTAGAATAAACTTGTAAAATATGCTAGCTATTACATAAATTCATATATCTGAGTTATATAATCATTCACCTGCATCCATCAGTTAGATGAGGATAGGGTTCGTTACTATCGAAGTCTATGGGTAAAAATCAGACCAAGGAAATACTGTCTAAGAGAGGATAACTAAGAGTCGATTAGGCCGAGGTCATGTTTAAGAAGTAACCTATTGGCGAGATACTAACTAGGGTCGAGGTCGAGTACTTAGATCAGCCCAAACGACTAGTTTAATAATAAGATATTTTAGAGGAATATTCTACAGAATATTCTATGCACATGTACTTTTAGTTAGGTAAGGGATATGTCCCATATAAGTGTGAACAAAGAGAGAAGAAAAGGGTATGTAATATTTTATATAATAAGCTCACTCTTAAAAGTTGACTCTTTAGTAAATTACAAACACTCTCTTACAAAAAGATTTGATTTGTTGTTGATCCCAGACTTTCTCACATCAAATTCGATAAAGTTTTCTATACTCCCACGTTTGTTTGTCTTACATCATTGTCAGAGGGAGAATCATCTACCTCATTAAATATTTGGATAAATCATTCTCTCTATTTATATTTATTACCATTTAATATATTTATTGATTGTCATTACTACCTCATACATTCATAACAATACCATTAAGCACTCTCTTGGTATTAAATAGGTTGTTCATATCAACCAATTTCAGATCTAGGATTTATTATGTTTAGCTAGGATTTACCCATTACCATCTTATTTAATTAATTTAACAAAAAAGCTTAGAATTTTTTAGTCAAACAATTTGGCGCAGTCTATGGGAATTTTCTAGTTAAAATTTTAGTTTCTTCTAGATTTAAAAAAACACACAAAACTTTGCAAAATCCCATATTTCCTTGTTTGCACAAATCTGACATGGAAGGCAACATAGAGGAAAGATGAAGGCGATAGTCGACCTCACCACCAATCTCCTCCACACCATTAACAAAGTTGACAAAACGGAGGGCGAATACATAACACCAAACACCTCTCATAGGCAAAACAACTTGCCCCCACCTCTCGGTAGCATCACAACCTCGCACGGTTAGAAGAGGCACCACCAGTAGTGAAAAAGTTACTTGGGGCATGATTGACAAACACGCTAATCGGCTTCCTTGACAAGACCGCTCGGAAGTCGAGTAGGGAAAAGATAAGGGCTGGTGTCACATCATCAGTTGACGAGCAGCACCCCCTACCCCCCACAATAGGTGTTACTCACAATGTTAGTGATGCAGGTAAAACACCCTCACATCCATTTTGAGGAAAATGAAGGAGATGGATAACGAGAACAAAATGTTCCGTAGCCAAATGAAAGAGCACCAAGAAAGGGTAGACAAAATACCGGGTGCACAAAAACTTCTGCCAAAAAGAGACGCCGGGCGGCTTGTTGAGAACTATATATCGACGAGGCTACACCGCACCCCATACCAAAGACCTTCAAAATGCCGCCGTACTTAAAAATAAACAATGGCATGACATACCCAGAGGATCATATGACCCACTATGTCACTGCAGTAAAAGATAATGACCTCGCAAAAGAACAAGTATGATCCATATTGCTGAAAAAGTTTGAAGAAACCCTAACCGGGGGAGCACTAACTTGGTACTTACAATTACCTGTACATTTTATAGAAATGTTTGAGGAAATGGCAGACAAGTTCGTCACTACCCATGCCTAGTCCAAGAAAGTAGAGGCGAGAGTAATGACATATTCGCCATTAAGCAATCGCCTGGCGAAGGGCTTAGGGACTTTCTTGCAACCGTGTAAAAATGACCTTTCCAAATGTATTTGAGGGGATGAAAGTAGCCGCTTTTCGGAATGGCCTAAGCATAAGTGGGTCGAGGGCGACAAAAAAGCTACTAAGATGACTCATGAAATACTCTCTAACCCTTTGGGACAAAATAAAAAATGCCTACTGCGCTGAGGTAAGAGCTGACGAGGATAATCTCAATGGAGCTACCCAATGTACGACCTCAATCCAAATTAAGTCTAGGAAAGATCAGAGAAACAACAATAAGAGAGATCTAGCGGGATCCCAACCCAATCGAGAAAGACATTATCCTTACGTTAGAGGTACCCTCTTGCCACCTCCACGCCACGATGAAGGTCCATCCAGGTCATGAACGGGAATCCACCGAAATGAGAGAGCTATGCCCCTTTTATTATTTGCTCACAATTTTTGTGTTTCCCCTTAGAAATAGTTTACGCATTGGAGTAGTCGACCTAAAAGTGACGTGTCCATAGAAGATGAGATCTGACCTGAGCAACAGAAAGTCAAATGCCCTCTACGAATTGCACCAGGAGCGGGGTCATAAAAACGAGGATTGTGTCGCTCTAAATAGAAGGTCATGAACATGCTTCACCAAGAGCACTTCAAAGAGCTGATGAGTGACGTGGGAGGGCCAACTACGCCCGAGGGTGGGAACAATAATAGGGACCGCCGAAACCACCTTCCCTAGCTCGGACCATTCAAATGATCATCGGTGGAGGCGACGATGTATCTATCAACAACGTGATGTTCAACACCACCCACAAACTCAAACGGTCCATCACCCTCGAACGATATGACGAACTCGAAGAAAGTATCATCTTCGATAAGTCGGATACCTATGGCTTGGTACTTCCTCACTATGACACTTTTGTCATACTTTATGTGTCTTTGATGCTGATGTAAAATGTATTATGGTCAATGATGGGAGTGGTACGTGCATCATCCACTCTCGAGTTCTCACCTAAATAAAGCTCGAGGATAAGATTGTGCCGCGTTGCATCACGCTAACAAGCTTTAACAATGCAGTTGAGCGGACATCTAGAGAAATCACGCT
Organism: Nicotiana noctiflora; assembly: GCA_032618575.1. NCBI lineage: Eukaryota > Viridiplantae > Streptophyta > Magnoliopsida > Solanales > Solanaceae > Nicotiana > Nicotiana noctiflora. Next base: position 67,960 of record JASVEL010001481.1, on the reverse strand, counting down.
GCCCATCCTAGCTGGTGGCGTCACTTTGGAGACCACATTCCACATCATGGACCACGATATGACGTACAATTGTCACGCCCCAAACCTGGGGGGCGAGATCGGCAACTCGTGCCTCACCTATCCTTGCATACCAACTTGCAATTAAGGAATTTTGAACATATAATAACATACTTTGGCCATGAGCCACATTGCAAGAGAATTGTGAATACAGTGTAAATATCACTATAAAGTTGGGCCGACAAGGCCGTCATAACTACTACGATGTCATTCCAAACTGACGTAATGGTTAGATGTGGCTCTTAAAGCGCCACATTGTCACCTCACCATTAAAAGGTCATTCCTTGGACAACATGCTCAGATTTCTTTGCAACTAGCGAAGTCCGCCCATCGAGCTTGTCCAAAAACAATCCCGACAGACGGATGGACTAATTGTATAGGTCAAAATCTGACCAAGGGAATCTTGTCTAAGAGAGGATAACTAAGAGCTGATTAGGCCAAGGTCGTGTTTAAGAAGTAACTTATTGGCGAGCTGAGTAGCTAGGGTCGAGGTCGAGTACTCATATCAGCCCAAACAACTAGTTTAATAATAAGATATTTTAGAGGAATATTCTAAAGAATATTCTCTGCGCTTGTACTTTCAATTAGGTACGGGATATATCCCATAGTGTTAATAGAGAGAAGAAAGGGGTATGTAATATTCTATATGATAAGCTCTCTCTTGAAAAATGACTTTAAGTAAATTACAAACATTGTCTTTACAAAAAGATTCGATTTGTTGTTGATTCAGACTTTCTTGCATCAAATCCTAGAAAGCTTTCTATATTCCCATATTTGTTTGTCGTACATCGTTACAGATATGAACTTTGCAATCCGTAATAACTCTGCAAACATATATAGTAGTCGTGAAAGGAATATGCTTTGCTACGCTTCCTTTTCCAGAATTATCAAATGAAGCTCCATTTATTGATCTTACAATTGAAATGATAGTCAGGTGATCGTTTCCATTTGCTGTAGCTACTGATATATTTTGGATTTACATATGAGCCATTTATATAATTCATTAGGAACCAAAAAGATACACAGTTTAACGTAATTCTTTAGGAGTAATCTATGTATGAACTGTCAAATTAAGAGCAATCTTGTGGCATGCCCATGGTTTTGCCTTTTGTCATCTTACCCACAAGTCTTGAATAACAAAAGAAAGTTGGCTTCACCACTGGTGCGTATTTCCAACACATCCCTCGTTAGCACTTAGCACTAGCAGACAATTTATGTCGAATGGCTCAACGTTGGATCAATTATAATTCTACGGCTGAGATTTGTTAAACTGGAATAACTATGATGTCGTGTCCAGTCCACCAGATATCGCCGTTTTAGCTTCCCCATCCCTTTAGTCTTTTACAACCCTTCTGCCCTTATATTTTTAGCCATTCCAACCTTAGTGTTTCTTATAGTCTCTCTCTTTTGCCCAATAAAATCCACATTAACGGTACAAATCTTTCACTCTTATACCAATCTTTCTCCCGCCTTTCAATCTCTATCTTAAAAACTGTTCCTTTCTCCTCCTCCTCCTTTTGTACTTAGCTTGATCTTGATTGGGATTTCCAGTAGCATTTGTTAAACCATTTTAGGACCATTTTTCCACCTGAGTTTTAGCTAGTAGAGCTGAGCTTATAGTAATGGATCTGAAGGAAGTAAAGGTGAGTCATGATCCATAACTCATGTAACAGCGATCTCCTTGGCTTTTCTTTTCTGATTCTGATTGCTGATCTCATGTTTTTTTTAAAAATGTTTTCTTTTAGGGATCGGAAGTTGAGGAAATGAAAACTTGCAGTGATTGTCATACCACAAGAACGCCTCTGTGGAGAAGTGGTCCAGCAGGTCCTAAGGTAAAAATTTTCCAATCAAAATCTTATCGACCTGTTTTGTTTTCTTGGGTTTAGCTTACCTTTATCGTAGTTGTAATTTTTTTTTAATTGTACTTGTATTTTAGTCGTTATGTAACGCATGTGGGATCAAATACAACAAGAAGAGGAGGCAGCTTTTTGGTCTGGACAAAGGAAGAAGTGATAAGGGCAAAAAGAAGAGAAAAATCAGTGGAGAAAAAAATGGACAGTCATTGAAGATGAAACTGATGGCATTTGGAGGCAAATTAAGAGAGGAAGAACAAGCAGCGATACTTTTGATGGCTCTTTCCTGTGGATCTGTTTATGCTTAATAAAATTACTACTCTAACCCTAAGTCCTTAGCTTTTTTTTTATTTTTTTAAGGAATCGAAACACAAATGGTGGAATCTCAGTAATCATGGCAGTAAGGCTACACTGCCACTTATATTAGCACCTAGTGGAAACCCCTTGTATTCTTACTAATTAATTGACCAATTTTAGCCAACTAGTAGTTTTTGATGGTGAGTTTCAGTTGTAATGCCTAATGAAGAGCAGCAGCAGATGAGAATGAACCAATGTAGAAGTAAATCTTGACTCTTTTTGATCTATTTTGAATCTAGAGTTTGATTCAAATTGTTTTCAAATTTTGACTTTGGAGTTTTGTCGTGTTACTTGTCATTTCTGTCGAGTATCTTTCAGTTTTGAATGCATCTGTTAGATAGACTCCATTAATTACCATACAAAGCATGAAACTCTTCTCTTGACTCGAGGGTAATTTCAGTTTTCAAACTGGGCATCCCAAAAGTAAAATCCACCTAATTTGTAACTACTGACTATTAAGTTCAACGCACATAAGTTGGTACAGCCGTAGTGGTACTATCAACATCATGTAATTTCACTATTAAAATAATCAATTTTGGTTGGTTTCAAGTGCATTAGGCTCGAGTAGGTAGCTGAAACTGTGTGCCAAAATTTTTAAATTCGTTACTGTCGCCTACATTATTGTCACTGTCAGGGAAGAAAAGAAAAAATGATAACGAATATAAGGGAAAAAGTTATAATTGGTGGAAAAGTGGGGAAGAAAGTATTTGACTTTTAATATTGTTTTAGCTCATTTGTTTTTATAATAATTAAACTAGTTGAATCAAAATATATTTGATACATAAGATTTTGTCGTTGGAATAAATACTGAATATTTAGGGTGTGTTTTTTTACGAAGGAAAATATTTTTAATAGAAAATGTTTTCCTAAAAGGTGTTTTCCTGAAAAATGAATAGTTTTATCATTTATTTTTCCTTGTTTGATTGATGAGTGAAAAATATTTTCTAGTGAGTATAAAATAATTTTAGGAAAATAATTTTTTATGCTACTATCCTCAAATCACCTTCCTCAAAATTCCCATGGTTTTTGTACTCCTTCGACCCCCCGAGCTCGACAAATAAAAAAAGTACTTTATTTTGTTGAAAAGAAAGTTTCCTTTCTACAACACGAAAAGAAATTGCTCATTTTGTTGAATGAAAAAAATACTTCTACCTCTTGAAAAGAAAATACTCGTGTTGTTAGGATGAAAGAAAATATTTTTCTACATTAGGATAAGAAATAGTTTGTGAAATGAAAGAAAATACTTTTTTTACTTCATGAAAAGAAAGTACTAATTTTGTTGGAAAAAAAAAATCTTTTTCTATTTCAAGAAAAGAAAATACTTAGTTGGTTGAAATGAAAGAAAATACCGTTTCTACATCATGAAAAAAATACTTAGTTTGTTGAAATGAAAGAAAATATTTTTCTACGTCATGAAAAAAAGTACTTTTGTTGTTGAAATTAAATAAAATACTTTTTCTACATCACGAAAAGAAAGTATAGTTATTTTGTTGAAATGACTTTTTCTACATTACGAAGAAAAAGTACTCATTTTTTAAATGAAAAAAGCTTTTATTGCCTCATAAAAAGAATATACTCATTTTGTTGAGATAAAAAAAATACTCTATCTACAACATGAAAAGAAAGTACTCTTAATAATGGTTCTATTTAGGGTGGGTGGCGGGCGAGGTTGGGGTGGGTGGGGGTGTGGTGTGTGTGAGGGGGATAGGGGTTGAGGTGGGTTGGTAGGGATGGAGAATTGCATGGAGAAGGTTGAAAAATGAGTTTTGGAAAATATTTTTTCTTTTGTAGATACGAACAATATTTTCTTCCAATTAAAGAAAAATAAATTAGCGAGGCAAATATTTTCCGAAATATTTAAGCCAATTAAACATAAAAAAAATTGGAAAATATTTCTGATAGGTTACATGCATCCTTGTTATGTTTTGATGTCTAACAAACTTAATGATAAGAACCAGATGAGGAACTTGTTACATATCCTCAAGTACTTAATAATAACTAGCCTCAAGCTGTGGATGTGGTTCAACCCTTTAAAGTCATAGAAATAACAAAGGGAGCAGATGGGTATCAGTTCTTTTGGTGACTTCAGCAGTGAAACTCTTCCTCCCCCCCCCCCCCCCCCCCCCCCCCCCCCTATAATATTGTTGCCTGCACACGTAATAATGCAACCATTAATTTTCGAAATGCCCTTGTACCAAACATGCTTGCATCATTCAAGTGAGGTTACCTATGTAATATTAACATTGAATCAAATGCAAAATGCCACTTGAACATTCAAAGAATCTATCAAGCATCATCTCAAGTGAGCATCAATCTAGCTAGTGATTATCAAGGTCATCAAGAACAAAGAACAACATAACAAATGACCATTTCCCTGTATTGAGTCATTACATGTCCTTAGTTGTGTTGCACATTTGTCAAAGTACTTTAATTGTAATTCCTACTTAGCTTAATTAGAAGCAATGTGTAGGAAACCTTTGTAAAATCATACACCTTGTGTGTGTGTCTTGGCTAGAGTTAGTCGAGTTGTAAGATTTATAATAGAGTTATTACAAATGGGCTTGTAATAAAGTTGTTACAAGTTAGTGAGGGATTAAGAGGTTAATTCCTAGGTTACAATAGGTTGCAAAGTTTGCTCAGTAGTAAAGTTTAAATCCTATAAGGGTACGTCGTGGTTTTTAATCCCGCGAGCTGAGGCTTTTTCACGTAAAACTCCATTGTGTCATTTATTTATTGCAATGTGCGTGTATTTCGTGGAAACTAATAGAGAATCCGGTTCTCTATATAGTTTGATAAACCCTTAGTTTCTATTAATTAAAATTAGAGTAGGTTTTTCTATCAGGCTAACACCTAGAAAGGATCCTCACGGCTGGTCCAACAAACTTTGAAGAATGTCAATCTACCTACAGATTATCAAGATTCAACGGCCAATACTATGGATGGTGGAAGACAAGGATACATGATGTAACACCCCGTAAATTTGAAGTTGTTGTGGATATACTAAATGAGTATTAATGTAATGGTTATCAATTGGTTATGTTAATAATTGTACGAGGCATATCATAAGTAATTTAGGATCGAAGGGGAGACCTAAGTCTAAGCCAAGTTAGAAAATTACATGATAGACTAAAATTTCAAATGAGTACGCATAAGACCACACTTTGGATGAGATTATATACAGATATTTAAGGTTTTAGATAATTCACGACCTATCAAATGAAAGTACTTTGAGTCTAGTTTCTAACTCTTCAAACCGTTCATCATTTGGACTTTCCTACAGGAAGTTATGACCAAATTACTAAAGGCTGGCGGAGGACTACGCAGGTGCAAAACACCGAGGCCGCGTCCAAAAAGAGGAGTTGGCAGTGAAGTGCTGCCGTAGCATCCGGGTCAGCATCCGAGCTCCTGAGTGGAGTGAAGTGGGGATGCGAAGCATCCACATCCGCATCCAAAATTTGGGCTTATAAACACAATTTCGGGATTTGTTTTCCCATATTTTTTGGACGACTTTTAGGGTTTTACTCCTCTCTCTCAAGACCTCCAACTCCTCTCATATTCAAGGTAAGTAATACCCATTATCTTGGTATGAAATTCTATAATTTCTACACTAATATTGATAAAATCCACACATAAATTACTTATATCTTTAAGAGATTTCTTCAAGAACTCAAAGGAGGGATTTGCAAGATTTTTTCCAAAAAGGTAATCCTACTCCCTTAGACTTACTTCTATGAATTTATTAAAAGAATTTGAGTATAATAAGTATTCGAACTCTTGGTTTGGTAATTGGGAATCCATAAGTCCCTATTTAATTACATAACGATTGTAGAGATTGAAATATGATTAATTGATGGAATGTTGTTGGTTGGGTATGGATGGATGGTCATATATATGATATTGGAAGTTATAAATTGGTTAATCATGATGGTGAGATAAATTTTTGATGGATGGCGGTAGTTGGATGAACTAATTACATGGTGATGAGATGTAGAGTATGCATACAAGGTGTTTGATAATATGCCTAAATGGCTTAAGTTATGGAATGTATTACTAATATTGGTTCCATTAGATATTGCTATTGTAGCATTAAGGGGCAAAATTGAGGTATGCGAGGCTAACTCTCTACGTTTGGGAATTTTAATGATTCTCCCAATATTACATTTCTTTTACAACGCTACTAATTACCTCAGAAATATTGTTTAGCCTAGTTCCTTAAATAGTTGTAGAAATTTTATTCTCTAGATAGCTTCTCTGAACATTTTGAGCTCAATGCGTATTCAATATAGACTTGGGTTTGATGCCCCCGAGTCTTAGTATAAATTACTCAGTATGTCATAAACAGTTGAAGTTTTAATGTTCATAATCAGTTCAAGAATACATGTCTCAGACTAGTCATATTCAACATTCTAGTATTATGTAACTCAGTGTGATCCAGTATTCCAGTATCGTGTAACTCAGTGTGATTCAGTATTTTACTATCATGTATTGCAGTATGATTCTCAGTTTATATGCTTTATGCATACTTGGGCCTAAGGCCGTAGTTTATGCTTTATGCATGTTTGGGCCTGAGGCCGTAGTTTAGGCTTTATGCATTTTTGGGCCTGAGTCCATAGTTATGTATACGTATACTTGGGCCCGAGCCCTTAGCTTATACATATACTGAGCATGAGGCCTCAATTTAATATTCAGATAAACAGGTTGTTAATCATTCAAAAGAGGGAGTATTCGTATCCTTACTTCCTTTGTTCAGTTCAGTCATCAGTTATTATTTCAATTATCCGTTATCATTTTAGTTATCAATTTTCAGTTATCAGTTATCACTTTCAGTTATCAGTTATCATTTCAGTTTCAGTTTCAATAGAATATTTCGGTTATCAATTATCAGTTCTCAGTTATCAACTTAGTTTCAGTTTCAACATTTATAATTCTTTCTTTTAATTGCTTTACATACCAGTGCAATTCAAATGTACTGACATCACTTTTTCCCGGGGACTGTATCTCACAGTGTAGGTAATGATTTACATATTGATGATTCAGAGCATTATGATTCTCGTACCAGCTATTTGGTGATCCCCAGTTCTTCTGGCATCATTATCATCACCTTACAATTTTCAATATTTTAAGATAGTTAGTGTTTTTAGTACTTCACTAGAGGCTTCATAGACTAGAGTAAAAGTTAGATAGAGTGTCGGGCTTTTCATATTAAGCAATGTTGGATACAAATATGTTCCAGACTTGTTTTAGTATTTCCGTACTTTGATTTATATCATCTAGACTTTCAGTATAATAACATGTGTTAGTTTATCTTCCGCATTCAATATGTTATGATACCACATGTTGATTCGATCAGCCAGTTGGTTCGCTCGGTCATATATAGTTAGGCATGGAGTGTCGTGTTATGTCCAGGCCCATGTTCGGGGCGTCACATATAATTTTATCATGCTTGGAGATTCAGAGCTCTAGGATGTTATCTGCGATAGACTATTTGTTCCTATGAAGACTATTGGTGACCCAGTAGTGACAGTTTCTAAAACAAAAAATATAATGATGCTGGTCGCAAGGCTATAGAGAAGAACTTTCGAGCAAAAAAATCGTCTGTGGTATTGGACCAAATGAATACAATAGGATTTCAGTATGTTTATCTGCTAAGGAGATCTGGGAAGCTCTCCAAATAGCTCATGAAGGGATAACTCAAGTCAAACAATCGAAGATTGACATGCTAACCACAAATTATGAGCTCTTCAAGATGAAGGATGATGAGTCTATTCGGAATATACACACTTGCTTTACCTCTATCATCAGCTTCACTTTCTAGGAGAAATCATCCCCAAGAACAAACTTGTCAGGAAAATACTTAGTGTATTACCTGCTTCGTGGGAAAGCAAAGTAAATGCTATTACAGAGGCAAAGAATCTATAGAAGCTGACCATTGATGAAACAATTGGCAATCTGAAGACTTATGAAATGAAGAAGAAAAAGGATAATGCGAGAAAAGAGCCCAAAAGGGAGAAGAACTTGGTTCTCAAGGGAGACAACTTGTGAACCAAGGTATTGAACCATCTGCACTTGATATTGGGCTAAGAAGAAGCTCCAGGCGTTAATTTTCCAAAACATTTCAAGGACTTTGTGGTCCCTAAAGCCAAAGGATAAGGGAGGGAACCTGCAATGATGTTATGCGAGGACAATTGTGAGCACTAATAGAGAAATATTCCCAACAAAAATTAGTATAAGTAGTATTGGATTCTCCTAATTAGGCAGAAAATATGCCAAGTCTTTTTGTTTGTTTTGCTAAGGAGCAGTCTGGAACCTTTCCCCCTTCTTCATTTTTCGTTTCTTTTAGTGTTTATCGTACTTTTGAGTCCATTGTAAGCAACTAAGTTTGAGATTGAATCAAAGAAGTTTTCTGTTATTGAACTTATTATCTCTGTTAAATTCATAACATTTGGTGCTTTCATTGATCCTCCCCTAGCATATGGGCGACAATGGTCACAATACTCGTCTCAAATCCCTTGATGACACTATAATGCTGGTGCACGAGCAACTTGCTGTCCACAGCAAGAACTTTGAAAACATTACTTCTACATTGCAAGGTCAGCAAATTCTTTTTCATGACATTGTCTCTCAGCTTACCCACCTTCAATTCAACCACCGCCGACACCACCACCGGGGCCACTTTTTACTATACAAAATTCATCCCCCATTTTCCTGACCAAACATCCAACCCAACTGCTCAACCCCAATTTTACTCACCCCCACAGCCACAATATTTTTTTCCTCAATCACCTTCTCAGATCTTAACCATTAACCCTCGCCGTGATAAGCCGGCAACTATTAATTTTGCCAAAGTTGATGGGTCCAATGTAGAGAGTTGGATTTTCAAGCATTCGATACTTCAACCATTATTCTTTTCTAATGAACAATGCCTTAGTATCATGGAAAAACTATACTCTATAGCCCCTCAAAATTTTAATAGCCCAAGTTTTGTCCTACTTACAAAAGATGACCCTTCGGCCGAAAAGTATTTCATATAGTAGCCGAAAGGAAAGAGTCATATAAGTTCATGTAGCTCAGTGGATAGAGCGCTTATCTTCTATGCTGAAGGTCGCAGGTTTGATCCCTACTTGACGCTATAGGAAAACTATTTTTTTTTTGCAATGTATAAATATTGTATCCTAAGTTTGAAATTGTATATAATGTGAATTTTCTAATATTTTGGTGTGTATCATATATTTTTATATAGTGACAGTCTTTTTTATATATATTTTGTATAGTTACATTTATTTTGTATATTTTTTTATAGTGACAGTCTATTTGTATATTTTTTGTATAGTGATAATCTATTTTGTATATTTTTTGTATATATTTTGTATAATAACAGTTTATTTTGTATGTATTTTGTATAGTTACAGTCTACTGTATATAAATTTATAGTGACATTCTATTCAGTATATACTTTGTATAATGAAATTCTATTTAGTTTATTTATTGTATAATGACAATTTATTTTTGTATATGTTTGTATAGTGACCCTATCTCTTTTTTCAAACACGAGAAATTTATTTTTACACATGAGAGATTTATTTTTTACATGTAAAAGATCTAAAAATGATATTTTCTTAATTTCAACATTATAAAAAGCGCCTAAACTCCTCCAAAAACCTAGTCAAGTCCCATTATTATATAGTACTACGATTAAAGTATAGAGGTGCGCATAATATTATCCTTTAGGTGGGGTATCTCTTCTATGTTTTTATTTTTAATTTTAAAAAGAAAAGATTTTGATATATATAATGTATAGCGACAATCTAATTTGTATATTTTTTGTATAGTGACAGTCTATTGTATATAAATTATACACTAACAATTTGTTTTATATATTTTTGTATAGTGACAAATAACAATAAGGATATATTACTTTGAAGATGACCAATGCTTTGATTTAGCCAGTTAAGAATCAACAATAACAAAAATTATTTTGTTATTTTGAAATTTGTATAGAAAAATCAAAATTATGTTTATATCATGCTGCTCTTAATAACAAAAAAGATTGTAATATTATTACTCGCAATCCCAGAAAAAAACAAAAATAAAAATTAAATTTTCAGGTGGAGAACCTATTGCAGCTATTAGCTGATAATGTAAAGCTGATCGGAGGTGCAAAGGGAGAGTTAGAGAATCTGCTGAAAGAAGTTCAACACCTAAAAGGATTCTTAGAGGATGCTGCAAAGTTACCAAATGACAACGAACAGTGGAAAGTATTGGTGGAGGAGATTAATTACAAGGGCTATGGAGTTAAAAACGTTTGAAATTTGAAGGGAAAGAGTAGCAGTGATTTTGGGCTAGCTTTTGTAATTAATTTTGGGCTATTAATTGTAGGGTTTATTTTGTGGCTACCGGTTGTCTTTAGTTTTATCCTAAGGGCTACAAATGAAGTTTACTCTAGTATCATCTCATTCTATTTGGAAGGACTAGACAGAGAGTGGTACTAGTGGATGTATAAGAGCCACCAGCTAGTTATTGGGATCAATTTTGTCAGGCTCTTGGAATTCATTTTGGCTTCAGATCCATTGAAGATCCTGAAGGGATACTCACCAAGCTCTATCAAACAACTATAGTTCACAACTATCCCTCACAGTTTGAGCTTTGGTTCAATAGAAAGACCGATGTCCATCCCTCCTGGCTACGACATCTTTTTTGTTTTGGGCATGCGTTCTGATATAAAAGGGGATGTTTTGTCATTTAGGCCCAAGGATTTATATGAGGCAATCGATTTGGCCCTTATCGAGGAATAACAGAAGCTTTTAGGCTCACTAAAAAGTATGATCCGACCCATTCAATCATTTAAACCCAATTCTTCAAATCTCTTCTCTCAAATTAAACCATCAACTATTCCAAATCCAACGCCGACCATTTCGTCCACGACTCCTTCACCCTTCTTGCCCAGAGTTGGTTGCGTTCCTTTTTGCAAACTTACCCCATCAGAACTCGATCAAAAACAAGACAAAATTTGTGTTTTAAGTGTGATGAAAAGTACCGCAAAGGTCACCGCTGCTTAAAACGATCCCAACTTCTTCTTCTCCTCACTGATGAAGAATCACTAGACGAGTAACCTTCTTCTTCCTCCGATAATAAGCTTGACCTATCTTCATCTCCGCCTACCTTTGATAACCCGTTAGTGCCCTTTATTAGTTAACTTGCTTTATCAGGTGGTCCTCTTCCTACTACAATCCGTCTTACAACTCAAGTTAAGGGTCTTTCCTTACAAGTTCTTCTGGATGGAGGCAACACACATACTTTCATCTACCCTAGAGCTGCTCAATTTCTTAAAGTTCCAATTGAGAGCACCTCCAATTTTCAGGTAATGGTTGACAGTGGCAGTTTGTTGAAATGCCACGGTGTTGTGCGTTAATTATATCTTACCATCCAATGGTTCACCTTCAGTACTAATTTCTATGTCATTGACTTTCATGGGGCCGGTTTGGTGTTAGGTGTTGTATGGTTGGCGACTCTTGGTCCCACTGTCACTGATTATGCAAAATGGTTCTTTGAATTTGATTCTAATGGTAACATGTTCCATTGGATTGGAGATCATATTAAATCTGTTGAGGAGGTCCAGTTTACCTTGCTTAGGCATTTAACTGAAACTCATTCCATTTGGAGTTGCTTTCTATGACCGAGTCATCTTCTCCGGCTTTGCCGTTTGATGTCACCGAGCTTTTGGATTATAATTCTGACCTTTTTGCTATGGCTACAATCTTGCCACTACCTAGGCCTCAAGATCATCGTATCCTTCTTATTCCAAGTTCTGCTCTAGTGAAGGTTCATCCTTATCGCTATCCCCATTTTCAAAAGACTCAAATTGAATGACTAGTCTATTAGAGGCTTCAAGCTAGGATAATCCGTCCAAGCTCTAGTTCATATTCATCATCAGTTCTTTTGGCATGGAAAAAGTATGGTACATGGCATTTTTGTGTTGATTACGGCGCCTTGAATTCAATCACTATCAAAGATAGGTCTCCGATTCCCACCATTGATGAGCTTTTTGATGAACTCCACGGAGCTTGTTTTTTCTGTAAACTTGATTTATTGGTTGGATATCATCAGATAAGGGTGCATCCTTCTGATATTGCCAAGACTGCTTTTTGCACACATGAGGGCCACTAAGAGTTTATTGTCATGCTTTTTAAACTGTCAAATGAGCCATCCACCTTCCAAGAAACTATATACTCTATTTTTAAACCATTCCTTTGACGCTTTGTCCTGGTTTTCTTCAATGACATTTTGGTCTATAGCCCATCTTGGTCGAATCATCTTTCTCACTTACGATTGGTCCTTGATCTCATTCGGCAAAATTCCCTTGTTGTGAAGCACTCCAAGTGCAAGTTTGGGCAGAATTCCATAGACTATCTGGGATATATAATCTCTGCAGCACTTATTATCAGAGCAAGTCTATCCTAGGGGTTGTCTATGAGCCGTATCTAGTGGAATCTTGATTATAGATGTGTAGCGCACCACATTTATAATCAGGCGACTACATAACATCTAGGGTTTTTACCTTCTTCCTAAGTCGCGATCGTCCATAGAGTTGAGTCTTTAGTTTTCGTATCTAATATTAACCTTGTTTTAATTCAGCGATATCTTCGACTAGGAAGCAACTGAATAGTAGACGACTTGATATAGCTGTGGGAGAGGGTACCGGTCAGGTTCCCTAAGCTAGAGTAGGCCAAAGTAAGGCTCAGAGTGACATGTCATCTCATACATCTTATCATATGAAGAAGTGCCGCTGACTATATTAGATAGATAAGTATGCAAGTTGAGAACAAAGGATGTAGCTTTCGTCAAAGTATTATGGAGGAACATGAGCATGGAAGAAATTACATGGGAAGAAGAAGAGGAGATGAAGTCTAAATACCCTTACTTGTTCCAGATTCATGATAACGACGATGCCGGGGGGATGCTGGACGGATTACAAGGTGGAACAACTCTATGAGGTAAGCAATAGCTTGAGAGTACTCTTCCTTAATACAAAATGATGATATGCACATAATGTACATATCCATAATGCTTTGTGTAGCCTTGTGAGGCCATATGTTGGGCTTAACTTCTTGCAAGTTTTGCTAGTGACCATTTTTTAGGGGAAAATTGACCAGAATATTTTGGAATCCATGATTATTTGGACTCCCCATAAACCCTTACATCCGAGGACGAATGTTCCTAAGGGGGGATGGTGTTACAACCCATATTCACGTATGTTACCTCATGCCATAAGGTAGTCGACATAAATCCATGAAGAGATTATCTTTAAGATGATAAGAAGTTAATCCTATTATTCTTAAATGATACAAAGGTGTATATGGGTGGTTAGCAAGTATTAGAAGTTAAGTGAATCAAGGATATTGTCAGCCATATTTTCGGGTAAACCTAGAGGGGCTTAATACACTCAAGAGGTAGTGTTTTAATGTATTTTAATCATATAATATCCATATCATAAGTCTTTAAGTCAAACGAGTTATGACAAACATAAGTTGTCACAACTTAGGTTCATAATTTTCTTAAACATTAGGTCAAATGTTACTAAGATTTTCTCCAAATTTACTTAGAATTATGGGGTGATCTACACACAAAATTGGATATCTATCTAGTTTTGCAACTCATTAAACCGTTCGTCGATACGATCTCGGAGTAGAGAGATATTCGCATTTTCGCGAGACTGCACCAAGTACCTCTACATGGGGCCCACTTAGGCAATTTAAGACATTTGGATATATATGATGCCTCCAACCCGTTCTAAGTCATTTTTTTCACTATATTCAGACCATGGAACCCTAGAAACAATATGTCAAGGTTCTCTCACTATTCAAGACCCAAACAAAGGCAAACAACACAAATCAAGTATCGGGAATCGCATGGCGATAGTAAGTTTCTTGTTCTTCTTGTTATTGCTCATTTTTGTGTTGTTGCAGCTCGTGTGGGAGGTGTTTTCAAGGGGTTTATATTCTGTAAATACTCCCTCAAGTTCATAATATCAACCCTAGGTGATTTCAAGCCTTTTAAAGTGATTCTAGTACAGAAGAACCATAATTGATTGCTAGTTTCGCTTCCTTATTGTTGTGGTAGCATAATTTCGTGGATAATTAAGGTCAAGTTAGAGTAGATCTTTCTGTCTAAAGGTAAGGAAACTCTTACTCTACATGTATTTAAGATTATCCAAGTTGCGGTAAGTCATTGAAGCCAGAACTTGTGAAATATATATCGAAAGGCTTGGTAGTAATGTTACCGGTTGGTGGACTATTTTGGGAGGCTCAATATAATTAACATTGATGTTGTTTGGGATGTTTGATGATTGTTTTCACTTGTGGAAAGTCATATAAATAGGGGAGGTGATATCCGTTTCAGCGTAAAATAGGTTGTGGTAGATACATAATAGTTACGACGCCTAAAACGTTAACGATAGTGTCATTTCTCCCATTGTAGACTAAGGAGATGTGACGTTTGCATAGGTTGAAGCTGGGAAATATATACAAGGTATGTGAGGCTATCCCTTTCCTTTTTTTTCACGACTCGGATTTTACATAATGCAATGAACGAGCTTCCAAAGATACTTTGTTCTTAGAAGCTAGCAATACTTACATTGTTTCCCTTCTTATGAAACAATTGATGTTGAGGTTGCTTCTCTTATTCTTATGTTATTAATGTTGTTGGTACTTCCTGATTCTTATAAGGTTTATGGTGAAGATTTAGTGCTAACAAAATATACAGAGGATACCGACCTTACGCCACTCCGCAAGGTTTACAACGTGATTCCATGAGTCGAGCATGCATTATATATATGTATCTATTTTACTCTACCTAGCCGCGCTATAGTTGGACGGGTACGACACCTACTGTGCAACCACTGACAATTAGGTTTTATCGAGCTCCACATGGCTGAGTACGATTCAAGTGAGCCTTATGGTGGTCGGGTATATTTTTATCGAGCCTATTATGGCCGAGTACGATATAATGATGATGATGCCCATAGAGTAGTATGTTTTAAAAGTTCATGTGTGTATATATATATATATATATATATATATATTCATTTCATGTCAGCAGGCCTTAAACTATCCTTGCTTACATTACTGTTCGTACTTATGGTTCACTGCATTACATACTCAATACTTTATTTGTATTAACGTCCTTTTATTTGTGGATGCTGCATGTCGTATTGCAAGTCCTGATAGTTTGACGGGTACGACACCTACTGTGCAACCACTGATCAATTAGGTTTTATCGAGCTCCACATGGCTGAGTACGATTCAAGTGAGCCTTATGGTGGTCGGGTATATTTTTATCGAGCCTATTATGGCCGAGTACGATATAATGATGATGATGCCCATAGAGTAGTATGTTTTAAAAGTTCATGTGTGTATATATATATATATATATATATATATATATATATATATATATGTATATTCATCCTTAAAAGTACCCAATGTTACAGGTTGTATCTTCTCTCTCCTTGCTTACATTACTGTTCGTACTTATGGTATGCATTTTTGTTATAGACATTATGGGTATGTCAGTGCCTTGTTCCGGTAAAGTTACAACATTTATGTTCCCTTAGAGGCTCATAGGCATATGTCAACTTATGTATAGTTTGGTATGCCTTGTCGGCTGGTTTTTGTGTATAGTCTTTCTTGGTAGCGTGGTGGCTTTTACGTTATATATAGTTCTTGATTTTCTGGTCATCCAATGTTTTGTATATTCATATCATCATCTTTCATTGTTGGTTGTCCATGATCTATAACTACCATTTATATTGATTTCGTCGACCCTTACAGATAATAAGAAGATTAGATAACTTGTACATTGGTGCTTGACAAGTATGGCCCGTATACTAGTCATGATCCTCCAGTTTGGGTTGTGACAATAACCAAAGTTCGGATGGTCACTCCCTTACTCAGGGACTGCCATCTAGAAACGAATTTGAACATATCGAGCCATTAAACATAAGGGATAAAACACCTATTAGGGAACCTCCAGAATTTTAAAGGCCAAAACCATACCTACTTAGAGACTGTTATCTTAGGCAAGCCTGGATAACTCGGGGAAGTAAGCCCACTGAGATACACACGAAATTAAAAGGCCACGGTCATATTAACACTGTTCATAGTCATACGAGCATCGTCACAAAAATATAACTTCAAAATTTTCATAACTGGATCTAAAGGCTACCCTCAGCAAATAATATTTTGAATTGCTTATTTTGGGAGAAAGTTTTAGGTGACACCGAACCCAAAATGCCTCAAAACAGAATAATATAAAGGCAGGGTTTGTTCAAACTCACATAACCTAAGTTATTTTAATCTAAGGCATTTCGACCTTTGTGAACACAAACAATAAAGCAAAGGAAAAGTTTGAAAGCCAAAAAGGAAAGAAAGCCTTATATAGATAAACAATCTTTTTACAAAGGCCAGATCGACCTAATACAAAAATATAGAATGCCCAAAACGGCCTAAAAATGCAAAAGAAAGCACAAATATAAAGTCCTAAGTAGCCTGGTCTTCATCGGAGGTAGCATCTCCATCCTCGGGATCTTCCTCGTCTTTGGACTCACTTAAGCTCTCAGAGTCTTCCTCAGGAAAGGCCAGCTTCTGGGCCCTAGTTTCTTCTTCATTGGCATTCTCGATTTTGGCCATAATATCGAAGCCCTGAGCGTGAACCCCCTTGAGGGATTCCCTTCTAGATTTTCATTTTGCATGATCTACCATGCTTCCTGGATAGCCTCGACGTCGACCTTATATTGGGCCACTTTAGCATCAGCTTGGGTGTTGGCCATGGCCTCAGATTTGGCCGCCTCTAGTTCATTAGCAAAGTTTTCCTTATCAGAGATAGCCGAGTACAGTTGGGACTGAAGCTCCTCGATTTTCTTGACCTGCACCGAGGGCTTCTCTCTTACAGCCTAGAGCTGGGACTCGGCCGACTCAAACTCTGCTTGGATGACCTCTTCTTGAATTCTTCAGCCTAGGCCTGTATTGTATCTACTCGTTTCTGAAGCTCCCCGAATTGTTTGAGCTTATGCTGGACCTGCAAAATCGGATCGTTATTCATTATCTCCAATTCATCTTCACTATCGTGAAGCACTCGAAATTGCTGCTTGGCCCATCTCGGCATGCTTATCATGGACTGTTACTAAATCAGCTTGAAGCTTATCACTGAAAAGGTTGTAGGTGTCACTTTTTTCGGTGAGCTCCTCAACCTGAGCCTCGTGCTCCTCCCGGATTCGAAAAAAACGTCATAATGCAATATCGAAGCCTCGACCGAGTGGCCTCAACTCTTTCTGGTTTAGGAACTTCGGCCAAAGCTCCCTCATCAACCTCTTCCGATTCGGAGGAATTTTATATCGAAGCACCAGCCTGTATACGGGCCACCAGCCTAGAATTATATTTCTCTAATTCTTCTTCGGACTCATTCCTTAAATTGGAAGATTGAGTATGAAGGCATAGCACCGGTGTCCCCCCGGTCTTGCAAGACCTCCTCGCGGGGCGATTCTCTTCCGAGCCCGGGGAACTCGTAACCCCTTTTCTTCTTTTTGTCCTGCTTTGGAGTAGATGGTTGGGGAAGGACTTTTTTGCCACGAGATGGCAGCCTCATTTCGACATTCTTCCCAGTCCTACAAAGGAAAAAATATGAGTAAGCTCAAGAAGAATCCCGAATAATAATCATTTTAAGAAAGAAACTTACCATGGTTGCGAGCCTCCTATCTTCCCTTCGATTAACCTATCAAAGCACCTCAGAGTATGATCTCTATGACACTAAGACCTCAACCTATTGCTTGAGTTCAGGAAATACGTCTAACACCTAGGCCTTAGCTGCAACAAAAAAAAATATAGATGAGGAAAAAAGATAAGAGTAAACTGCGAAATTGAGCATTCAAGGCGAAGTACTACTCAAGATTCATGTTGCATTTCTCGGGAAACGGCATGTCTTCGGTAGGAGTCAGGCCTGAAGTCCTTATTCGAATAAATTGGCCATCCAACCTCGGTCACGAGCCTCGTCTATGCTCGATAATGAGGCATTGATGGCCAGGGGATCAAGTTTGATCAGCCCTTCTTGATATAGTCGGGGACTGTAAAGGAATATAAGATGATCTAGGGTGATAGGACATCCCTCGATTTTGCCTACGAACAATCAGAGGAGAATTATTATTCTCCAGAAGGAAGGATGGATCCGGATAAGGGTTACTTCATAACTCTTGTTGAAGGCAGTGATGCTAGGGTCTAAGGAACCCAAAGTGAAGGGGTAAGTGTAAACACTTAGGAAACCATCTATGTGAGTAGGTGAAGGTACCACCACATGCTTTTCGACCCAGTTGCTTTCCGACCCAGTTGCAATCCTCTTTAACATTGTCAAGGAGGTCGCCGTTAATTGTGCATATATACCTCGAGAACCGTTCACATCGACCTGGTAACGATGAGGTCTTTTCAGTCTTAAAGTCAACAACAATAGGGCACCCTCCTAGAATAAAATCCTCAAGGGGATATTCTGCCGCAACTCCGTCATAGCAGGCCGCGACGAAAAGGAGGCCTCCTTTTGCGGTACAATCTTAGAATTTTTTGCCATTATAGAAGAAAAGGAATTAGGATGGTATGTGGTTTCTAAAAGTTCAAGAAATTTTGGTACAAGAGTTGCATAGCAAAGAGATTTTCGAAGAGAAGCAAGAATGAGAGAAACTTTGAACGTAAAGTTTTAGTGGAGGAAGGTGACGATACTTATAGCTTGTTGGTGACGGTTCAGAACCGATAGTGGCCGAGCAACAACATGCAAGCATTTAATGCGTTGGTAACTGAACCGACCGAATATTTCGATATCCACTTGTATGTTACGTCATAATTGGGTTCATTGCTTACGCCATTGCTTATCAAGACGGGATTGGAAAGTTTATATCGTTTCTCGCCATCTTCTCTCCAAGAAACAAGGGGACTATCTGTATATGGTCAAAACCGCGCTTGCCCTTTCGTATTACTAATCGAGGCTGAAACATGATAGGCCAAGGTTCAACCCGCGTTATAACAAACCATGGAGCAAAGTTAGATTGCCAAGCTCGTGACCCAGAGACTGATCATGATCGAGATCGTCCAAGATTGAGACTGAGCAAGATAAAGATCGAGCGAGATCGAGGAAAGCTCACTGAGACAAATAACGAAAAGTCGAAATATCCACAATTGGGCGAAGATCACGGCGGAAATCTCAACACAAATCAAGAAGAGGCCGATTAATTAGCTAATCATGAGATTTCTTATAATATTTAGAATTATATCCTACCATATAAAGGGGGTCTGATTAGTTGTAAAACATATTACATTTATGTAATAAAAAGCAATACAATGCCTTTCTCCAGCTTACATTATCTTGTTATTCTGTCCTTATATCTGTTGAAACCTCGCTCGTTTACGGGTGATCTAACTCGAGGGCCAAGGCTATTCTATTCGTTCGCTTTGTATTTATTTCTTTTGTAGTCAGTTTCAATATTAATATTTATCTTCTTAGGTTATGTCAAACTATATTACGTATCGTTAAAACCACGTATAAATTTAATTGTTATCCAACTTTAGGATAAACAAAATATTGTAGTGAAAATAAAATAAATTAAAGAAGACAGGACGCAATACTCTTTCTCTATCTCTATTCCGAAAACAAGGAAAATCAAGGATAATCTTGCACTGCGGTATGGCTATATGGACTATACTAAGGAAAATAAACAAGTGATTTTTTCCTATCTATACCATATATGAAACTTTATTACAAAAAATGTGCATAGTATCTAAATTACCCGCTCGGTCCACATTTTTCCTACAATTTCTGTACCATTTGTTTAATAAACGATTAATTGAGCAGAATCTTCCATAATTAACGCGCTAAAAATAAGGAGAGAATCTTGAAATTAATTGATTCTAAATTAACGTGCTAAAAATAAGGAGAGAATCTTGGGATTAATTGATTCTATATTAAAATCAATTTTTAAAAGGGAAAGAAATTTCAAATCTACGTATTTCTCTCTATGACTACAATTTAAATCTCGTAGTTTACTTATAGTTTGTAGTTAATTTGTAGATATATTATAGATAAAATGTAGATATATTGTAGATACTGTATGTGATCAAATTTAACAGATTCAAATATGCGTATTTCTCTCTAGGACAACAATTTAAATCTCGAAAATAAAAAGGAACGAACAGCTCCTAAAAATAAGAACAGATTCAACTAATAAGAGTTTCGACGAGCTATTCTGATAGAGTGCTATTTGAAGTTCCGTCTCCTAACCAGCATGTTAATTATCTGCGAAGGGATCAAAACTCTACAGAAATTTCAGATGAACCATACAGGGAAGACTCCACATCTTTTGATGGTCAACAATCGAAGGATTTGAATAGTATTTGTCAAGAGCCATTTCTTATGTCATCCCGCTCTGCTAAATGTACACAGGATTATGGTGGCAATTCACTCTTGCATAGGGCATGTAGTTCGAGTATCAATGGCATGGAGCATAGATCTTTACATAACCAAGCAGAAGAAGCTTCGCTGACCATAATGGTTGCCTTTAATTAAGGAGTAAAAAATGCTTATTAATTAGACCCTTAATTAAGTATGATATAGAATTGGTAATTTAGTATACGGGTTTGTAATTAAATTAAACCTTAAACATGGAGGGTAATAAGGTTTCATATATGGTATAGAAAGGTAAAAATATTCAATATAAATGTCGTGTACAAATATACATGTGGTATGGCTGTATGGACTATACTACTGAAAAGTCGATACTTCGGATCATACAAAGATATCATAGAAAACCTAATTAGTTGTAGAAAAAATAAATGCACTGGGGAATTAAGGTTTAGTTAGTAATTAGATTAAGTCTAAGTAGAAACAAACGGGTAAAGAATTATACACCACAAACCAAAAAAAAAAAAAAAAAAGAAGAAGAAATTGGGTTCTGAATATGTATGCTCGTTGGGTAAAATTTTTAAACAAGGACGTGGATTTTTATATTGGACTACAGTGGTCAATAATATGATATGTTAAGAAGAAAGTTAATTTATTAGTTGATCCATATGTTTTTCAATCTCAACATATTTCCAACTCCAGTGTAATAAAGGGCATATATGTTCTCATATATGCGGCCTACACTGGCAAATTTAATGTCTGGATCCTTCGATTCTAACACAAAAGTAGAGAGGGTCAAGAGACGGTCAAATGTTCAATTGTACTGTAAACCAAAATGTTTTAGGTGAATTGGTGTAATTTATTGCCCTTGGGCAATTTCAATTTTACATTAAAGGGAAATAGTTTTTAACTTTAAAAAAGAGACTTCTCAAAAAATTTGTACGAAAATGGTTTCATGTTTTCTAGGCAATTCTGGAAGAGAAACGTGGAGAAATTGACACGAAAGCAGAAGAATCCAGGAGTCACTAGAAGTTCCAGCCACGTCTAGAGAAGTTGACACGCCATCTAATACACACCGATACAGTGATCACAAGTTTTTAGTTGCTTATATATAGATTCTATGCAGAAGGAAACTATTACAAAAGTTGTACTAGTATTAATTGCATATATACAAAAGCTCAAAGATGCAAACAAGAGTGGCGATTTCTTCAGCTACAAAACTTCATCGACTCTTATTGGCACAATCTCAGAAGAGTGTTGAATACCTCCCAAACAGATTTTGCTCTTCTACTGTAGGTCGAACAGCTGATCCTGCCTCTGGACCTCTTGAAGTAAGTGATCTACAAACAAAATCTCAACCATTTCAATGTCTGAATTTGTGATAATGATGAACGTAAATTGGGGGCTGGATCAAACTTGAACGATATAAAAACAGGTGAAAGAATGGATCATGATTCAATAAAAGTTACTTATTTCCAAAATAGAAAATTGGATATGGTTAGCTCAACTAACAAGTTATCCTGTGTAACAGGATCGTATCCCCTTTATTATTCTTTTTGTGTGTGTGTGTGTGTGTGTGTGTGTGTGTGTGTTTTAGTGAAAGTGTAGGTTAGTCAGTCTCATTTTGATAAAAATATTAGCATACACATTCAAATTTACATGATTCTATATACCCAAGGGCGTCGTAAGTTTAGGTTGCAATTACATTTTGATTCACTAGCTTCACCTGTTTTGAAAGTTTGTTGGGGTCAATGAACTAGTACGTTGTATTAATTTGCAGGGAGATGATTTAGAAGAATCAGTAAAAGTAGCAGAAAACGAAAGGAAACAACCAAATATAAAGCCCGGTAAAGATAACGAGGCATTTGCGCCACCAAAATCACCAACCGGTTCATCCCAGAAGATAGAGAGTACAGGGGTAAACAAACCAATTGACCCTTTGACACAGCAAAAGCGACAGAAATCTAATGTTAGCTGCTCCAGTGGAGCGCTATCATTAGAAGATGTTAGCTGCGTGGGATTAGACGGTACACCGTGGCCTGACGAAGCGAAAGACAGAGGAGCACAATTAGAAGATGACAGAGAATACTTCAAGCATCATAAACCATCGCCATTGGCAGAGATGGAGATGGCTGAGACGAGGAAGCCTATTACACAGGCGACTGATGCACCAGCCGGTGCTGGTATCGCGTTTTATCCCGCACCTGACGGTGGGGTAATGGTGTGGAGGCCGGAGCAATTGGAGACTGCTGAAGAGGCTCTGATGAGAGCGATGGAGATATGGAAACAGAATGCTATGAGAGGTGATCCTGATTCACCACATGGTAGGATTCTAAGACAACTTCGTGGTGAAAACTGGTAATCTGATGATTAGTGGATTGTACCTGTTTTTTGATTATTGTTGGGGTGCTGTTTTACTTTGTCCAATTTCAGGAGCTAAAAACACCATGTGCGTAGAGTGTTTTGAGGCCTGTAGACAGTAAGGATTTTAACGTTTTTTCTGTATATGTACATGAGAAGTGATGGATACTTTTATTTTTTTCAAGATATGAATAAGTCTAACTAGAATCATCAGTGAATTCTCCAATTTACGATTGCAACACCAGATTCTCCACTAGATAAATTACTTTTGATCATTTTCTCTGCGTGTGCTTTTTATGTTTTGTCCTTTGATCTCAAGGTTGTAATTGCCTTGGGAGGAGGGTCCTCCTTGAACTGGACGTATTGAATAACTTGAAGAGAAATAATAGTATATTGTTTGTGAATGAGTGTTACATGCACTTTGCTAATAATCAGAACTCTTTTTATATAGTGGGAGTTTTACTTTATAGAACAATTTTTTGGTCGTTGATACACTCGATAGATTTGCTCGAGCTTATTCAGGCTTGACCTCGAGTCACGGACTCGATGTTTGAAGATAGGCACTCTGACCTCTTGTCCTAGTTTGATGGAACAAGAGGTCGACCTTCAACCGTTCACATTTAAATTTCGATCTCTCATCCAATAGACGAGTCGGATTTCTATCATATATATAAGTTAGTTATTATAATGTGGTTTATACACATGAATTAATATTGTACGAGGACAAATCGTACTCAAAATAAAGTTAGTGAGTAAAACAAATATGATCCACAATACGAACTATAAGACCAGAAAAAAGACGAGAAAAACCATCCTTTATAGCTTTTCAAAATTTTAATAGCTCATATTTTGTCTTACTTATAAAAAACGGCCATTCGGCCTAAAAGTATTGCATATAGTAGCCAAACGAAATTGTATAACAACATAATCGCTTGTAGCTTAGTGGATAAAGCGTTTGTTTCCTAAGCTGAAGGTCGTAGGTTCGACTTTTGCCTGGCGCGATATATAAATATTGTATCTTAAATATGGCAGTGTATCCTTGGTGTATGCAAATGGAATAGTATGACAACATAACTGCTTGTAGCTTAGTGGATAGAGCGTTTGTTTCCTAAGCTGAAGGTCGCAGGTTCGACCTCTGCCTAGGTTCGACCCTTGCCTGGCACGATATATAAATATTGTATCCTAAATATGGCAATGTATCCTTGGTGTATATTGAGCATATCTTGAGTGTGCTTGTGTATCTAAAGTGTATAATTTGTCTGAAAAATATATCAAAATTGTATATAATATGTATTTTCGAATATGTAAACATAGTATATATGAATTATATACAATTTTGTAAGTGTAATGTCTGCATACTATGTATTTGGAGTGTATCATATATTTTTTAAAGTAATATTCTTTTTTGTATATATTTTGTACAGTTATATCTATTTTGTATATTTTTTATATTGACAGTCTATTTTATATATTTTTTGTATAGGGACATTCTATTTGTATATATTTTGTATAGTAACGGTCTATTTTATATATTTTTTGTATAGTGACAGTTTACTGTATATAAATTTTACAAAATTTTGTATATTTTACTAATAGTGACAACCTATTTTCTATGTACCTTCGACTACCTTCCTGCCTTGTACGATTGTACCCTACCACTTACCAAGACATAACTGTAAATTCAAATGTCCAATTGCATATCTGATTTAAAAAGTTATAACCAACATTGTATTCTTCTTTTCATAAGTTTTCTTTTCTTTCTAATTTCATGATATCATATAAGCCGAAAAAGATTATAGCTTGTCAAGAAAATAATTTAAACAGTTGTATGTCCCTTTTAATATTTTCCGATTGGCATCATTGATGATTGGTGTAATTCTCCTTAATTCATACTTCTAATATTTTCGATGGGAGTATTATAAAAGCCAAAATTCTTGCAAATGAAAAATAATGTAATTCTTTGGGCTATTAGTTTTGGCCAACAAAGAGCATCTTTAGAAATTTGTCGAAAAGTGATCATGCAAGGAAGAAAAATTTACTGAAGTAATACTACCACAGTGGGAAACAGAAGATACATAGCCCAAAAAAAAAAGAATCCAAACAAAACTAAATGGGGAAAGTGCAAAAACTATTAGTGTTACCTTCGACCAATCATGTGTTTGTGAGCTCGGTGGCTAGCGAGTAGAATAACTTTTTGGCTATACAATGTATGATGTAACTTTGGGCTAACAGATGTTATAAATTTAGCCCGAACGGCTATAAATGAATTTTGCTCAAAAAAGACTAAAAATACCTTAAAAGAAATACAAGTTTGGCTGTGGTTTTAGTTTATCTAATAGCAGTGACAAGTACATATTAAGAAACAATGGAGAGCGTAATATGATATATAAAAGCTGATTTTAGCTTTTGTGTGTAGAATATTTTATGTCCTTCTATGGATATTTATAGCTCTATTCAGGGAGATAAGATCCTCAAGCTCTTTCTGAATAAAAATAAAACCGTCATTGGTTGTTGTATAACAGTTAGTTATTAATAAAGAGATTCTTTATAACAATTGCTTATTTAATGTTATTTTTCCAACCGATGTCTTCCTTTCAAATTTGTGTTATCTGATCCCATTATTTCGGAATTTATGTAGCATTGAACTCATATTTATACCTGATGTCAACTATTTGCGGACTCATATATTACCTGTCTCCAGTAACACGTGTCACCTAGTCATTCATCTTAACCATTTTGCCACATACACATAGTCCTCTATTTTTAGGTGGCAATACTTTAGTGTTGCCTAAAAGCAGATAAAACTTTTTTCCTCAATGGGTAAGTTTTTTAAATAGTTTCTGACATTTCAAAGGAGATGTGTTACTTCGTAATTTGATAAATGTTTTCACCATTTTTCAAGGTAATCATGACATCATATATGTCGTTTATAAACATCTTGACTCATCACTTTTACCTTTTCCTTTTACAAATTCCTCTTGCTCTTTGAGTTATCTTAGAACCTTACTGCAAAATCCCTTTTCTCAGTAAAATTTCATTTCTCAATTTTCTTACCACCATGTCTTCTACTATTAGTGTTTTGATAAATTCTGGCTTTCTCTTCGGGCGAGGCCCCAAAAAGAACTAAACAAAATAAGTCGATATTGACTTCGAGATTCCTTCCGTTAACACCATCATACCTCTTCGACTTAACGCCCAGTTAGACCTTCAAATCCAAAAAGAATATATTAATCCCAAAAGCGACAAAAACCAGATTCTTCGCATGTATCATTCTTCCATTCTCTTTTCTAACATTTCAGTCGTAACGAAAGATTGTGACTGGGATAACATCGAGATCTTTGTCCCTAACAAGGTAGAAAGGAGAACATTTCAACAAACCAGGGTTCATGTATATTTATACTTACCTTTTGACTTTGGAGTTGGGTAAGGAAATTGACTCCATAATTTAAAAATTTTACAACCGTTGCAAAATCTGGGTAGCTCAAGTGAGTCCATTAATATGGCGTACGATGTCTTGCCTTCAAACATTGTGCTTGAGTCTAGGGAATTCCTCACTCTTTCACATTTAAACAATCTCTATTCCCCGAAGAACTTCCATGGGGTATGCTTAAACTCATCATACGCGGCCATCTTGCCATCCTTATTAGTGTTGATAACAACAACGACCGTGGCTGGGTGGAATGGTTCGTTGGTATTGTGAGCAAAGACATCTTATCGGTAACAACCCTTATAATTCTTGTATCTCTCAATCTTTTTCATAAGTCTTCATATATCTTTTCCTTATCGCAGTTAAATAGAATTTTCTACTTTGTTAACCTTTTATTTCGTCATTCCAGCTACTCCTTGAGAATTACCATCGATTAGTAAAATTATTTGGTAGATTCAAAAAATCTAAGACATTTTCACACCAAACGCGGGATGGTGGAAAAACATGGCCCTTAAATTTGGGTGAAAAGGCAAAACCCATGGTAAAAACTTTACTTTTTTCCTTTTGACCTTCAACATAACTTAGAACAAAATTTACCGACTATTTTACATAATACAGGCATGCCGAAGGTGTCTTCCATTTACAACATGTCCTCAATCTAAAGAGAGCTTTTGAAGCCGTTCTTACTTCGGTGAAGGATCTTCCTCCCTGAGACCCCAGCCCAAAAACAAGAAATCAAAGAAAAAATGTACCTCCATAGTTAGGACTCGGGAGAAGGCTTCAACAAAGAAAACTCCAACTGGACCAGCCATAGTGGTCCTTGTTGATGAAGGAATTGGTGATGAAGCGGTTCATCTTCAAAGAAGAGAAATATCTTCATTAGCTCAACCGAGAGAACTTTGAACACTACAACAGGAAGAAGTACAAGGATTCTTTATGGAAATGGAATTGCCTAAAATGCTAAGACTCCTTTCCGGACTCTGATTAAGGCTTTCGTTCCGAGGAGTTCTACCCCTAACATTCCTCCGCTGAAACAACAACACCTTCTTCACCGGCTTCTACCTCTCCACCGGCCACATCTAAATAGGTAGAAGATGTTCTTTTCCCACGGTCTTCCGATTATGGAAATTTAGGGAACACTTATCCCACATCTATTTAAACCCCTCATTTGTGCGATTTCATATGAATGCCACCTACTTTTCAAGATGGTGGAGGTCTCCAATTACATGAAGCTACTGGCCGCAGATAAAGATTGGGGAAAGATGGACTCAGTTTTTGTTCAGCTCATCTCCCAATTTAACTTTCTTCTCTTCCTTTCTCACTTGCTAGATTTTGCCTTCACAACCCCAACTTTAACCTTTTTAGGATAAACTCCTTTGTGATTGTTACTTAAATCATTCAAGATGGATCTTTATTTGTGATTCAACTTTGTGATCGTTACTTAAATCGCAACTTTTGATGACAGTAAATGGATAGATTTTCACCTACCTTTGGTCCTTCCGGGTTGACCAATTTTGAATAGCTTTTCGGATTTCTTCTTGCTTTACATGATTTTTGAAAGCTCTCTGCTTCCATTTCATTTTAAGATCATGCAAGATGGATCTTTATTTGTGAATTTCCACATCCGATGGTATCCCTATTATATCAACATGGGGCCAAGCAAAAGAATCTGCGTTAGTTTGAATTCAATTAACTTACCTCTCGTGTCTGAACTTAAGCCGGCTCCCACACAAACTCTTCGTTCAGGTCATTGTCCGAACAATATCACAGGATCGAATTCCTTAGTTGATATTTTGATACTTTCATCTTCATCAGGTTTTTGGATTATATCAGATTTAGAGTTCAAACCTGGATTTTCTTGATTACTTGGGTGTTGGTCCGAGTTTCCTTCGATGTTGTATAAATCACTTGTACCTATTATAGCATTAACACTCCTAGATATATGTTGTTCCCCATGAATTTGATGGAGTCCCCATGGTGACGGGAATTTCATGACTTGATGAAGGGTTGACGGGACAACGCTCATATCATGAATCCACGGTCTCCCCATGATTATATTATATGCCATTTCCATGTCTACTACCTGAAATTTGGTATCTTTCACAACACCTTCTACAAAAGTTGTTAGATTTACCTCTCCTTTAGTTACTATACTGGAATTATTGAATCTTGATAAAGTATGCACCTTTAGAATCATCTTATCCTCCATTTGTATCTCTCGCAACACCCTTAGTATGATGATATTTGCTGAACTTCCTGGATCAATCAAAACTCTTTTTATTTTAATATCATATACGAGTAAAGATATTACCAATGCATCGTTATGGGGGTGATCACTCCTTCCATGTCCGCGTCATCATAAGCGATAACTTCATCTTCTAACGTATGGCGCGCACGTTTCCCGTGCATGATTGTGAGTTTGAAAATTTTATTTGAAGCTGGATATGTCACCTCATAAATACCTTCTCCCCCGCTTATAACATTCACGGTTCTCTTAGGTGGCGGGGGTTTTGGTGGCTCTTGTCTATTTTTCATGTAAGCTTGCTTTCCTTTCTCACTAAATAACTCAGTGAGATAACCCTGTTTCAATAGATGATCTACTTCACTCTGTAGAAATCGGCGTTCTGAGGTCTTATGCCCGTGATCATTATGAAACTCACACCAATACTCTGGATTGCGTTTGTTTGGATTTGAACGCATCTCTTTTGGACACCGTACCTTATCTCCCATACTTCGCAAAATAGCTACGAGCTCGGAGGTAGTGGCATTGAAATTGTACCCACCAAATCTCGCCTTCAAACTTCCATCGTCATCACATTGCTCCTGCATGTTTCTATCATTTCTGAATCTTGAGAAAGAACCGGATTCCCTGTTTCTCGATTTTAGATCATATCGTTGATTTTCCTATTTCGTTCTTGAATCTTTTCCTGCAGGGCCCGGATATGGATCGTATCTATTTTTACCTGATATTTTTTCAGTTTCGAACCTTTTAGATCTGCTCCTTTCATCATGGGAGTGTTGGAGTACTGTATTTTCTTCAATTCTGAGTTTTGTGCTATACCCGTTATAAACATCATTCCACGTAGTTACAGGAAATTCACGAAGGCTTTCTATAAGCTTTCTCGTGGCTTCTGAACTTTTGTCGTTCAAATTGCTTGTAAAAGCTATTGCAGCCCAATTATGTGGTACACGGGGCAGAGTCATTCGTTCTCGTTGAAACCTATAAACAAAATCTCCGAGTAACTCCGTGTCTGATTGTTTAATTTTGAAAATGTCCTCCATTCTCTTTTCAACCTTTTGCGCTCCCGAGTGTGCTTTTATAAAAGAATCTGTAAGCTCAGCAAAAGAATTAATAAAGTTTTCAGGTAAGAGAGAATACCAGGTTAGTGCGCCCTTTGTGAGTGTTTCTCCAAATTTTTTGACCAATAGAGACTCAGTTTCCTGCTTGGTTAAGTCATTCCCTTTGACACCCGTAGTAATTGCCATTACATGATCTAGAGGGTTTGTTGTATCGTCATATTTTGAAATATCAGGCATTTTAAACTTCTTGGGAATAGGAAGAGGAGTTGCACTTGGTTTCCAAGGTTGTTGAGAATATTTATCCGCATCTATCCCTTTGATTATTGGAGGAACACTCGGTATTTGCTCAATCCACTCGCTTTGCTCCTTGAGTTGTGCTTGCAAGGTTAGTACCAAATTTTGTAAACAAGAGTTATTTACATTACCTGTATCCATATCTCGTGGTTCACTGGGGGATCCTTCGTTTGTGTTATCAAGACCAGAATGAGGATTCTCCAATGTATTGTTATTAGGGGAAGGAGTGAGTAGCACAGCAGGCAACCGGCCAACTAAAGCCTGAAGAGCTTGGTTAACTCATGCATCAATTATTCTTTGAAGAGTTTGTTCTGGCACTTCGAAGTGTTCTGACTGCTCTTGTTCGTCAGCATGTGATACAGGTACAGGAGTACCCTAACGAGACTGGCGTGGAGAGGCTTGAGGGGAAGGAACTATATTAACATTGTGCAAGTCCCCTTGAGCATGAGGGATCTGGTTTTCAACAACATTGTTGTTGTTGTTGTTGTTGTTGTTGGTGGTGGTGGTGGTGGTGGTGGTGGTGTTCGACATGATGTTAACAACAAGTAAGGTGTGTAAGCTTTGGAAAGAATAGATTATCAGATTCCCGGTAACGGAACCAATTTGTTTAACCAAAATATGAAATTTCGATTAAAACTAGAAAATAAGAGAAAAATCGGGTTACTGATAATCAAGAGACTAAAAAGTATAGTAAGCTTTCGATAATAAGAATAAACACCAAAGAAAATTGTATTTCAATATGATCTTAGTAGTCAATCGTGTCCCTACAAATTATGTAACTTCTTCCGTTTATAGCTGATCCTAGGTAAAGAATGAAACTTAAGCTTTAATGATATAATTATGAGTAATAAATGACATTGAATAGGCCGTTACACACTTATTCCTATTAAATACAAATTCTTCAACGTATTAGGTATTTAATATTGAATCTGGTCTCCTTTTTGTTTTTGAATCCATGTGTTTGACGTCTTTCGTTCCGTTGGTTCTAAATATCTTGAATTGATACGGAACTCGTGTCTACTTACTTTTCCCTTTTCCCGTGTCTTCTATCATTAACTTCATATCTTTTTGAATATTCAAGAATCCCGAGTCTTAAATGCCTTATTTAGATACGTGATACGTATCTAAATTACTCCTCGTGTCCATTCTGAGCTCTTCTTATCAATTAAATATTATTTGTTGACCTTTTAACCAATCAACGTGTCATGCCACGCCACCTTTAATAAAAATTCAGTTTTTTTCCAATACATCGTTAGCTTTATTTTTTAGTATCTATTCATAGTTAATAAAAATAATTATCTAAAATTATATTTTACATTATCTAATAGTGTTGAAATTCTTGTATACCTATCAGAATACGAAAGTTGAAACTCTTAATTAAATTGTATGGGTACTATTCTCTGTGTCACAGAGAGAGTGGTGGCTTAGCTTAGAAGATAAAACTCTAGGAATGGTGCGGTCATCAATACACATGCACTCCTCCATCAAACCCCACATCCATTGTCTTCATTATCCTCTCCCTCTTTTAGCCCTTCACTGCTGGTGTATCTCTTTCCAGTCTCTCTTCTCACTTTTCCACCCAACACACTCCTTTTCTATAGTGCCATACACAGCTTTGCATTTACTTCTTGTTTTTGTACATTCGAAACTTCTCCTTTTCCCTTGCTTCATATTTTCTCTGCATTCAGCGTCTTCTCAACATGGGGCCTTCCCTGCATTCTCAGTTACTACTATTTCTCTACAGCCTCAGTTTACTTCTGCTTTCGTTCAAAGTCCAATTAACTTATGCTATGTCAACAATTACAGCAATGGCCAAAGACCAAATAGCCTGCACAATGTGCTCCTCCTGTGACAACCCATGTCAGCCAATCTTCTCTCCACCACCACCATCACCTCCGCTTCCATACTCGCCTCCACCGTCACCGCCGCTGCCACCACCTCTTTCCCCACCCTCATCAGTCTATTATAGTCCACCGCCTCCTTCACCGTCCAGTTCTTGCCTGGGAGACTGCTCTCAGTCACTATCGCCGCCGTATAATGGCGGAGGAGGCGGTGGCGCTGATGGTAACTACTTTTATCCTCCGACCAACCCATCTATATATCCAACTCCTCCACCTCCAAACCCCATTGTACCGTACTTCCCTTTCTATTTTTACAACCCTCCTCCACCTAATACAGCCATCTCCAACTCCGTTCAATTTCAAAACAATCCTTTTATCAGTTGTATCATCCTTGCCATGGCCATTTTCTTGCTTCTTTGACCATAAAACAAGAGCAGAACATTTGAAATAACTGTTGTTACAACATCTGTGTATACTTTATTCCTTCTATATATCCAAATTCCAATTTGAATATATATTTCAGATTTAGAAAATTAATTTTCAGAATGCTCGCAGCAAGAAGAAAGGCCAGGGGATAGAGAGGAAGAACAAGAAATGGTGGACAAATAAACTGGGCCACCAAATTGCCATGGAAAAAAGAATGTTCATTGAAAGACACCCTAGTCTTCTTTTGCACGTGTGGTAGTAGAATAGCATAGCTAAAGGTATTCTTACCCATGACTCATGTGTCACATCGTTACTACATTTAATTCACATGATTGTTGATAGGACGACTAAAAAAATTCTTGTTGTATACATGCATGTACCCATCCTATATGAAAACTCTGATTATCCTAATATTTGTGTTTCAGATTGTTCAGTGACAAATAGTATACCATTTCCTTTGCTTTGTCAACAACAATCCAATAGGTATATTAAAACGAGGTGGGGTCCGGGGAGGAGTAATATGTGAACGAGCACTTCCTACTGCGAGAGGGCGGAGAGGCCTTGTTTCGATCGACGCTAGCAGCGTGGAAAAGAAAGGCGAACAAACAAACAACAAAAACCGCGTTAGTTATTCAGTACATACAACGACGTAAAAATTATACTAGCATAAGAGACGTATGTACCGTAAATAAGCGAGCATGCAATAATATTAAAACGTCAGTTACGAAATAATGCAATAAGAAACACCTGCTAATGCGTCGTGGCGGCTACCGCGCGCTTACGCCGCGGGAAGGAGTACGCGCGAAAATCTGAGCTCATATCTCTCGACGCGATCTAGGCATCCGGCTTTCTGCTCGGGGTCGTGTCGCTACGAAATACGCGTCGCCGGCCATGTCGCATCCGGTCCTCTCCCGGTATCTCTTGGGCCTCACTGCTGCTACGCCGCGCACGAGCCGTAGCCATTCACGACTCTTCTACAGGGCCGTCGAGGGCCTCGCTCACATCGTGCCGGAACACGCGAAGCCTCGCCTCGCGCGTCTTCTGATCGCGGGGGCCGCCGCGGCTTCTAGAATAAGCTTCGTTCCATGTCTTATCTGACTCAGGTGAGCCGCGCAATCACGCTAGCATCCATCATCTCCCTGACCTAATCATCCTGCTGAACATAAGATTCTTCGCGCTGACACTCCAGTCACGTCTGACGTGGCGAGTCCTAACCACGACTTCTATAAAACTCCGCTCGAGTTTACGCAGCGCTTTTATCCTGTGACGCTGCGATCTGCACTTGCACTTCGACCGCCCCGCCATTATACGGTTGGGTGACATCCCAGTCTGTCTCCGTCCGCCGGATCGCCGGTCCAAGGTATTCAACTATCACGTGCGTTGTCTTCGAGACACGATGCGTCGCGCTCACCACTTCGCTCGGCTCGGTGACTAGCTGCTGCCGAAATGTTCGCGTCGGGCACTGCTTCGGTTTGAACCGCCAGACTCGAGTACGTATCGTACCTGCTGCCTGCGTGCCGCGGGCCTGTCTCGTATATCGGACTATATCGTCGACGAAATAGCGTGCACGGTACGTACCCGCCCGAACGTCGCGCGTCCAGCATCACGTCGCGAGAGCGAGCAAGAGGGGGCTGGCGCGGATGCGCCGATGGAGCCAGCGCCGGAGAGTGATGCGAGTCGCCACCGCGCTGTCACCGACCACGGACTTGCGCTCCATCGTACATGTCGCTCGGTTGCTACGATGTGAGGCTTCAGAGCACGCGCTTAGCCTCGAGCACCTCCATCAGTACCTCGCTGGGGACACGCGTCGTACGCGTCTCCAAGTCGATAAACGCGTGTGCGAGTCCTGTACACTGTCATCTGACGTCCACACCAATCTCCTAACAAGGTGTATAAACTACAGTAGTGGACGAGCCGGCGTAAGCCGAGCTCGGTTCACGGAGATAGATGTCGCCTCCTCGCGCAGCCTCGATCGCACCGGCTCCCGGGACGCCTCGTGGTGTGGCTTATTGATTGATGCCCGTGTAGTTGTTGCAACTGCCGAATATCCCTTTGTTTTTATCTAAAAGTTAAATATGCCTTAACTCCTCCGGCATCCTTTTGGTACTGAAGATCGCATTGAACAACCTGGTGAGCCAACTACAACTCTGAAACACCCGTGCATTCCGAACTGCGCCGGGATTTACGTACGGCCGGTCGGCTCGACCTCCTGCTCATCTCGCAAAGCACCGCCGACCTCTTCCACTGCAATGCGTACTGCGGTACTACTAAGTCTCTGTAACGGCTACGAATGCCAGCTCCCTGGTTACATGTTTTGGTCCCTCTGCCGTTTAGAAGGTCTCGGAAGTACGCATGCCTACCCCTGTTTGATTTGAGACTCCCAGTCAGAACTGCACCGTCCTCGTCCTTGGCGCTTGACGACTGGTCTAGATCCCGCGCTTTCGCTTTCCTCGCTTTGGCTAACTTGAATAACTTGTCTCCTCGCTTGCTCCCGATTCCTCGTACGTACGACCAAAAGCCGCGTTTTAGCCTCGAGGACCGCGATTTCGCTTCTTCCTTGCCGCCTATAGCTCTCTCTGCATTCGCTTTGCCTTTCTTCGCCGACTGTGCTCTGCCGACCCATAGCACGACTTTCTTCTCTACTTTCCCTCGACTACGTCGTTCCACCACAGTCGCCACGATGTACGCCTGGATAGCCTTTGGTTACTCCAAGCACATCCCGCGCTGCCTCCCTAACCAGGTTCGCCGTCTCTGACCACATTGCGTCTGCCACCCCAGAACTACTCCAAGCTCCGCCGTCGACTAACCTCCTCTCCACCTCCTGGGCTTTCTCTTTAGTCAGAGCGCCCCATCTAATTCGCGGTTGGCCCCGAGCACCCCTTTGCTTCTTCTTCACCCAGATTCTGACATCCATCCCTTCAAGCGATCGCATTGAGTAAAATTTCTCGGAATAACCTTGCAGTCCCTGCACAGACCTCTATCGCTCCTTCTGAGAAGGAGGAAATCGATCCGAGTCCTCGTCGTCGAACTTTTGAAGGTGACAAAATGCTCCTCCCTCTTCTGAAATGTTGAGTTAGCAATCAGAAGCTCGGAAGCCCTAGCGAAATCCAACAGCGCAGAGCCGCCTCCGTTCCTAACCCCAAGGCCAAAGCCACCGTGCACCTCACCATAACCACTAGCATCTGCCTCAATATGGCCGTTAAAGTCCACTTCAATGATCAACTTCTCAGATTGAGGAATACTACGCACCAACTCTTCCAAGTCGTCCCAAAAACGCCTCTTGACCTCCTTATCTAAGCCCGCATGCGGTGCGTAGCGCTGATGACGTTGAGGACGCAACCCCGATAACCAACTTAATAGACATCAACCTATCGTTCACTCGCCTAACCTCCACCAGCTTTGTCAGTATAGGAAAATTTAGCATTGAGAGTTGGTGAGTATGTATGGACAGTATGGTCTAAGTATGCATATATATATATATATATATATATATATATATATATATATAGCTCAAGTCGAACTAAACCTACCTGCTGTTGTCAGTCGACTTGGTTTGTTAATTGGCGCGCGAATTTTGCTCATAGAGAGGAAACGAGGTACTAGAAGATTAGATGCCATGGCAATGGTACAGAATTGCTCGATGCAGTGGAGGGCTCTCAAGAAATAAGAAATAGTAGTAAGAAATTAAGAATCATGTGGCGTACGTACAGTTAACTTTTGTTTGGATAGTGTGGAGAGGCAATGGGAGATTTGGTTTTGGTTTCACTTTCATATATATGCCATATGACCATAAATTTTTACGTCCATATTGCCATATGACTCATATATCCATGTATACTGGATTGCGGCATGGACACACAATAGGGCTTAATTTGCAGACACCGCCACCTCCCTCTCTTTTGGGCCAAAACACTTCAAACTTCCATTTCTCACCATCAGCCCAAATGGAATAACTTAATAGGGCATGGGCACAAAATAGGAGTTATTCAAACATATGTGATCGTGACAACAAAACATTCACAAAGGAATCACTTAGCAAGAAGAAGGGATGTAACATGGCAAGAGAAGATAGCCTCGTAAATTAGTCTACCAGATATACTGATATATGGTATTCTTCCATCTTGAGGAACGCCAAACTATGACCCTTAAAATTGGATTTCTGAAGGATTTTTAGGAATTGTTGAACGTTTAATGTGTCTTAGAATCTACCAAAATTCGACATTTGTCCACTGATGAGATGTGAAAGCATAGGAAATGAACATGATTAGTATCATTGCTGCAAAACGCATGCGTAAGTATACGTGGTTGACAATATAGGATTGTAAGTTCAGATATCTTACTCACACGGACTTATGATCAACTATCAACTAAATTAAACCAAACAATTAATCTATTCAAGCGAATCCTAAAGTTTGAATATTTATCTAAAATTAATCTAGAATAACAAATTAAGTGATTAAAAGAAACAATTTGGCGAATATTATAGAGACGAATTCGCTGTGAGTGAATAGTCTAGAGCTATGAGTTATCTAACAATCCCGTTGTATTTTCTACCTATATTTCTAATTAATTTATCTAGTTTATTGGTTGGTCCGGTTAATATTGCTCGTAGCTTTCTCCCGGAGTACAACTCGCCTATTCAAGCTAACTAACACCTATATTCCTATGGAATTAGGATTAACAAAAATGCATTTATAATTCTCGTATAATAATCAAGCAAGGCGATAAAGTATATTTCTATCCGAACCACAAATCTATCCCCTTCCCTTCCCCAGAGTTAAGATGTTGCTCTACTCAATCTTATATGCAATCTAGAACTCCCTCTCCCGCGTTCAATCCTAGATTCGTAGATAGTATTCAATTGGTGATCAAGCAACTAAATAATTAAGCACGAGATTAAATAAATAAACTAATATGATAAAATAATAAAAATAATTTAAGCTTCAAAGTTCAAACTATAACGTTCACGTAGCACCCCACAACTATAGAACTATTAAATTATGAGATTAAAGGAAGAGAAGAGAAACCAGTTAGAAGCCTCATCCAAGCGTGATGTGTATTCCTCCACGCGAATTCTCCTTCGAATTATGTTAGGTCCCCTCCAAATCAGGTTTAGGATCGCTTTTTATACTAGTTGGGGAATCTTGGGCTGAAATAACCTTGTCCCGGACAAAGTTGGACAAAAATCACATTACCGGCGCCTAGCCTAGCGCCAAGCACTGTCCCTGGCGCTGTTAATTAAAGCACATTATTTCTGGCACCACAGGTAGCGCTAGGTGCTAGCTGTGGCGCTGGAAATTCTATTTTTTGCTTTTTGATCCGTTTCGGCTCTAATCTCGTACCTTTCACTCCCAATTTCTCCCAGATCATTTCTATACATAAAAACACTTCAAATTAATATAAATCAACAAAGTTTACATCCTAAATCCACGAAAAATAAGTAAAACATGAGGTGGTGTACATATAAATATATATGCTTTAAGCTAAATATTAATACCCCACACTTAAACTCTTACTCGTCCTCGAGCAACGAGACTATCAACTACAATTTAATTTTTTCCAACATACACTCTACCAAAGACAATAGTTGATAGCAACAACTAAACTGTAGCATATCTAATCACTTGCACTTTTCTCTACTTATGCCATTCTTTACATATTCACAACACAGACAACATGCTCATAACAATCATAGCCTTAAAAACCGACTCAATATAACGGTGCACCCATGGCTAGAACACCCAAATGAGAAGTCTAATAATGTTACCTATCCTTCGCGAAATCATGTGCTCTCACAACAAGAACAAGAGGGTAAGTTGAATATATTCGAATCTCATGATCAAATATAATTTAAGAACTCATATATATCAAAGAAATCTCTCACTCTCACAAAGAAGTCACATGCATGCAAAAGGTACTATAGGCTTGCCCATAATTTAAATCGTCACTACTGTAGGCTCACTCGATCTAAAATCAATTAGAACTTTATATGGTTGTAATGTAGGATAAGGGACGGGTAGGATATATTTAAGATTAATGTTTCACCCTCCTAAGCACTTTAACACATCACATAATAAACTTTAAGCGTAAATTCTTCAATCAAATTCAATTTCACAAACAAGATCACTCACCAAAATTATTTTGTTTTTTCTTTAAGAACTACTTTAATATACCCCACTAGCAAGAACATGACAACAATTTATTCCTTTCAATTTTTCCTTCTCTCATTTTTTTTTTGACTCTTTTTTTTTTCTTTCAACTAGTCTTTTTTCTTTTATCAATTTCTGCCAGTGGTGTATTATTTTACAAAATAAGTACCCCTTTCTTCTCCATTGGATCCCCTCAAATTCCACCCATACTTAGTCCTTACTTCTTCGAGTTCTCATTTTATAATTAAAGTGCTTTTAGAGAAAACATGATCAAAATAATGCCAATTAAGAATAAAATGGGTATATGCTCGTAACGTGAGTGCAAATAAAAGGTCTATATTCTCAAAAAGGTTCACTAGGTATAGTTTGTATTTTGTGATAAGCATTAAACTTAAAGATCAAAACAAGCTAAAATCGTTTTCCAAACCGAGCATCGCCTAAAAATTTTCTTAAACTCACATACCTGGCAAGTTCTAGACTCAATCACAATAACATGGACTGCATACACCTCACTTCTCACATGGAACATGACTCACTAAGGACGGTCTCATTCCGACTCTCAAACACATACAAAGTAAGTATTCACGGAGCCATAAATATTTCACATTAAGCACAAAGAGAATATAAGTCAAGCAAAAGAGACATAGGCGTCACAAAAAAACTATCCAATTTCATCAAGGCATTATGTTGGCCCAAGTGAAGGTTAGTATTTAAGACTGATAAAGGAAGTTCATGCATGAACTAGGTCCATCCCTCAGGTCCCAACCCTCAGGTGTAAAAAAGGAAAGATTCGAGCATGTGGGATGCACATAAAGGAGATAAAATTAACTTGGTGTATTTAATATCTTTTGATTGAAAAGGTTGCATAATTGATAAGAAGAAGGACTCCTTACTCAAAGAGAACATTATCCAAGATAGGAAGGAGTTAGAAGTTGAGATCAAACTAGAACTCTTCCACAAAGAAAGAGTTGCATCGGAACTCTAGTTATTTCTTCATCTAGTAACTCTATAAATTTCAGGTTGCTCTCACATTACATGTGTTGCACAAAAATGCAGAAGTTAAACGTGAATTGAGAGCAAAATAGCAAGACTTTTTGCAAGCAATTCGTGTGTGATTCAACTGTGCAAACCTAAAGCTACATGAACCAGATTGAAGAACTAGCTCCATAAAGAGTTTTATGTGTCTTTCTTTATTTCTAGTTCAATTGTAGTAGGTGTTATATTGTACCTTTCAGCTTTATCAAGAGACAATTGTAATAGGTACTCAGAGTATTCAAGTTAGAGTTAGCTTGAAGTTGTCACGATCCAAACCCCTCTCCGGTCGTGATGGCACCTCTCGTGAAGACAAGGCCAGCTAGACCATTTTAGAACACCACTCTAAAGAAATTAAACAGTTCAAATATGATTTAATGATATTTATTAGAGGAAGCACAACCCAACACAACCCTAATCGGGGTCTCACAAGTCACGAGCAACTATTAGAATATAACTACCACTACAAATCTGAAATATATAAATAGGACTGATAAAACAAAGGAAGAACATGCGGTGCGGCGAACGCTGGCAGTCATCTTGCTAATCTCCATTATCTTAGCCTCTTATCAGCTCAAAACCCGCTACCAGGTGAACAAATACCTGCATCTGCACACGATGTGCAGGGAGTAAAGTGAGTACTCCAACTCAGTAAGTAATAAAAGTAAATAATAACTGAGCAGTAAGAAATCACGTAAAGCAAACCATCATATTGTATAGAAGTAGGGTACAATCCTTTGAGAAAACAGTGAAGCTGTGAAATCTTCATCTTGGCTGAGTTTAAATCTCTTGTGAAAATGATCGTTTCAATAGTTACGAAAACGATTTCAAAATAGTTGGTGCTGATAAAAACAGAAAAATCCGCCCTCGGGCACTAATACCACGATATAACAGGTAAAAATTCAAATAGATATGCAAGATGCGCACATAAAAGTTTGCCCCTCAGGCAATATCTCAAAACAGTACGAGCCCCTCGGGCTCAGTCTCAGAAACACTCTCAGCCCCTCGGGCTCTCTCTCTCAGATTACTCCCAAAACAGTATCATACAGTAACTACTATGGCGTGCATCCCGAACCACATATTGATGTGGTGTGCAGCCCGATCCATATCTCATTACGGTGTACAGCCCGATACTATATATATATATATATATATATATATATATATATATATATATATATATATATATATATATATATACGTATATAGCGTGCATCCCGATCAATATATAATATCTTCACACCCAGGCCCTCGGCCTCATATCACTCAGTGTATCCTCACATCTTTCCCTCGGCCACACTCAGTATATCTTCACATCTGGCCCTCGTCCACACTCAGTCAGAATATCATCACAAGTCCCTCGGGCATTAGTAAAATAGTAGTTTTCAGCCCAATTAAAAATAGCCAAATTTACAAGTGGTCGTTCAAAATAATCCAGTTTTAAAAGTAATCGAAATTTAGCCATTTTTCATGTAAAGATAAATCTGAGCGAAAATAATGGTCAAAAACCGGAAAATACTCTAGTATATTATGTTGGAGTTCCAGGATAAGTATACTTGAACTCCAGCATATTATACTAGAGTTCCAGGATAGTATGCTGGAACTCTAGCATAATATGATGAAGTTCCAGCATAAATATACTAGAGTTCCAGCAAAGTATACTTGTCCAGTATAATATGCTGGAAGTTCATACACAAGTGTTCAATCTCCGGTATATTATGCTGGAAGTTTTCGTGTGTTGGAGTTCCAACATAATGTGCTGGAAGATCATACACAGATGCACCAACTCCAGTATATTATGCTAGAACTTTTCGTGTGTTGGAGTTCTAGCATAATATGCTGGAAGTTCATACATAGGTGCACCAACTCCAGTATATTATGCTGGACCGGTCTCCGTTGCAGCAAAATAGTTGCTATTTTTTATTGACTTGATAAACGCTGATTATTTTTGAATGATCAATCCAAAAACTGACTAGACCGGGCTATTTTTATACTTTTCAACTATTATTCTGATATTGCTTCTCGAGCATCAGCCTAATTATTTAAGGTCAGCTGAATAGCGTCAAATAAACACTAAATTGTCCTAACCCACCATCCATCTAAACGACGGCCCGTTGAATTACAACGGATCATAAAGAGAAATGTTAAAGAATGGAAGAGAAGAAAGACAATAGCATTACTGGCGATCTGTTTTTGAGAAAGAAAAAAAATATTGTGTACATACTAATTCATTAAAAGTAAGTTGTTTCACCTTTTTATCAAGATTCTCAGGCTGACTGCCACGAATAGCGAATAAGAATAAAGAGACAACTGGAATATGGTTTCCGTCGTTTTTTTTTCTCATTAGCAAAAAGAAATATACTCCTGTTTTTCACATTTAATAAAACTAAACAATATTTCTTCATACCTTCAATTAAAGGGTCAAGGTCTAATTGATAACTGTAAATGGAATTCTTTTGTCCTGCACTCATGTGGTCTGCGTAGTGATTATGATCTCTTCTTTTTTTCCTCATAATTTTACTCAAGTGATTAAGATCTTTTCAGTTGACATTTTCTTTGTCCCGGTAAGGAAGCTTGAAAGAGGGAATTTTCTCATCTATGACCCCAAAAGAAATATGGCAGCCGGAGCATAAAGTAAGTAAAGCAACCGCTTTAGGTCCCATATTTGTGGGTGTCCTATTTTTTCTTACACCTAATAAATTGTGTATATATTTAAAAAAGAGTTATGTAAAGTGAAAACGTTTAATTTCTTTCTTTAACAAATATAGAGAAAAATGATTTGTAATTACTATGATTTCTACCAAGGAAATTGCACTTGAAATGAATATTGAACCCAATTTTCATAAGAAACGTGTTGTATATAAGAAGTAATAATTTGATGCTAATGTTGATAATGAAATCTCAAAATATTTCGAAGAGTTCTTTAGAGTTGATTACTTCTATACATAATACACAGGGCTATTTTTCACTTCAAAATAGATTTGTAAAATTTAAAGCATATGGAAATACATTTGATTTTCTATTTGGCAGTAAAAACTAAGATCACTAAAATTTTGAAACTTTAAAAAAATATAGCCTTAATCTTGAATGTCCTTAAAGAATAATAATCAACTCGATATTGATGGTTTAGATTTATTTTCTTAATTAAAAATATTTAAGGAAAATAGTACAATTAGAAGATAGCAGTTTAATTGCTACATTTAATCAAATAAAAAGATTTAATTCTTTTCCAAATGCCTACATTGCTTATGGAATAATGTTAGTAACTCATGTTACCAATGCTTCAACCGAAAGAAGTTTTCAAAATTAAAATTGATAAAATCTTACCGAAAATTAACAATGTCACAACAAAGGTTAAATGGATTAGCTATATTGTTAATTGAAAAATACTTATTAGGAGTTATTGATTATAAGAAAATTATTAATAACATCGTATAAAAAAAGGACTTCAAATAAATAATAAAAAATTTAAAAAGTTAAGGCCTCTTATAAAGTTTGACTTTAGCCACAAAATTTGCCGGGCGGCCTATATCTCCAACGATTCAAAATAATCAAAAATTACTGGTATCCCATGTTATTTCAAGTTTGCTTCGACTCGCATCAATTACTAACAATATTATCTTTTCAAATTTTAATTCATTATTTAAAAAAATTATTATTATCAAATTCGATCGTCTATTCGAATTTTATTCTGGAAAAAATAACGTCCAATTAAGTTTCTTTAATTGAAAAGGTGAATTAAGAGAGGAAGAAAAAGTAAAAACAAAGAAAATATGGTAGTAATTAACATCATTATATCATATATTCATTTGTCAGTTTTTCCTATTCCAGGCGTCGTAAAATGTTGTCGCACTTTTAAATCTTTGTTCCGAGGTGACCCAAAAAGCATACATGTGTGGACACTATTCGAAGCACAATCTTCCACCTTTCTCATTTGTGCCAAACAAATGTTGTAAAGAACCAATATCTATATTGATAATTAAACCTTTCAAAACAGGAACATCGTCAATGATCAATAATCTCTAAGCAATAAAATTGGTGCACAGAAACTAATTCGAGGTTTCATTATAGAATAGGATGAGTACTACATGTATTAAATAAGAAAAATTTAATAATATCAGCAATGGTGTAGCTAGAACTAAGCATGTGATTCTTCAATAATAGTTGAGCCACTTTATTCCACTACCTAAAGGTAAAAGAAAACTATTCCTACTATCCTTTTAGAAGCATATATGAGATGTCCTCCGAATCCATGGCAATTTGACACACCATCTTTATTTTCCCATCATTTCTCTTTGGTCCTCTATCTCTAATTGGCTTTAATATATTTCTTCTTGCAGCCTGCACATTGTCTAAACCTGAAACGTCTATATATTTTATTTGGATAAAACAATGAAGTAAACAAACATAGATGTTACACAACAGTTAATTCTGAAATTCGGGCACGAACAAAGTCCCACTCAAACTACAATAAGAAAAACACGTTACATAAAACATAAAGATATTCCTAGAGACGTTAAAACTAAGTAAAAATTGTGCTGATTTAGCTAAAACTAACAATATGACACCATATTAAATAATGCTTTAGGCTAAATTAGACCTGTAATTATAAGGTCTACAGGAAAAGTGAAAGGCATGCAACGGCAAGAATGAGACAAGTAATGAAGGGATGATTCTTGAATTGAACGGATTTGCTAGAATTAGCTGAAGGTGGTGTGAAATAAGGGTAGATGGAAGGATTATTATAAGGCGGTGTTAGAGGCTGCAGAGAGCAGTCTCCCGGGCAAGAACGGGGTGGTAAGGGTGGCGGTGGACAAATATTGATGACTGGTGAGGATGGGGGAGGAGAAGGCGGAGGTGGCGGCGGTAGTTCTGGAGGCGGAGGTGGCGGCGGTA
Organism: Nicotiana noctiflora; assembly: GCA_032618575.1. Classification (NCBI taxonomy): domain Eukaryota; kingdom Viridiplantae; phylum Streptophyta; class Magnoliopsida; order Solanales; family Solanaceae; genus Nicotiana; species Nicotiana noctiflora. The sequence goes on along the minus strand of JASVEL010001481.1, from coordinate 23,538 downwards.
GTTCTGGAGGCGGTGGTGACGGTGGAGGAGGGCATGGAAGTGGAGGTGACGGTGGTGGTGGAGACAAAATAGGCTGACATGGGTTTTCACATTCGGCGCACATATTGCAAGCTATTTGGTCTTTGGCCATTGCTGTGATTGTTGACATTGCTTGAATAATTTGGACATTGAGTGAAAGGAGAAGAAGTAAATTGAAGCTGCACAAAATGAATCGAGAATTTGGAGGATCCCCCATTTTCGAAATGGCACTTAACTTCAATGCATCAAAATGTAGAAATACAATAAGTTGGTGGAGAAGTGGGTATATATGAAGACAATGGTTGTGGTATGTGGGGTTGATAAGATGGACTAGTGCATGAACTATAAGGCTTCTTGTAGAGTAACAAGTATTACCTCGGTTTCAATTTATGTGAATCTATTCGACTGAGCACAAAATTTTAAAAAAGAGATAAAACTTTTGAACTTGTGATGTAAAATAAATCACATATATTTTTTGTGTGGCTATAAATCATTGAATAAAGGTAAATTGTTTCCAAATAGAAAAATATGTTATTTTTTTGACACGAACTACTAAATAATAGGTTCACACAAATTGAAATGGACGGAATACTTTTTTCTTCTTAAACAAATATCTTAAGGCTTCTGGTAGAGTAATAAGTACTTTTTATTGTTAAACAAATATCTTAAATTTGAATTTTGAGGATGAAATTGCTTTTGTTAAGAAATGTATTATCTCTCATGCAAGATTTTTTAGCGCGAATTTTGATTTAACCGTACCTCAATATAAATATCAACATCGAATAAAAAAAAAAAGGAGACTACAGTCCTAGTGTTTTATCTTCTACGCAACCAATATTTGTGTGACAAGTAACAATGCCCATTGCAATTTTAATATTTGGAAAGGTGTCTGGGTGGCTTGAACTGTTATTTGCATATTTAACAAGTAATTAAGCAACAGGTACGTAGAGGCTTTAATTTCTCTTAAAATTCCAGCAGGCACGGCGCTCTCGGGGCATTCAGTTTGTAAATCACCGCCATGTTAAGAATTCGAGCATTTATGACTTTTTTACCACGTAAAGTTCAATTGGGCCTTCCTTCCTTTCCTACTATGTAAAAACACACACACACACAAAAAGAGAGTGTCACTTTATACACTGATAGTGTAATTTATTATTACTAGATTGTCAATAAGATTATTATACTCCCTCCGTATTAATTTATGTGCATTTATTTAATTGAGCACGGAATTTAAGAAAAGAGAGAAGACTTTTAAATTTGTAGTGTAAAATGAGGTACATACGTTTTGTGTGGCTATAAATCATTGCATAAAGGAAAATTGTTTACAACAAGGAAATAAGTCATTCTTTTTGGCACAAACTAAAAAGGAAATAAGTTCACATAAATTGAAACGGAGGAAATATGTAAGATTACCAATATAAAAAATGATATCGTTTAAAAGAGAAATGAACAAGCATCTTAACTACCTTTTACAACTTGTTAACCTTTTTTTTTTCAACTCCGGATAGATGATATGAAGAGGCAAGGGCGGCCCGGGCATAAAGCAAGTAAAGCAATCGCTTTAGGCCCTATATTTGTGGGGACCCTATTTTTTCTTATACCTAGTAAATTATGTATACGTTTAAAAAAGAGTTATGTAAAGTAAAAACGTTTAATTTCTTTCTTTAACAAATATAGAGAAAAATGATTTGCAACTACTATGATTTCTACCAAGGGCATTGCATTTGAAATGAATATCGAACCCAAATTTTTTAAGAAACGTGTGATATATAAGAAGTAATAATTTGATGATAATGTTGATAATGAAATCTCAAAATCTTTTGAAGAGTCCTTTAGAGTTGATTACTTTTATACATAATAGACAGTGTTATTTTTTTACTTCAAAATATATTTGTAAAATTTATAGCATATGGAAATACTTTTGATTTTCTATTTGGCAATAAAATCTAAGATCACTAAAATGTTGAAACTTTAAAAAAATATTGTCTTAATCTTGAATGTTCCTTAAAGAATAATAATCAAGTCGATATTGATGGTTTAGATTTATTTTCTTAATTAAAAATATTAAGAAAAATAGTACAATTAGAAGATAGAAGTTTAATTGTTACATTTAATCAAATAAAAATATTTATTTCTTTTCCAAATGCCTAAATTGCTTATGGAATAATGTTAATAACTCATGTTACCAATGCTTCAACCGAAAGAAGTTTTCAAAATTAAAATTGATAAAATCTTACCAAAAATTAACAATGTCACAACAAAGGTTAAATGGATTAACTATATTGTTAATAAAAAAAATACTTTATTAGGAGTTATTGATTATAAAAAAATTATTAATAACATTGAATAAAAAAAAAAGACTTCAAATAAACAATAAAAAATTTAAAAAATTAAGGCATCTCATAAAATTTGGCTTTAGGCCACAAAATTCGTCAAAGTGGCCTATGTGAAGAAGTTATATATTTTTGTTGCTTTACCATTCTTGTGGTACCTAATATGTAATGCATAAATTGATTAACATAGATTTGATCGAACTATGTAGTTTTTAAACAAAGACTTCTCTGTGTTTATCCTTTATATTAAACTACGACGTATACAAGCTGATAGCCTTTAATTTGTATATTCTCTTAGACAGTGGTGGAGCCACAACCTTACCTTTATGTAATTTTTGAACATCTTTGACCATTAAACTACACTTTTGGATAGTGTTAAGAGTGTTCAAAACTTAATATATAAAGATAAAAAATAGATTTTACCTTATATATACAATGTAATTTTTCGGCGAAGGGTGTTCACCTCCTAAATCCGCCACTGCTCTTAGATTGACCCACACTTTCTCTCGATGAGTTTATTTTTAATTCCGGTACCATGAATAACCTGCTAATTAATAGTAATTGTTTTTCTGGATGCTAGTGTTGTTTCTGTTTCTTTTGCTTTTGCAGTTTTCAGTAATTCATTCTCTTTACAAACTTAATGGAGAGATAGTTAAAATTCAACTCAAAAGTTTATGTTGTCATAGTTTTTACATTTAAAAACTGTTGAGATTATGAATTGATGTTTAAACTTGTGCGATAAAGGTTGGGATTATAACCTTCTAGTACAGAATTTATTGGAAACCCTTTTCTTCAATCGCTTTTATCATCTCAAAATATGCTTTACGTATAGTAGTATACAGGTTGGCATGAAAGTTGACCGATTGGATTCTCTACATTTATTGCAAGCTTGGGAGTGTGGGTGAGAAACTTCAAAGAACCCAAAAAAAATATACTCCCTCCGTTTCAATTTATGTGAATCTATTTCCTTTTTAGTCCGTGCCAAAAAGAATGATCAATCTCCTTATTTGGAAACAATTTACCTTTATGTAAGGATTTATAGCCACACAAAATAAAGGTGTCTCATTTTACACCACAAGATCAAAAGTCTTCTCTCTTTTCTTAAATTCCGTGCCCAGTCAAATGGGTTCACATAAATTGAAACGGAGGGAGTATATATTACGTAAAATATACTCTCTCCGATTCAAAATAAATGATTTTTTTGGTCTTTTTCAAGAATGAATTAATTATTTTTTTTCTACATTATCCTTAGAGTAAATAATATTGGAATATGTGTTATGAGTATTTATGTGAGATAATAAAGGTTAATATGGTCAATTTCATTGCTAATTAATGTTAAAAGGTAAATTTCTTAATTTTTGTAAAAACATTAAAAAAAATCACTTATTTTGGACCCGTGGAATACTAATTTAGATGTGAGAATTGAAAGGATTTCATGGTTGATGTCGGCAGGGAACATGCACAAAAAAGGGCAGATTTGTTGATCCAAATGAAAAATGGAACGAGAGGTGTTTGATTTATGAATATGGAAAACTAGATCGAAGAGTAAATTTCACTTTAACTCCTTAACCATTAACGATTGGAAAACAATACCCTTTTGCATTTAAATGGGAACGATAACCTTTTTGAGCAACATTTTCCGGTGAGCATTAGAATTTTCATACAAAAATAAAAAAACAAGTTTTAACATTCATAGATCACAAGATGTACATTACAGAGATTAAAATTACTAATACTTACATTGAATTTACGTATAACCTTGTGTCACAGGGGCGTTTTTTGTCCGTCGAAACATTGCCCGTTGTGCGGCAGTCAAGTCCCTACTTGACATCGGCCATTACTCAATTTTAATATCGGATTCGAGGTTTATACTTAGAATAATTCAAGGCAACAGAAAGAAAGAATGAGACAAGCAGATTTACGGAATACCCTTTTCCCAACCTTTTATAAAATAAATTACAAAGGAAATTTTCGAGTTTGGCAAGGTGCTGCCACCCTTGGCAGGCACCAACTAACAAAATAGCCAACAAATGCACGAATCTGCCCTATAAACGCCCCCGTCTAAGGCCACTCGTGCTGCCCTCGTTTGGAAAGGCAATGACACATATTTTGCCATGCTCAAGACATAAAATAGACAACCTTATGCCTATTTGATAGACTATTTCCCTCCCTAGGTACTTAGCCCATTTTTAAGGCTGCTAGCACACATATATATAATGTAATCAGCCCAAATTTTGTTCCTATGTTCAGCTGACATTCCCCAACTGATAGGACATGATCCTCATGATCAAAAACGTGTGGAACATGCCTAGAACATGCCCCAAAAATGTGCATACACTCAGCATATTTTCAGTACATTTGGACAAGGGTAGTTGTAATCGTCCAACTGCTTGGATGTGCACAGCACAGTTGAAAACCACTTCATGTGCACTGCATGTACGCATTTCTTGGCCAGCTGCTACACGCCCACGGCTGGCATTGCACCCAGCCTTGGCTTTTGACACCGCTCCGCTCAATGCTATCGCCATAGCTCGTCGTCCATGACTTTGCCGCGCTCCCGCCCGCTGCCACAGTTGATTGTCCTTGTCAAGTCGCCCCTACTTGATCAAATCTGCCTGTTGTCAATGCCAATGCTGATTTTAACATCAAGTCACCAAGCCTTGGTGCCTTTCCCTTTACCAAGTCGTTTCCCACAATTAACTTATGTTCCACCCCGCTCACCTAAGTCATGGCAACATCACATGACCAATGTCACTGCCTTGAAACGAAGCTGCCCCATTTTAGCGTCGAGGTCTTTTCCATTTTGCCTTGTCAAGCATCCATTCAGCCCACCTAGTTCCGTGAAGGTTTTGGCCTTTCCTTGCAAACAACCCCTTATATTTTTTAATGTAGTCTGTCACACCAAAGCCCTCAAATAAAAGCGTAGTCCGTCACACTTGCCTTTGCAATAATTTGTTGCCATCGACAACACCCGTATTGTCTTGCATGTTAATTTTCCCCCTCGCACAAGGCCAATGGCAAGTCCAACATGCCATATGCCTTGCCAACGCTGCGGCGTTTTCCATTCAACTTTGTCAAGGGTCTAACAAACCACCGCAACCAGTTGAACTCGACGCCCTCATCGAATAGATCCCAACATATGCTGCCATTTTTGCAGAGACGTCAAGTTCAACACCCGTTTGAGAATACGTTGTCCTTGACCTCAAGTGCAACGTTTTACATTTCTCAATGCATTTCTTGGTCCTTCAATCCCACAGCAAAATCAGCACGCCAACTGATTGATTTGAAATATCCCACACTTATTTTTGGCAACCATAAACTCGATATTTTCTGCTTCACTGCCTTTCTTGCCTTTTCTGAATTGTCCAAGCGAAGACAGTCCCTCCACGAACAAGCAAATTGACCCCTTGTCTTGCAGTCTCGTTCAAGTCCATCTCGACCTCATCACAAACCTGGCCTGCTCTGATACATGTTGTCACACGGGCATTTTCTGTCCGTCGAAATACTGTCTGTTGTGCAGCAGTCAAGTCCCCACTTGACATCAGCCTTCGCCCAATTTTAATTTCGGATTCGAGGTTTATACTTAGAATAATTCAAGGCAACAAAAATAAAGAAGGAGACAAGTAGATTTACAGGAAACCCTTTTCCCAACCTTTTATAAAATGAATTAAAAAGGAAATTTCCGAGTTCGACAAGTTGCTCCCACCCTTGGCAGGCACCCACTCACAAAATATCCAACAAATGCAGGAATCTGCCCAATAAACGCCACTGTCTAAGGCCACTCATGCAGCCCCTCGTTTGCAAGGCAATGACACATATTTTTCCATTCTCAAGCCATGGAATAGACAATCCTATGCCTATTTGATAGAATATTTCCCTCCCAAGGTACTTAGCCCATTTTTAAGGCTGCTAACACACATATATATAGTGTAGTCAGCCCAAAATTTGTTCCTATATCCAGTTGACATCCCCTAACTAATAGGACATGATCACCATGATATAAAAACATGTGGAACAAGCCTAGAACATGCCCAAAAAACATGCAAACACTCAGCATATTTTTAGCATATTTGGACAAGGGTAGTTGTAACTGTCCAACTGCTTGGCATGTGCACAGGACACTTGAAAACCACTTCATGTGCGTGTTTCTTGGCCAGCTACTGCACGCCCAAGGATGGCATTTCTCCCAGCGTTGGCTTTTGACACTCATCCGCTCAATGGCATCGCCACAACTCGTCGCCCATGGCGTTGCCGCGTGCCCACCCGCTGCCACAGTTGATTGTTCTTATCAAGTCGCCCCTACTTGATCAAGTCTGCCCGTTGTCATTGCCAATGATGATCTTAACATCAAGTCACCAAGCCTTGATGCCCTTCCCATTTCCATGTCGTTTGCCCATAATTAACTTAGGTGCCAACCCGTTCACCTAAGTCATGGCAACATCACATTATCAATGCCACTGCCTTAGGACTAAGCTGCCCCATTTTAGCGCTGAGGTCTTTCCCGTTTTGCCTTGTCAAGCATCCGTTCAACCCACATAGTTCCGTCAAGGTCTTGACCTTTGCTTGAAAAAAGCACCCTCATATTTTTTTATATAGTGCGTCAAACCAAAGACATCAAATAAAAGCGTAGTCCGCCACACTTGTCCTTGAAACAATTTGTTGCCATCGATAACACCCACATTGTCTTGCAAGTTGATTTTCCCCTGCGCATAAGGCCAATAGCAAGGCCGTCATTACAAAATGGTTGCCAATGCCACGCCGCTTGACGATCAGCTTTGTCAAGGGTCTAATGAACCACCACAACCAGTTGAATTCGAGGCCCTCCTCGAATAGATCCAACACATGCTGCCATTTTTCCAAGACGTCAAGTTCAACACTCGTTTGAGAATACGTTGTCTTTGCCCTAAAGTGCAACGTTTTATATTTCTTATTGCATTTCTTGTTCCGTCAATCCCACAACAAAATCATCATGCCAACTGGCTGATTTGAAAGATCCCGCACTAATTTTTGGCAACCATAAACTCAAAATTTTCTGCATCGCTGCCTTCCTTGCCTTTTTTCAATTTTCCAAGCCAAGACAGTCCCTCCATGAACAAGAAAATTGACCCATTGTCTTGCAGTCTCGTTCATGTCTGTCTCGACCTCATCACGAACCTGGCCTGCTCTGATACTAGTTGTCATAGGGGCATTATCTATCCATTAAAACACTACCCATTGTGCGGCAGTCAAGTCCCTACTTGACATCAGCCTTCGCCCAATTTTAATATCAGATTCGAGGTTTATACTAAGAATAATTCAAGCAACAGAAACAAAGAAGGAGACAAGAAAATTTACGGGAAACCCTTTTGCCAACCTTTTATAAAATGAATTACAAAGGAAATTTTCGAGTTCGACAAGGTGCTGCCACCCTTGGCAGGCACCAACTCACAAAAAAGGCAACAAATGCACGAATCAGCCTTATAAACGCCCCCGTCTAAGGAGACTCGTGCTGCCCCTCGTTTGGCAAGGCAGTGGAACATATTTTTCCATGCTCAAGACATAAAATAGACAATCTTATTCCTATTTGATAGACTATTTCCCTCCCTAGGTACTTAGCCCGTTTTTAAGGCTGCTAGCACACACATATATAATATAGTCAGTCCAAAATTAGTAACGATGTTCAGTTGACATCCCCCAACTGATAGGACATGATTCCCATGCTAAAAGGTCTGTGGAACATGCCTAGAACATGCCCCTAAAACTTGCAAACACTCAGCATATTTTCAGCACATTTGGACAAAGGTAGTTGTAACCGCCCAACTGCTTGTCATGTGCACAACACACTTAAAACCACTTCATGTGCGTTTCTTGGCCAGTTGTTGCATGCCCAAAGTTGGCATTGCACCCAGCCTTGGCTTTTGATACTGCACCGCTCAATGCCATTGCCACAGCTCGTCGCCCATGACTTTGCCGCGTGCCCGCCCATTGCCATAGTTGATTGTTTTTGTCAAGTTGCCACTACATGATCAAGTTTGCCCGTTGTCAATGCCAATAATGATTTTAACATCAAGTCACCAAGCCTTGATGCCCTTCCCTTTGCTAAGTCGTGTGCTCACAATTAACTTAGGTGCCATCCTGCTCGCCTAAGTCGTGGCAATATCATATTTGCCAATGCCACCGCCTTGGCACTAAGCTGCCCCATTTTAGCGCCGAGGTCTTTCCCATTTTACCTTGTCAAGAATCCGTTCAGCCCGTCTAGTTCCGTCAAGGTCTTGGCCTTTGCTTGCAAACAGCCCCCTTATATGTTTTTATGTAGTGTGTCACACCAAAGCCCTTAAATTTGTTTTACTCTATTTCTTTATCAGTTTTCTAACAAATTCCCTAAAATTAGGGTTTGTCTTATTAGCGTCAAGTTTTGCTGAAATTGAGTGATTTGCTACCTAAATCGTCTCAATTAGTAAGGTGCGATACAATCTATATTGTCTACAATGGCAACTGATGATGCAACCTCGACTTCAACTCCTCATGTGGCGACTGCAACTCATGCTCAAGCAATGCTTCCTCCATATCTGATACATCACAATCATCCTATGTACATTCACCCTTCAGATACTCAAGGTTTTATTCTTATATCAATTCAACTTCAAAGTTCTAAAAATTAATCATTTTGTAGTCGGTCAGTGACGATTTTGTTGCATGGTAAAAACAAACTAGGTTTTCGATTAGGAACTTGTAAAAGAGAAATATATTATCCTACCTTGAATGAACTCTAGGACAGATGCAATGCCATTGTTCTAGCCCTAATAATGAACATAGTATCTCCTAGTTTAATTAGTATGTGATTTATGCATATGATGCTCATAAGGTGTGGGAGAGCTCAAAGAGAGGTTTGATAAAGTCAATGCCTCTAGAGCCTGTTATTTTCACAAAGAGATTGTTGCACTAGCCCAAGGCATGTCATTTGTGTCTTTGTATTTTTCGAAGCTTAAGGAACTGTGGGATGATTATGAGACATTAGCTCCTCCTCCTTCATATGGATGTCCAAAATTTGTCAAACATGCCGAATATTATCTATTGCAAAAGCTATATAAGTTCTTTACAGGACCGAATGATTCCTATTGGAAAGCCAGGGATCAAATTCTTGTGACAAGGCCTTTACCAAACATAAACCAATCATATGCTATGACAGTAGATATAGAAAGTCAAAGGAGAAATGGCAGTAGTGGAATTAATGATAGCATTAGTATTCATGGAAATGATGCAACTGCTCTACTAAGCAACAGAGGAAATAACAATGACAACAACTCTGGTGTTGGTAACATCAATTACAAAGCTAAGACAAACTACAGTTTGGAAGGTCTGTACTTCAGTGTGATTATTGCAAGTTTAAAGGTCACACTAGGGACAACTGTTACAAACTGCATGGATATCCAGTTGATTTCAAATACATGAGGATGGGAGGCACTCTAAAAACTTATGCTAACAATGTGTGTGGTGTAGGAAATCAAGGATTTGAAGCTCAAGGATCATCTCAACAAATAATACCTACTTCACCACCAGCTTAAGTTCAATTCTTCACTTTAGAACAATACAATCAAATTCTGTAAATGTTGAGCAAGGGATAACTTGTGGCTATTACAGCTCAAGTGGGAACAATAGGTATTCCTACTGCCTTAATGTCTAGTCTAGGAAACCATAACTGGATAGTAGACACAGGGACTACAAATCACATGGTACATCAGTTAGGCTTGCTTCACAAATTCAAAGAATTATCTAAAATGAGTAAAAATAAGGTACATCTAACTATTGGAGAGCAAATGACTATCACTAAGACCGGAAAATCTCATATATTTGAGGACAAGACAATTGGAGAAGTATTATATATACCTGAATTCAAATACAATATATTATCAGTATCAAAGATCACCAACGAATTACAATATTGTGCAGCATTCTTTCCTGATTTCTGTGTATTTGAGAAACTCTCAAGTGGGAAGGTGATAGGGATTGGTAGAGAAGAGGATGGGATGTACATTCTGAGAAATAGAGGAAACTCAAACTCACGGCAATTCTCTGAGAATAATGATGTCATTAATTGGTCATCTATAAATATCATTTCCATTTCAATAAGTGACGCTAGTTCTAAATATATAAGTAAGATTGTTTATTTGTCTCTTCGGCATAGAAGACTAGGTCATGCTCCTTTAAAAGTGTTGAGTAATATTGAATGCTTTTGTAAATTTCAACTGAATAATCACATATGCTCTGTATGTCCTATTGTTAAACAGGCAAGACTACCCTTTCTTCTAAGTACTAATTGTTCTGCTAAGCCTTTTGATCTTGTGCAGGTTGATGTATGTGGTCCTAGTAAGGTTCCCACACATAATGGTAAGAGATATTTTTTACTCTATTATATGTTTTATCTATATCTACATGGCTCTTCCTAATGTCTTATAAAGCATAGTCTGTTGTAGTGCTAAGAAACTTTCTGTTATATGCCAGAACTTAATTTGGATGTGGAGTAAAATATCTCAGTACAAATAATAGTTCAGAATTCTTCAGTGATCAGGTAAATAATTTGCTTAAGGAGTGTGGTACCGTACACCAAGGTTCTTGTGTATATACACCACAATAAAATAGTATTGTAGAAAGGAGATATAGATATATCCTAGACATAGCAAGAGCATTAAGATTTCAAGCATTTGTACGTTTAAGGTTTTGGGGAAAGTGTGTGTCCACAACTGTATACCTACTCAACAGATTGCCTGATATGTCATTGAAAGGTCAATCACCTTTCTAGAAGTGTTTTAACAAAGCTCCTTCACTACAATATCTTAGAGTATTTGGTAGCATGTGTTATGCTACCCCTATCAAGAGGGGTTATAAGGTTAGTCCAATAGTCCACCTTAGATATTGCACAACTCAAAAAGGATATTATCTCTATGACCTAACCTTCAAGGAGTCCTTTGTAAGAAAAGACATTATCTTTCAAGAAGACAAATCTCCCTTTAAGCACATGAATACTGGTCTTTCTCCTATATTTCATATGGTGCAACTCGTTGAACCTGATCCTCCTAATTATTTTGTTGTGTCTGCTCCATTGCATTCTCCTTCAAACTTCACTTATGATGATGTTTCTCAGTCTTTTTTATCATCTCCTATCGGGGATCTTTCTCCTTAGCCAATACAACTTAGAAGATCCTCAAGGGAATCAAGATCTTCTGTATGGATGTGAGATTATGTTGTTCAAAATAAATCATCTTGCCCATATCCACTATCGAACTATGTTATGAACATCCCACTCCTACATACATGTCTTTTTAGCTACTTATTCAGTAATTGTAGAACCAAGACTATGTTGAAGCCGGTATTGATCCAATCTAGGTGGATGTCATGAATTCTGAAATTTCAGCTCTTGGGAGCAATAATACTTAAACAATTGTAAGACATTCCTCCAAACAAAGTTCCTATAGGCTGCAAGTGGGTGTTCAAGGTCAAGTACAAATTCACAGGAGAAGTGAAAAGATATAAAGCAAGGCTAGTTTACAAAGTTCACAGCCACCAAGAAGGGTCGGACTACACTGAAATATTCTCCCCTATAGCTAATATGGTCACAGTAAGGTCTATAGTGGCTCTTGTTGTTGCTTCTCATCGGTTTGTGTTTCAAATAGATGTTTAAAATGCATTTTTACAGGGAGGTCTATGTAGAAAAGTCTATATGCAAATTCCTAATAGATTTTCAAGCCAATGGGAGTATCAGAAGGTGTGTAAGTTAAATAAGTCTTTGTATGGACTTAAACCAGCTCCTAGACAATGGAACTTAATATTGACAGAAGAATTAACAGGTCTAGGATTTGTACACTCCCACTATGACTATTCTTTATTTACATATAAGAAGGGAACATATTTGGTGATTGTGCTTGTCTATGTTGATGATTTGCTTGTGACTGGAAATAATCTAAACTTGATTGAGAAGGCTAGAAAAGAATTGCAGAACACGTTTAAGATAAAAGACTTAGGGGAACTAAATTACTTCCTTGGCATAGAGTTTTCAAGATCAAAGAAAGGCATCCATATGTACCAGAAAAAATATGCACTAGAGCTACTATCTGAGACTGGTCTATCAGGAGGAAAACCAACACTCACTCCATTGGAATTTAATCACAAGCTTACCTCCATAGAGTTTGATAAGGTGTTCAGCAAGGAGAATTTGTATAACATGTTGCTTAAATACAGAAGTGGCAATCAAAGAATAGTGGGAAGACTGGTGTATTTGACCATGACTAGACCTAACATATCATTTGTGGTATATGCTCTGAGTCAGTTCATCCATGCTCCCAAGTAGTCTCATCTAGATGCTTCTATGAGAGTTATCAGGTACATTAAAAGCAATCCTAGTCTTGGGCTATTTCTACCATCAACTGGCAGTCAAAAGTTGGTTGCCTTCTGTGATTCAGATTGGGGTGCTTGTGTAGAGAAAAGAAAGTCAGTTACATGTTATTCTATGAAGTTTGGTGATGCCTTAATCTCCTGGAAATCAAAGAAGCAAGGAACAATTTCAAGAAGCTCAGCTGAAGCAGTTCAGAAGCATGGTCACTACTGTTGCAGAGATAAAGTGGTTGGTTGGATTATTTGAGGAGTTGAGTTTCCAATTCAACTTTACTGTGATAGCAAAGTTGCAATTCAAATTGCAGCTCATCCTTGTTTTGATGAAAGAACCAAACACATAGACATAGACTGTCATTTTGTAAGGGAAAACATTCAAGAAGGAATAATTCAAACTCAGCATGTTGGTACAAGAGAGCAACTAGCATATATCTTTACCAACAATCTATGTCGTCCACAATATGATTACTTACTCTACAAGCTGGGAATGAAGAGGTTGTTTCATCCCTCAGCTTGAGGGAGAGTGTACAATAAACAATTGTGGGGTCTAGTAGTTAATTTAATATATTGTAATTAGATGAAGTTAGTAGATAAAATAGAGAAGGTTTAGTTAGTAGTATAAATAAAAGTTAGTTATAGTATAGTAGCTTCTCAGAATTAGTTAGAACAGTTCATTTCTAATACAGAGAATGAAGCTTCTACTTCTTCGTCACTGACTTGCTTCTTCTTCTGACATGGCTGACTAGCTCAACAGTTACAATGCAAAGTTAAAATATCAGAGAAGTTAATCATAATTAAGTAACCAAATTTATTAAACGGTGAATATCTGATTTAGCATAAATATCGGGTGCCAATAATATTCTAGACTTTAAATTCCACTACCACCCATATCGTTTGGTTTCTTGATCTTCTTACAAAATTACTGTTGGGGCAAACCTAAGTTTGATGTGACTTTGTATCTTTCCATGGAAATGTCATAAACCAGATGATTTATAGAGGCAACATTCCCTTTGTTTCACTTACTTGTGAAGTTAGACACCTCTTTTACTATTTTTTTTTTCAAACATGTAAACTATTTATAATTGTAAGTTCTGTGATTTATAGTACTTTTACATAGTTTGTGGATGCATCCATTGTGCTTCCATAAAAAAAATATAAACTTCAAGTTGCAATATTTACCGAAAAGTAAATGTGTCTAATCTCGTAAGTCAAACCTTGTCATTCGTTATCTACAATGATCCGATGAAATAGATATGTCTTTATAGATTCTGAGAAGTGCAATAATTTGAGCCATCTTTGGTTCCTTTATACGGAAAGCAATCTCAGAATGCCTTTAAGCATCTTTTCACTGTTACTATATGATTAGAAAAAGTAGTGCAAGCCGGATCATTTTAGTATTTGTATTGTTTTGTATTTCTTGGATCGTGAGTTTTATATATATGTATTCTTATTATCTAATGAAAAATAACCACAATATAGAATCTAACTAAAATTCTTAAGAAGTTTCGAAGATTGGAGACCATTATTAGCACTTCTGTACCACTTATTGGTCCCCAAAGAATCCAATTCTATTATGGGCCTTAAATTAGCCTTTTTATATCTTTTCTTTTTTTTTTTCTTAAAGAATTAAGAGAAGTTCATGAATACAGTAGCAAAAATAAGCGTGAATCAGGTGATTAGACAGCAGATGAAATTAGATATGGTGAAAAGATGACAAACCATTGATTCATTTCATTTACGTAGAGCTAAAAGAGACAAGAAGGGTTGCTTCGATGGTAAGCAACCTCCACTTCCAACCAAGAGGTTGTGAGTTCGAGTCTCCCCAAGAGCAAGGTGTGAAGTTCTTGACGAGTAGGCGCCATCACGATCCCGACGGTGGGGAATCTGAGTCGTGACAATTCGACTGTATTCATTGAGTGAAATATGGGATTACAGCTGGACAATCACTGCGTAAAATAGGGGATTAAGTTGTTTTTAAAAGGGAAAGTGAATCAATTAACATAATAGACTTCCTAATATAACTCAACAAACTCAATTATAACACACAAATTTTGTATATATATATATATAGCGAGATAGTGAATACAACGACAATAAAATAAAATAAAAGACAGTGAATACAATAAAATTCATGGAATACAACGAAATACATTGAATTGTAATTAAAAAAAAAAGACAAATGAAATACATCAAAATATATACGTTGAAATATATCAACTCTGCTTTATCTCTGCGTTCATCAAACCCAGCTTCACACAGTCGCTTCCATATGACTTCATGTGTTAAAGGGGCTCTTGAACTTGAAGCCCTACCTGACGCCGAAATAGGCGTTCAATTCACCGGAGTCAAAGCCAGTCTCTCTGACCCAGGACTTGTTATTCTTGATTTCTCTATGCTTTTGATGAAAATCAAAAATTCAACTTTTCTTAATCAATTTATTGAATTCTTGATTTCTCTACAATTTTGCCTTCAGAGTAAATCCCTTTGTTCTTCTGCTCGAGCATCATGGGATATACACTCGATTGCAGTTGCCCACTGCTTGGGGATTGTTCCCGTCGGAGAGACTAATATATTTGTTGCAATATCGTATGTCCATATGTGAAGATGCCGTTAGAAGGAGAAGGAGAGCAGAAATTTTAATGGGATGGAGGAAGAGAATGGCATGTATCAAAGTAGAGAGATAAAGAAAATAGTGTAACTGAATAGCATATTTAGTGGCTTAGAGCTATGAGGTAACTAAAATTAAATATTTTGTTAAAAATTTTGAAAAGTATCTATACAATATAATTTTTTAAATGGTACTTATTTGAAATAAATAAAGTGTTAACATTTGTTATATGAGATAAAAACTCAAAGAAAAATTTATGAGAGGGTGGTAATAGTTGAATGAAAGGCTTTCGATCAAATTCTCTCATTTTTCTATATCTTTCAACGTCTTTTCTTGTTATTTAGTTTTTAATTTCAATTGATTACTGTTGTATTGGTAAAAATAGTACGGTATAGCCAGTTTTCAGACTAGTCGTTTAAAAATAGCCAACGTTATTAAGTTAATAAAAACTAGCCACTATTTTGCTGCAACTGAGACCAGTTCAGCATAATATACTAGAGTTAGGTGCACATGTATATGAACTCCAGTATAATATGCTGGATTAGTATACTTTGTTGGCTCTAGTATAATATATTAGAGACTAGAGCACTGATACTCCAAACTCTAGTATATTATGCTGGACCAGTATATTAGCTGGAACTTTAGTATATTATGCTGGAGTTCTAGTGATATTATGTTGGAGTTCCAACATATTTATCTTGGAACTCTCGTATAATATGCTGGAGTTCAGGTATACTTATACTGGAACTCCACCATAATATACTAGCGTATTTTTCAGGTTTTGAATAGTGTTTTTGCTCAAATTTTTAACTTTACATACAAAAATGACTAAATTTTGATTACTTTTAAAAGTAGGCTATTTTTGAACGACCAATCGTTAATCTAGCTATTTTTGAATTTCTTTCGTTCTATTGCTAAAATATTGAAATAAAGGGCTTCGGGGGTAAAACAATGATGTGCAGTGGCAGAGCCACCCTTGTCCGAGGGGTGTCAACCGACGCCCCTTAGCCGAAAAATAACACTGCATAAATATGAATTTTTTTAAAAAAATTGAATAATACAAAGGGTTGATACCCTTTAACACAAGGCAAACTCTTAGTGCAATGGTCAAGGGGTATCAAAATTTATAAAAGGTTGCAAGTTCCATTCCCAATAGCAGCCCTCTTTATATAATTCCTGGCTCCGTCACTGATAAGGTGTACGAAAATATATTAGAAGTGGCGCACAAAATAATAGTATAAAATAAACAAAAGAAACAGTACGAAGTGTCATCTGAGCACCCAAACATAAGGCATACTGGTGAACAAAAAAGAGTAAATCATGACCAATTAAAATTAAAATTTTAATAGAGACAAAAAAAAAATATGCTAGGTGATTGTTTGCCATCAGACTATAGATCTTAGTAAATGAAGTTACTAGATATGTGTGTCATACAAGGTAATAATAATAATTTTCTAACGTAATAGTGAAGGTATACATAATCTGCCGAATACCACCATAAAAAGTGTCATATGAAATTATTCTAAAGGTAATATGGATTCTTTTGTTATTTGTTAGCTAATGGCCGCTTAGATCTTGGCTAGCAAGCGGCAATTGGTCCTATAAAATCAGACTTCAAGTTGGTGTGTCGCGTGTTAAAATGGCAGAGATCATCTCAGGCTTCGCCCTAATTTCCGGTCGTACCCATTCTCTATCCGGGCACGAGCGGTGAAAAAATACAAATTTTTGCTTGAAATGTGTTACAATCATGTTAGGCCAAAAGCAAGTGGTTATCAAATTTTGCCCCAAAAAATCAGTTTAAAAACTCAGATGCCTCAAAAAATAATTTTCAGTTGGGGTCATTTTCTCAAAAAAAAAAAAAAGAACTTACTTGTAACTTGAGTATTGGTTGTCTTTAAATCCAAGATTGTATCTAATAAATAAAAACTCTTGATTCCTGGTCGCTTTCGTTACAGCGTTTATAGGTCGACTGGGAAATACAATCTTTATAAAAAGATAGTTCCAACTTGTGGAAAGGAAATGGCAGCCAATTATTGGTTGTCTTTTTAACATTCGGCAGTATTATCGTATTAAATGGTTTTCAACATAAATTTCATGCTACAAAATTTGGTCTTATGATCTTATCACAAGTCAAGGGCCCCGTCCCCAGTCCAGCATAGTTGGCCCATTTTGGAAAAATGTTTTTCACATTTTACTACAATGATTTAACATGATAACGATATTTGTCTAAAAGAAAATTTCAATTTATTTTCATTAAAAATTAACTCAAACTATCACCAAAAAACTTATAGGAGGATGTAGTTTAGGGAGTAGTATTTAGTCTGAGCCTGTCGCATAACATGAGAGATTTCAATTCTTTTTTATAAAACAAAAAAACTAAAACAAAATCAAATATATTAAAATCTCTCTATAACAACTTCATTTGTCTCGGATATTTTTTGATGTTATAGCGAATTGCCTTAATAGAAAATATATATTATAACAGAAAATAAAATTTGATGCTGGAAAAAACTTAACTTTTATAATAAAGTGCTGTTATAATAAGGGTATTGCGTTAAAGATGTCTGACTGAGGTTCCTTAAAATTATATCTTTCAATGTCATCTATTAATTTTTGGATTGTTTTTTATATTGATTGTTTTAATTCATTATTAAACTCAGAAAGTAATGGATTCATGATGTTAAGTGATGATTCCCTCCCTTAAATTTGTCTATAAACTGTGATAGTGTCGCATAAAATTTAACAGAGCAAGTACATGATAAAATAAACAGCTGCAAATAAAATGTCAGCAAAAAAGACAATAAAAAACACCAATCCATATCATAATGTTTAGTACCGTACTCACGTGTATTGAAAGGGTTGAATTTCTTTCATGGAAAAGATACACTGTGCAAAAAATATATTTTATCTTGTTATAAATTGTGGAATTTCCTTAATAAAAGAAAAGTTTGTAATTGTCCAGTTATTTAAGTGGCTCAAAATTTATAGTAAATTATAATTGGAATCTCAAAAGTGTTATTCTTGTATTTCTTTGAATCTTCTTTATAACGACTCGATCGGCCGTTTTATGAATTTCAGCCGCGTATTCCACATTTCTGCTTCTTTATGTCTTGTTCAATTGTATTATGTGATATCGGATTGATTGGCTCGTGTTCGGAATGGTTTGGTACTGTAATGAGACACTTAGTCTCTTAAGTTGGCCTTTTAGTTCGAAAAGTCAACCGAAAGTTGACTTGTGGGTGAACGATCTCGGAATTTGATTTTATGATTCGGATTGCTTCGTGTGGTGATTTGGAACCTTGGAGCATGATCGAAATATATTTTGGAGGTCCGGAGTAGATTTACGCTTGAATTGGTAAAATCAGAATTTTGGCGTTTTTCGGTTTGTAGCGGAGATTTTGATATAGGGGTCGGAATGGAATTCCAGAAATTGGAGTAGGTCCGTTGTGTCTTTTCGGAAATGTGTGCAAATTTTCAGGTCATTCGGACGAGGTTTAGTAGACTTTTTGATCAAAAATGGAACTCGGAAGTTTTAGGAAATCTTAGGCTTGAATCTGATGTTATTTTGATGATTTGACGTTGTATCAAGTGTTTCGAAGATTGGTATAAGTTTGGATAGTGGTATATGACTTGTCTGTACATTTGATTGAGGTCTCGGGGGCCTCGGGATGATTTCGAGTGGTTGACGTGAAGTTTGGAGTTGGAAATTTGCAGCTGCAGTTGCTGAAGTTCTTGTCATAACCGCACCAGAGGCTTGGGAACCGCAGGTGCGGGCCGGCAGAAGCAAAAAAGGGGTCGCAGGTGCGGTGAAGAGAATGAATGACTGGAGCCGCAGATGCAGAATTTTAGGCGTACCTGCAATGGTGCATGTGCGGGATCTTGAACAAAGGTGCGAGTCTTGAGTGGTTGAGTAATTTCCGCATGTGCGCACCTCGGACCGCAGATGCGGGTCTGCAGGTGCGAGTATTTTGACCGCAGATGCGACTTTTCTGGGGCAAAACATATAAATTGAGGCCTTCCCGATTTTGGGTTATTTTTCATCACTTTTCATATGGGTTTGAGCTTGGAGAGCAAATTGAAGAGAAAATTCAAAAGGATTTCATGGAGGTAAGGTTTTTGGACCCTACACTTGTTTCTATGTTGGTTTTTACCTGTTTAAGCTTGAAATCTATGGAAATTAGTAGCTAAATTGAGAGTATAGGGCTTAGAAATTGGAGACCTTAATCTGAGGATTTGAGGGGTCATTTGTGGTTGGTTTTTATATATTTTGTATGTATGAACTTGTGAGAGTGTAAGGATTCCAGTTTTGTAAATTTTACCGAAATCCGAGTCGTGGGATCGGGGGGCGGGTTTGGTCAATTTTGGAATTCCTGGTATAAATTATTTATTTTCAAGTGGGCTTTATTTCCTTAGCATATTTTTGATGATACGAATCCGTTTGGTTAGATTTGGAGCATTTGAAGGTCGTTTCGAGAGATAAGGGCATCGCGGGCTAGAATTTGGACCGGATTGAGGTAAGTAGCGACTGTAAATATTATCTTGAAGGTATGAAACCCCAAATTTCAAATAGTTGTGCTACTTTGAGGTGACATGCATGTTAGATGACGAGCGTGGGGTCGTGCACCATTGGAGATTGTGACTCGGTTTGTCCCGTATGATATTGAGTCGCGTTTTTGATTAAAACTTGTTTGATATCATTGTGTTTTGGAAATATTTACCATGTTTTGGACTGTATGCCATATTTGGGCCTCGTGGCAACTGTTTTGGACCCTTAGAGGATTTTTACTACTATTTCTCATTATTTTGACTTCATAATTGTACTCAGTCATGTTGTACTTTACTATTTTCATAATTCAATCATATTTACTCCATTTTGATATTTTAAATGATATTTTGGGCTAAATATCATGTTTTATTGTTGCCTGAGTGGCTTGAGAGATTTCTGACTAAATGAGACCGAGGGACTGTGTTGTGAGGATATTATAGGATCGGGTTGCGTGTCGCATCCTATTATTACTAATTGATGATTATGAGGTCGAGGGTCTGATTTGATTATGCCAGGAGATGGCTTGTTATAGTGCTTGGGCTATAGGAGCCCTCCGGAGTTTGTACACCCCAGTGAGCGCGGGTACCCAATGTGTGTGATGTGATATGGCCCGAGGGGCTAATGTTGTTTCATGTTGTTGCCCAAGGGGCTTATACGAGTGATTGTGAGGTAGCCCGAGGGGCTGGTTTGGTTGATATTATGCCCGAGGGGCGGTTTATCATAGTTGTTTTTCCCAAGGGCTGTTTATATTTCTATTCTTTTACTCACTATTTTTCGTCACTCATTTGAAACTATTGATGAAAGTTCTGAAAAGGAATTTATTGAACTGAGTCATTTTTACGAGCTCATAGTTTATACTGCATTATTTTGGATTTATACTATTTTGTTTTAGCATTATGACGTGGCTTGCGTATTTTCTTACTTCTCAGTTGCCTTTACTTTTATTGCTTACTGAGGTGGCATACTCACATTACTCTCAGCACCCTGTGTACATATTCAGGAGTCTCGAGTCATGCTAGCGAGTGTTGATTTATCTTCCAACAAGCTTTCGGAGTTGACTAGGTAGTTGCTTAGCATTTGCAGCCAAATGCTTCTCCTTCCTATCTTTATTCTGCTTTGTTTTAGACTATGTTGTCTTTTCATATTTCTAGACGAGTTATAGTTGCTCATGATTGGTGACACCCCGATGCTGGACTGTGTTTTGTCTCTGCACTATTCTATTCTACCTTACATTTTGGGATGTTAGCTTATTAATGACTTTTAAATGACTTATTATAATTGTTGGGTTGGTTTTGGGGATTGTGTCGATTGGCCTAGTTTCACGATAAGCGCCATCACGACCGGTCCGTTTTAGGGTCATGACATTTTTATTAAAAAATTTGACTCTATCAATACAACAATAATAAACCTAGTGTAATCTCACAAGCGTAATGACCTAATCAGTTGTTTTGAGCATTTGTACTTTGTCGCCAACTTTCGGGCATGACTAGCCCCGTATGATTTATTATGACTTATATAAATTGTCGATTTTGATTTTCAGGTTAATCAAAACAGATATGGAAGAATGATTCTCAGCTTAAAGCTTTAAATTTGAGAGGTTTGACTAAGGTTTGACTTTTTAGTATTTCATGTCGGATTTTTGTGATTTGGTTAGCTCCGTTTGTGATTTTGGACTTCGGAGTGCGTACGGAATGTGATTTAGAGGTCCGTGGTAGAATTAGGCTTAAATTGGCAAAATTGGAAATTTGGCATTTCTCTGTCGGCAGTAGAACTTTTGATATTCGGGTCGGAATAGAATTCCAGAAGTTGGAATAGGTCCGTAGTGTCATTTGTGATGTGTGTGCATAATTTCAGGTCATTCAGAGGTGATTTGATAGGTTTCGGAAACGTTTGCGGAATTCAGAAGTTTAGAAGTTCTTAGTCTTGAATCCGAGGGTGATTTATTGTTTCTATGTTATTGTGAATGTTTCGAAGGTTTGAATAAGTTTGAATGGTGATATGTGTCTTGTTGGTATTTTTGGTTGTGGCCTCGAGAGCCTCGGGATGAATTTGTATGGTTGACGAAAATGTTGGAATTGAGTGGTGCAGTTGACATTTGCTGCTTCTATTATTTCCGCACCTGCGGATAGGCGACCGTAGGTGCAAGGTCGCAAATGCAAAAGGGAGATCGTAGATGCAGAGTTTAGCCATCAGATGAAGAACCACATATATGGTGAGTTGGACGCATCCGCGGGACCACAGGTGGTGCCTGGGGCACAGATGCTGTCCTAGGCGTTTAAGTGGAAACCACAGGTGCGGTTGGTCATACCGCAGAAGCAGTTGCGAGATTGGAACCGCAGATGCGAAAAATGTTGGGTAGAATGTATAAAAGATTCCCTTCGCGAATTTTTGCCTATTTCCTCCATTTTTGAAGGCGGATTTAGAGAAGGGATATCAGTTGCGTAAGTTACTTGGGCTTTATTACTCGTGTTTATGATGATTTTCCATTATTTAATCCTAAAATTTGTGGGAATTTGGGGTGAAGTTGAAGGGGTTAGGGCTTGAGTTTTAGAGAGTTTTGATTGAAGATTTGAGGGGCCATTTGAGGTCCGACTTTAATTATTTTGGTATGTATAGACTCGTGAGTGAAAGGAGTTTCTAGTTTTGTAATTTTTGTTGAATTTTAAGACATAGGCCCGAGGGCCGGGTTTGGGTGAATTTCGGGATTTTAGTGTAATTTGATAATTTTTTGTATGGAATTAGTTTATTAGTTTATATTGATTGCATCGTATTTCTTTTGGTCAGACTCGGGACGTTTGGAGGTCGATTCCAGAGGCAAGGGTGATGCGAAGTAGGGATTTGACCGGTTTGAGGTATGTAATGATTGTAAATCTAGTCCTGAGGGTATGAAACTCCGCACTTCACATTGAGGTATGTAATGATTGTAAATCTAGTCCTGAGGGTATGAAACTCCGCACTTCACATTATTTTACTACTTTGAGGTGACGCACATGCTAGGTGACGAGCGTGACCGTTAGGGATTTTGACTTGGTCTGTCCCGTAGCAACTATATAGTTGCGTATTTGACTGACACTATATGGTACTTGTGATTTAGAAAGAAGTTTTATAACTTGGGGCGAATGCCATATTTGGGCCTTGTGCCAAAGCTGTTTGGACCCTTAGGGGTCTTTTGTCATTATTTTCTCACTGTTTTGATTTAATATTTGTACTGAGTCATGCTATGTTTACTGATTTCATAACTCAATCTTTATTACTCCTTTTTTATGCATAAAATGATATTTTGGGCTGGGTACCCTGTTTTACTGATAGTTTGAGTAGCTTGAGAGGTTTCTGACTGAGTGAGGCCGAGGGCCTATTTTGTGAGGATATTATGGCATCAGGCTGCATGTCACAGCGGGTTATTTCTGATACATGATATTGTGAGGCCGAGAGCCTGATTGGTTTATGCCACGAGGTGGCTTGTTAGTATTCTGAGGCCCAAGGCCTGATTGATTTATTCCATAAGGTGGATTGAAGCTATTGCGATGCCCAAGGTCGGATTGATTTATGCCACAAGTTGGTATCAGAGTCTAGGTTACATAGGTCTCACGAGTCATAAGCGGGTTTAGTAGAGTCTCGCGGATCGATATGGAGATGTCTGTACTTATCTTCAAGAGGTTGCAGAACCA